>CAJNDT010003335.1:1431911-1821911 GCA_905221615.1 Symbiodinium sp. CCMP2592 | reverse complement strand
TATTATAACTATAGTATATGGGATAGTCTATGGATTTAGTATAGGAGCCTTAGTAATTACCCATTATTTGGGGGGTTCCATATTATAACTATAGTAGAATGGTTGCCAAAAGCCTTTTCTAATTATCAAGGCCACTCTTTTACATTCCTATACTAGCCCTTAGAGACCCCTTAAGGCCCCTACATTACGAGAGCATGGTGCGCATGAGCACTGTCCCGCAAACTTTCAACGTGTAGTGCTCGTTTGGGCGCCGTGGCTTGTTTTGGATTCCGCTCTGCTGCTTGCGTGCATGAGCCACAGAATATGTCTCTGACGTGTGCCTCTGGGTCTTCCGGTGCAAACCCAAAGGGTCCATGTACCCAAATGGTAGATACATTGGCCCCAAGATGCCAAAGTATATACTATTTCGGTACATGCACCCTTCAGGAAAAGTCTTTTCTGACATGCTGCTAACTCAATAAGTGTAACTGGTGCTGCACTCAAGCACCAGCTGCAGAGTCCACAAGGCCGTAACTAAATTAAGATGAATGTAAAGAAATACAGCCTGACGCCAGTTTACCCTCAACTCTAAGCCCTACACCCTACACCCTGGACATCCACAAAGCTTTTAAATCCTGAAACCCCAAACTAAGCCCTGAACCCTAAACTTATACAGCCAAAGCCCAAAGCTTTAAGAGCCCTAAACCCCGAAGCCTTGCTTCTCTAAATCCCTAAACCCTAAACCCTATGCTACCCTAAACCTAAGACAAGGGTCTTCCACATGAAGCCCGCTCTTAAACACATTCTGAACCTAAATGCCCAAACCCCTGAATACCCTGAGACCAACTCCCTAAACCCTGATCCATGATCCCCAAACCTTAGTCCCTGAACCCTAATCCCTAAACCGTAAACCCTAAGCCTATGATTCAGGTCTTCTGGCTGCTTGCCTTCATCACCTTCATTACCGTTTGTTACGCTGCGGCGTGGAGCTTGGTTGAGGGCTGCACAGCGAGCGGAACTCGGTCTTAGTCTTTGGGGTTTAGTGTTCAATGTTTGCGGTTAAGTTTAGATCAGAGTTCGGGCTTAGGCTGTCAGGTTAAGGGCTTCAAGTTGGTATGGTTGAGGGTTACCCAAAGGGTCCAAAGTACCGATACAGTAGAATGTAGGGTTTCTATACTGTGATTATGATTTGGGGAAGTATTCCCCATAACACTTCATAGGACCCTGTGGGTTAGTGTACTTCAGAGCATTCTCTTAGGCTTCAGGGTTTTGGGGCTCGGGAGTCAGAGCTGAGGGTTGAGTTTAGTTCCCTACTGTTGATGGGCAAAATCCTGCATTACCCAATATAAGGAATATACCATGGTTCCCATAGTTTAGAGTCCTTAGGGTCATGCAGGATTTTGTCCATCAGCAGTAGGATGCGAAATAGGTACCCTTCAAAATTTATTACCTTTTCGTAGTCCTAGCTTCCTTATAAAGTTACCCAATACCAAAAAGGGAGCCCTTTTTATTACTGGGCATCCTAGTTCAGTGTTCAAGGATCAGAAGTTCAGGGGCACACCGCCCGGCTGGACTCGCTGGCTCTTAGTTGGGAATGAGGGAATGGGTTATGGAGACTATCATTGGGGACTATATAAAAACATAAATGAGTATGTGTATATATATATATATATATATATATAATACATCTATATATATATATACACATGTGTATACATATATATATATATATAGGGAGTAATTCCTATAGGGATCAACTTCGGGTGTTTCGGTGGAGCTTCAGGCCCAGGCTTCACGATGTCCCCTCTGCGCATACCCTAAGGGTCCATGTACCCAAATAGTATATACTTTGGCCCCAAAGTACCATTATAGGGACTACTTTTCGGCCAAAGTAATTATATTCTATCAAGGTATATGGATCCTTAAGGATACATGATGTCGAAGAGCTATGTCTGTAAGACACACTGTTGATGCAGCATACAAACTAGGAGAGACAAAGGAAGTAGATTAGCGCAACGTAAGGCAGGTTGGAAAGTGCAGGGAAGAGGAAGCTGGTAGCAGGGTAGAGGAGACCGGCACATATAATCTAGACCACAACAGAGTCGAGAAAGCAAGTTGAGGCAGTAGTAAGCAAGTACAGCCATTGAGTGCGCAGATGAGTTGCATTCCAGCGAAGTCCATGTTTGTGCTCCTAACACAAACGAACAGTAATTGACCTCGGCAATGCCGTTAAACAGAAGAAGGCGCAACACTCACAGAGACCGTCGCGCGACTTCAACTTGTGCTATTCTGGTGAGGTCGATTCGTCCGGGCGTGCGGCCATCGCGTTGTAGTCTGAGAAGCACTGTGACCAGCAGAGCTCAAGACGGTCAAGATATGGCATGTTCAATATCCTAAACGACAGAATTGAGACATCGATCCTAATGATGACCCCCACATTTACAGAGCCTGTTATTCCCCAAGGTACGCTTGTGCTGTGATCACATGTGCTTCGTGGGACCATGCGACGTCGAAGGGGTGGGTTCCACAACTGCCGCAGAAGTAGCCGCTACTTGGGGCCCAGCCAGGGACCTCGGTTGGCAGCATGCCTTGCTGATTACTTAGAAGACAAAAAGATCATTACTTCAGGGTTCAGGGTTTGGCGACAAGGACGTTGTTCGTATTAGGCTTAAAGCAACGAGCCCTAAACCGTCAGAGTTCCTGTGTTTCATTCTATAATGTACTCCCGTACCCCCCAATGCCTGTTCTAATGGCGGTTTAAATTTAAGACCCCTGCTAAGCCTGTGAAAGAGTTCCGTCAGACCGCACAAGCTTAGATATCATGAATGAGAGTATTCTAGACGCGTGCATGTCGGATCAACCGTTTGTCTTTACTGCAGAACCCTGCAGTGCAGTCAAAAGCTCCTTTACACCCTTACAGAGATGTTGAAAGGAACCCTCTCCTAATTATGGATAGTGATCTGATTCAGGGTTCCATTGTAAGGCTTACTATTCCGACTCAAGGTTTTTTCAGAGGTATTTGGCATATGGGGCTGTTTGGATTGTCTCATGTGCCATGCGGCCAGATGGGTGCCTTTTTCCTGACGTTCGGGCTCAAGTTGCGCTAGACACCCCGACCCTATAAGTACCAAAATGGATCCCCCAGAGGCCGTAATATTCATGTACCAGAATGTATAGGGTTAAGTCGGTCAAGCCCTACAGCAGGGAGGAGTCTGAGCCCACCCTTAAACAATAGAACTCCTATGCCACTGAACCCCAAAGCCCTCAACCCTAAACCTTCAAGCTGCTAATTCGTAGCTCCCTTCACCTGAGCCTTTAATTCATCCCTGATCAACCCACAAACCCTGAACTGCCCTGAACCCTCCCAAACACCTATATTCCCCCAAAGCAAAAAAAAAAAGGCCACGGCTGAAGTTCTAATGTGTGATGCCCTCAGCCTCCCGTGAAAATCGCGAGACGACGGACTGATGTCGCGGCTGCAAGGGTGCGCCAAGCGGTTCAGGGTAGGGTTTAGGGTTGTTTGTGTTGTGCGGAGGTCGATAGTTCTGAGTTCGGGATTTGGGAAAAGAGCAGGGCAAAGCCTCAAATGCCTCCTGGGCCCTTCAGGGCATCTGCTTTTGATAGTCGGTGTGCGGGGTTCTGGAGCGAGGTGTGGGAGGTCTGTGGTGGCCCGGACTCAAGGGCTCTTTGGGGCTTGTGAGGCTTTTTCCTGGTTAGTCCGGTGCTGATTTGTGTTTTTTTTTGCCTCCGTTGTACGGATAGTTGAAATCTAACGTATCATGCTCACGAAGTTCTGAACGTTGTGTATATTTTGCTCACCCAGCTGAGTCTATAACTACATGCCAGCTCCCTACGGTTGATGATATAAATCCTGCATTACCTTAAGGACCCTAAACTATGGGAATTATGGTATATTCCCTATTATGGGTATATGCAGATTAATAGCATCAGCCCTAGTCCCCCTATAGATCCCTTTAAAGGAACCCTTATCGATCACGTTTAAGGAACCCATATAGATCACTTTCAAGGAACCCCTATAGATCCCGCCCCCTACCAGTAAAACCTGAACACCTGAAGCAGGCGCATGGAGGTGTGCGAAAATCCGCCCGGGTCCTGGCGTCGATTCCTATAGAGGCTCCAAATATAGTACCATTATGGAATTAGGTCCCCCAAGCCATGATATGTATGGTCTTTTGGGACCTAATTCCATGATGGTACGATATTTGGAGTCTCTGGGGTTTGCATTGATACATGGGTTTCCGAAAATAGGGGACCCTAATACAGTACCTGTAATAGTAGGATCCTTATTATAAGGACCCTAAATGAGGTACCCCTATTTTCGGAAACTCCCAAATGCTTTCCAAGCACGGCGCCAAATACCCACAAACAAGCTAATCATAGTTTGGTCTTCGGTTTCTCACAGCGAAAGCCTACACACTGAGCCCCAGACCGTAGACGCTGATCCCCTGGAGGCTTCTCTGCCTTGGCTGTGTGACTGCTTGCCGTGGATTCTAGAGCTTTGTCTGCCCTAAACCCTAAGCCCTGAACCCTACCCCCTACATGCTTTCAGCCATAAACTCTATGAAACCTAAACCCTAAACCCTAAACCCTAAACTTGAAGAAGAATGGGGACTTTTTGTTTGAATTCAGGGCTTCCTGGCTCTGCTCAGGCAGAAGCCTGCATGGAGACGTTTGAAGGTGAGCGGACCTCAGATGCGCTCGTGCTTTAGGGTTTCAGGGTGGAGGGTTTTGGGGTTTCGGGTTGGTTCGAGGAGTCAGACCTCGCGGGGTTTAGGTTTGATGGTGTTTCAGGGTGGAGGATTTTGTGCTTGAGGCTTTTAGGGGCTTCGGGTTTTGGGGTTTGGGGCTTTCGGTTTTCAGGGATGACATGCGTCGGGGTTTAGAATTTGAGCATTATACTCCCTTGTACCTCCTTTTCCTAAAAATTAAATTTCATGCCCAGGGTCCTTTCAACAACCTGTACGTTTAGCGCTTCTTTCGTTTTTGTTTGCATTCCCAATGGCTCCAGCGATCTTAGTAGTCTTAGTAGTAGGTTGCTCACCATATAAGCTGAAACCCAGTAAGCCTTTGTTTGGGTAATCGGAGCCTGAAGGATTGAGAGCAGGATAAAAACATTTGGCAACTGGTGAGCTTTTCGGTTGTAAAATTAAGGCTCTGACTGGTGGAGGCTCATCGCTGTTGAGTTTCGGATTCGCGGTTGCGAGGTTACAGTTTTAGGATACTGGGGTTTCGGTTCCAGGGTTCCTTTAAGGTCACCGTCATGGCTCATTCGAGATTGTGGGGGTGGGGGGGGGGGGGGGGGAGGGGTCCGTGTTTGGGATTTGGAGTGTAGGGTTTTTCAGACTTTACGGCTTTGAGTTTATCATGTGGTACATGCTTGGACATTCAACGGGTTCCTATGCAGTCGAGTGTATACCATGTGGGGATACAATGGGTGCGTTGACCCTCAGGCACAGTGGTTCTACGGAATGGCTGCAGACCATCATTCGAGTCTGCTGCTACAGTGGCGATGCACGTGTTCGGGGTCCGGACAAAGCTGGAACACAGAAGCAGCAAACTCTTGGGCCGAAAGCTCGATACCACCTGAATCTCCAACACGATCTCAGCAAGCATGACCAACATATCTTCGCTGTAGCTACAACACAAGCGTGATCGCACTACTAATGGCCATGATAGCAACCATCATGAGTATAGCATCTTCAGTCCGAATCTATACATTGAGCGCCATGTTTGTGCTCTTTCGGCTGCAATGCTATGACTAACCCTAAACCCCAAAACCCTAAACCCTAAACGGCATGACAGCAGCAAAAAGATTCTAGGTTACAGATGGCACGCTGAGGCCAAAGTTGCACCATCCTCTCCGGACGCCTCCCGACTGGCAGTTATCCATAGATAGCGGCCCGGGAAATAGGGTTTCGGGTTTGGGTGTTTGAGGGATCTAGGGGTTCAGGGCTACGGGGTTTAGGGTTTAAAGTTTACAGTTTGGGGGTTTAGCATTTAAAGTTTGCAGTTTGGGGGTTTAGGGGTTGGGGGTTTAGGGGTGTTTTAGGGTTTAGGCTTGCTTTGCGTTCGATGTTCTCAGACCCCGGGAGGATCCCAAAAGTAGATCCCTTAATGGGGGTTCCTCTAAAGTACCCTTAGTAGTATAGGGCCCCAAATTAGGGAATCTACTTTCTGGATCCTCCCGGGGGTCTGGGTATGAATCAATTAGAAGTATACCCACATCGTCCCGAATATAACCCCGGATTATAAACCCCTGAAAACCTGGTCGAATTAGCCACTATATTTGGTTGTGTGGAGTTCCAGGAGTTGGCATCTGTTTTGGGGGACTCTTTGCTGCATTGGGACGTTGCTTGGAGGTTCAGGGGTAGTTATGAGTAGGGTTATCAGGGTCCTTTAGAGGGATCTATAGGGATGCTATAAGGGTATATGGTTTAGGGTTCAGGGGTAGTTATAAGTAGGGTTCCAAGTCCCTTTGATAGGGTTAAAAGTATAGTTACCTTGCTCATAACCCTACATTTAACTACCACTGGACCTCCAAGTGTCCACCCTCAGGGAGTCTCCGGCGTTCACGCGCTCGGGGTTAGAGATTTGATAATTCAGGAGCAGGAATAACAACCAATGATCATATTCTCCCGTAGTCTCTAAATGAAGCCTCTATTGTGCCATCCTGCAACCAAACTCATGACATGAACTACCCGAAACTCGTACCTCTAATGCAGTCAAGTTCAACCCTGAACTCTCAATTTTCGACACTAAACCCTATAGACCCTAAATCCAAAACCCAGAGGGTCCAGATACACTACTAGTATGGAATTAGGTCCCAAAAGCTTTAGTGGGGATGGTCTTTAGGGACCTAATTCCATAATGGTAGTGTACATGGACCCTGTGGGAAATAGACGACAGCGCGGCATAGTTGGACCTTCAAGTATCTATGAACCCCGTGAAGGCCTAGGTATTACGGTATACCCAGCGGCTCCATAGTAGTTCCGTTTTGGGGATTACCTTAAAGGATGCTAAATATGAACCCCAAAAAGGAACTACTATGCAGCCCCTGGGTATACACCGTAAAGGTCCACGCAGCCTGAGGGCTTTTGAACATGAAGGCCATCAGCCTTCTCAGTGAACCAAGGGCTTGGCCCTAATTTTGCCATTTTCAACCCGGAGCTCTAAGCGCACGAGCCAGATACCCTCAAGTAGTCCAAGCCCTAAAACCACCAGAACCTCTAGAACTTCCTAGTGCGCCCTAAACCCTTAAAAACATTAAAACACTTAACACCCCTAAGCCCGAGAATAACGGCAGCCTTTCCCGAGCCTTTTCGACTGGCTCGAGGTCGATGCCTCGGATTCTCAGTGGTTATGCCAGGAGTGACAACGCCCGGAGGTCCCGGGATTTTTACAGAAGAACTCTCGGGTTACTGGGGCTCCTGTGGGGTATAAGTTTCAACGGCTTTATAGGCTTCTTGTGGGCTTGAGAAGATTTCAATGGGGAAATAGGATTTTGTGGTGTCAGGTCAAGTTTGTTGATGCTTCCTTGTCTCGGGCCGTGCTTGTCACAAGCCAGGAAGGACGTCTGGACTGGTAGTCCGGATTGCCAGAGTTAAGTCTCAGTCAACCGTCTTGTTCTTGCTTGCCGTTTTACTGTTCGCCCGATGTCAAGTTGGTGATGTTGTTGTGCAGGTAATTTGTCGTCCAACCCTGAACGCACCAAAGCTTGAAACCCTAGATACCCACAGGCCCTATAGTCGTTCCTTTTGGGACTACCCTGCAGGATTCTGCATATGAATCCCAAATGGAACTACTATGAGGCCTATGGTAAGCCCCAGCATCCTAAAGACCTGAAGCCGTTTATAACTTCCGTAGGAAACCTCAAGGCCTTCACGCCCTAAACCTTAAAGACCCTAAACCCGCACAGCCTCGCAGCCCTAATCCCTTACCCCTCGAGACCCTAATCATCCCTAATCCCTCAAAGCCTTAAGATTCTGAGTCCGAAATCCCAGACCCGAAAACCTCAAAGACACTCAACAACGCGTCTTGTGGAGGCGCGCCGTCCAACTCAGGGGCACATTCGAGGTGGGGGAGAGTTACGTGTATTTTCTTCTGTGGTTGTGTATAATTTTGTATTGCGGGATTTCGTACCTGCATCAGCTGCAGGATTGCATAAGCGAAAATAGGGGACCCCAATATAGTACCCTAAATAGTGTCATCCTTATCATAAGGACCGCCAAATAGGGTACTCCTAATTTTCGGAAGCTCTAAAGCCTAAATCCTTTATAGAACCCTTATGGCTCCCTTTAAAGGAACCCTTCTGGATCCCTTGTAAAGGTACTCCTCATTTTCGGAAACTCCCTCGGGTTCGGGTGCGCAGAGCTTCGGGACCGAATTAGGATTCTGCCTATAGTCTCCATTGTAGTTCCCTTTTGGGGTTACCTTTTAGGATCCGAAATCTAAAATTGGTTAAACCAAAAAAGGAACTACAATGGAGACTATAGGTGGGTTGGACATACACGCCCCGAAGGCAAACCCCAACCGCAAACGCTAACCAGAATATATAGGGGCCTTACCCAGAGGCCCCATAGTAGTTCCGTTTTTGGGGTTCATATATATACTACATGTAAGGTAATCCCAAAAAGGAACTACTATGGGGCCTCTGGGTAATAATTAGAATAGGGCTTGACGGTATACTACATCCTTATAATAGCACTTGTTGCAGCCCTTGTAGACCCCTGTTACAACTCCCGGAATCGACGTAAAGTTGTTAAGTTCCAAGCAGACCTCCCGGAGGGCACATCGCTCGTACCGGTTTCAAGCCTGCACCCCAGCTTCCGAAGCTTTCTGGCATGTTTGGGGTTTATAGGAGGTATTTAGGGTTTAGGATAATCAACCTCATCTGTTTTGGGGTATAGAGTTTTCAGAAGGGTAGGCTGCGGGTGACAGTCGGTTGGGGGGGATGATAAGATATCTTTAACCAGCTGGCGCCGTTGCTCTTTGGCTGCATGCTTGGTCCTGGTTTGCAAGGATACTGATTGAATCATCAACGACCGCCCCCTCAAACTTAAAGGGGTCCTGACTACCTTATGTATATACATATATGTATATGCATATACATATACATGTACATATACATATACATATACGTATACACAAACATATACATATACATATACATGTACATGTACATGTACATGTACATGTACATGTACATATACATATACATATACATACACATACACATATATACATACATATATACATACATATATACATACATATATACATACATATATACATACATACATATATATATATATATATACATATATGTATATCCGTACATGTTGCACACACACACACACACACATATGTATATATATATATATACATACACATGCATAGAAGGCACACAGAGAGGCCTCCCTCCTCCCCGTCCGCTACCCTCTTGCTCCAGGGATCAAAACAGCCAAAAAGCCTTATATAGTATAGTCTTTGGGCCCAAAAGCCTTAATGTATGAGTCCTTAGATCCCTATTGTTGTGTGCTATTGACGTCTCAGGTCGCCGGTCAAACGCGACAGAGGAGTCTCAGATCAGGGTTCGGGTGCGTAGGGCTTTGGGCAAAAGGGGGGGTTACCCTAGGGATCTAAGGACTCATCTATTCAGGCTCTTGGGCCCAAAGACCATACTATATAAGGCTTTTGGGCGATGTTGATCCCTAGGGCTAGGGTTTGTAGGGGTTTAGGACTTCTGATTTTCTGCGCATTACTAGGGGTGTCAAACCGCGCCGGTTGTCAGTTTGAGCTCATGCCCCAACACCCTAACTCTGAAGAACCCGAACCCTTAAGCTGCCATTCCCCTACCCCAAGGGTCCAGAGGACCCAATAATTATGTAGGCACTCGGTTTTAGGATAGTAGTTATGTAGGTCAGGATTTGGGCGAGTATGATTATTAGGTACTTGGACCCTTGGGGCTAAGACTCCAAGTATACAAATGGTACCTACTTTGGGGTGTAAAGCCTATAAATGGTACCTACTTTGGGCCATTTGGAGTCTTCGGGTTCACCAGCGCAGACCTACGGATACCCTTGCGTTTCGGCTCAAGACCTTTGAGTTTGAGCCAGCACTTGATAGATTCAGAAAGAAAATAAGTGATCCCTCTGTAGAACCCTCCATTAGGGTTTAGGGTGTGAGATTCTAGTTGGCTTATAGTAAGATCGATAGATGAAGGACCACCAAGATGGGACCCCAAATTCCACGGAATCCAGAAACCCCACTTGGGCCTCCCAGCTGTCGTTGAAGCTCTGGTTCGTCTCATTTAGTCATACGGTTACCATATCCATATACATTAGCTTACTGGTGCATATGTTACTCTACACAGCTGTATATGAGATAGTCCTGAGCGGTTTCTGTGCGAGATTGCATGCAGCAGCTGCCAAACCTGTGCAGCCAGCCAGCTACAGAGCCTTGGTGGGACATGTTCCGGGATTGGGCGTGCTGCAAGGAGGGCGACATCCGAAGTTTTTGTTAATTCCCAAGAGGTGCAGCGAGAGAGACGTGTCTTCGGGCATGGTTTCTCTACCCAACAAGCACGATCGAAGCTACAAAAACAATGCCCTCCAGCATCTTGAGCCTGTTGCAGCCCCCACCTCATGGCGAAACAGATTGCATGAAATGGCTTGTGCAACTTCCCCCAAGGGTAGGGACATATACATATTATATATATATATACATTCACAGTTATATGTGAACATCTTTTACACATGGAACATGTGTAGATATACATACATCTATAGGAAAGCCTACATATTCTGGTGCATTGGCACTTGGGGGTTGCAGCCACCAAAGGCACATGGAACGTAGCAAGTAGGGTTTTAACTGGGTTTATAAGTCATCCAAGTAGCGGGTTATCCGAACTATATCCCTAATTCTAACCTTACTACTTAGCTGCTAAGGATCTCCGCTCTTTGCTTGGATCGGGCAGGCCAGCCTGGGACTGAACCACGTGCAATGCTTTTCCCAGAGGGTGCGTATACTTACTTCGGGTTAGTAGGGAATGGAGGACTGGGGTACAAATATAACTACTATTACTCCCATTCTTCCATTCCCTACTAACCAAGGGTAAGTATACACTCTAGGATGCCCAGTGCTAACCTTATTCCCTTTTTGCAGTCCTAGGTTCCTCATAAAGTTACCCAATATAATACCAAAAAGGGAGTCCTTTTATATTCCTAGGTTACTGGGCATCCTAGCACTACCATTATGGAATTAGGACTCCCGAACCATAATAGGGATGGCCTCTGGGGACATAATTCCAGAATGGAGCTTTACCCATATTTTGGGGGTTCATATGTAGAATCCGACAAGGTAATCCCAAAAAGGAACTACTATTCATAACCTGTAGAGAGTTGAACAGGTTGAATATGCAAAACATGATGTGTACTGGATTGAAAACGTATGCCGGTGTGTGGACTAGATGCTTGCGACGGAACCCCTATCTTCTGTGCCATGTTCAAGTACGTGTCGCAGGTGTACGAGATTGTCTTGTTCCATAGGACGTGCGAGGCCTTCTACCAGATGTATTATAGCGGCTTAAATCATTGCCACTACTGCTTTGGCGGTTCTTGGTTACAATTCTAGTATAATGGGCCCCAAAACCCTATTCTAATTATTAAGCCCATCATGTCTGGGAAGGGTTGTAGACTCGTAGCCCTCAAAGTTGAAACAACCTCAGCGACGACATCCGACATCATCCGACCTCCAGGAAATCAAGGAAGCTTAATGCATTGGTGGTGATTTCGGAACCATGGGCCCCCACAGAGTTGCCAGGGAGGGCACCTTCATGAATGCTTTTTTGGAGGTGGTGAGCTTGACTTGCAATAGTTCTGGCATATGCACGGGATGTTACCTTCTGACAGGTGAGTCGCCTCCTGCTTGCTGTATAGTCTCGGGGTTGACCCGGATCCTTACACTGAGAAGACCTAAGTCCCAACACCCGCAATCTTTAAACTTGCTCTAAAGCCCGAAAGACTAAACACGAGAAAACAACAATAGGAGCGCGACTGCAAGCAACAGGCAACTAACAAAGCAACACACGGCAAAGCATCAGTGGCAACAACAACACAAAATAAAACAAAGCAAGCGGTAAGGTAACCCTCATAAGCCCTAAGCTGCCAAAGCTCACTATAGTACTAGAGACTAAAGGAAGACATTGCAGCCCTCCGCACTCGTAGGCCGGCGCTGCACTGCACTCCCAAGAGGTGCCGGGGCTTCGGCTCCGCGGGGGTCGAGCTTCTACTTTACACCCCCGCACACTATATACGTACATACATATATATATATATATGTATATGTATTTATGTATTTCTTTGTTTGTTGTTTTGTTTATACTTATGTAGATAATGAGGCCCACAAGGCTTAGTATAGATAGTGTCGAACAATTACTGAAATAGTACAAGTATAACCCTTGCAGAACGTAGTACCAGTTTGTGTTTAAAACCGTCTCCCAATGAGCAGCGGCGCGAAGAACGATAGGTCACGCTTGGTTCACCAAGTGAAAACCTCAGACGTTTTCCCTCAAGATAATGTTGCATCTGTTGCGTGGGATGTGTCGATAAGTTCGACACTCGATCATTGTCAGTTGGTTTTCGAATATCGCAGAGAACCGTTCATTAAACGTTGGACCCGCGGAAGGAGTCAAACGATTTCAGACAAAGCTTGCCGTAATTAATCTTACCAGTAGCTGTGCTTGCCACCAGCTTTCCAAGATTGGCCAGCGTGTGTATTCCAATCACAGTTTTTGCTGTTGTATCACACTAAAAGGTGTTCAACACTTGTTCATGTTAAATCCTCAAATCAGTCAACAAAACAGCAGACGTTTGTTCAGACATGTTTGCGCATTGCAATGACTTGCATTGAAAATATCTTAGCAGTCACAAGTGTTGTGGGATTAAGTACGACGCGGTTGTGCAATGCATGTTGTTCCCAAATGCCGCAAGAAACAACGATATGGTCTTTCCGTGGAGCATGTACCGACCCTCTACTGCATTTGGCATCCATCCGGAGTCACCCCGCGCTCATGAAATCATCGCGTAAGACACTTCCCGGTCTATTACACCTCGCAAACAAAAAAAATCCAACTGTTATGAGTTTCTCATATGTGTTTAAGGGCTCGTGGGCTTTCGAAGCAAGCCATGCACTTAGCTGCATTCTTCAGGGCTGGGGCATGAATAGTTTGTTTGAGTGAGAGTTTTGGAAACCACAATTTTCATCCCAGGCATCCCCTGAGATGGTCTCCGTTGAAGCTTGTTGAAGACTCTGCCCAAGCCTATGGTGCCAAGGTTTTTCCGAACCTTGTCAAGATAGAGGAGCGAGCGGCGCTGAACCGGGGGCATAAATCCCAAAACCAAAGTACTATCCAAAAGCTCTGGGCAAGAAAGCTTAACTTGGATGAAAACACGGCCCAACCAGCCAGGAGAAACTGTGTTCAAGGTGGTGCCTTTGCCACCGAAGTGGCCCTTGCATTTTCTGCGGCCGCAGGCGGCTGGGGTGGACTGGCTGACATTTCTTGAGAGTTCCCTTTTACATCACCTGACTCTCTCCTATATCAGTTGTCATGTCGAGGAACCTAGAATACAACTTGCGACCCTCTCAGTGCCTCACAAGAGGAGTGCAATTGCTTCTCTTCAAGTACTGCCTGGCTCAAGTTTCAGCGTTTTGCTGTATCGGGTTTTGCTGCACTCGGCTGAATTGTATGACCCTCCTGATTGCTAATGTGGCCTGGCTTAGACCGCCTTTCCGGTACTAGTGACTACACTAGTGTAACTAGTGTTTGCATGGCCCCATTTGATGTGAAGTTTATTCGGCCGGAAGATATGTTTGCGTACGTGTCTACTGTCTGTTGTGTTCATGGTCAAGGTAAGATTAGCAGTGGGATCTGAAATTTAAATCGCGACATTGATTCCAAGTATACACAGATACGAACACTAACATTTACTATTTTCCTGCCGACCTATCATCAATCCTGTGTTCCGTATTGCAGGCAGAACTTTATGGTACCCAGCGCGGTTGGATTTTGTGAGGGTTGTGGTTCGGGTATATTCAACCGGTGTGTCATCACATTGGCTCTACGAAGCTAGGCTGGACGCGGAAGCGTTGAAACCACCCACTTGGAGGTTCATGGGTAGTTATAAGTAGAGTTGTAAGTCCCCTAATACGGGCTATAAGCATAGTTACCCTACTTATGACCCTATATACTTATAACTACCCCTGGACCTCCACCCAATCCTTCAAGTTCTCAGAGACCTCCACAGTCCCGAGTTTGCCGCTTCAAGGTTCCTCCTTCCGTAGTTCCTCACCTAGCAATCACTGTAACATATACAAGATATACCTATAGTCTCCTTTGTAGTTCGCATTGGGCGGATCCTAGATATGTTCGCATTGGGGATACCTTACCGGATCCTTGATATGTAAAGTGGCGGCTATAAACATGGTTTATGATGAAGAACAGGCGTATACCCAGAGGCCCCAAAGTAGTTCCTTTTTGGGCTTACTTCATAGGATTCTAACTATGAGCCCCAAAAAGGAACTACTTTGGAGCCTCTGGGTATGCATGCAGAGCCGAAGCCTCAACCTCAGGGCACCGAAAGCATCGCCAGTCAGCCCGGCGATCGGGACCCTTGCTGCGAAGGCTTCAGTCTGGTGGACCAGTTCGGGTTTAGGATTTAGGGTTTACTATGTGGGTAGTTGTCAAATTTGAGGAATTTTTTTGGGGTACCCTAAATACTAGGTGCCGTATTAAAATAAGGATCCAAAAAGGGACCCTAATGTTGACAACTACTCATGTGCTACTAAATCAACGGGAACCACACAACTTACTGTATATCTCGAATATATTTGGTAACTCGAAATATCTTCCTCACCGCTGGTGGCAGACCCCAGGTACGCTTCTCGTTGAGGGGGTTTGCAATTTTCGAAGGTTTATCTGCTCTGTAGGCTTCTAGTCTGAATATACAGTTCGGGATAAATAGCAATAATATCCCTTTTTTGCACAGTACAGGGGTCGGGATAAATAGCAAGAACATTATTTGTTTTGCAGTCCCTGATCTTGTCATATCAAAATAAGCCCAGGGACTGTTCTAGCTTGTGCCGCCCCTACATTAGACCGGCTTCACTTTTCGGATTACCCGAAACCGTCAAAACTACAGGGCCAAAACCAGAACCAGCTGTCCCAGATGGTTTGGATTCTTTTGGGCTTGGGGTTTAGGGGTTTGGTCTTTGGAGAGTTGGGTTCAGGGCTTAGGGTTAAGATGGAAGCCACAACCCACAGAGGCCGAAACTGTAACATGATCAAAAGCTTGCGGAAGACACCCATGAGTGCCAGATGCTAGACTTCAACCCTAAATCCTAAACCCTCATCTCCAGAATCCCGAGCAAGCCTAAACCACAAAAGCCCTATACTAAGGCGAAGCAGTATCGACCCCAACCCCCGGGGCCTAAACCCTAAACCCTCATCCCCGGGTCCTATTTGCCTTGTTCTTATTGAAGGGCCATGGAGACCCTACCCTAAGGGTCCAGGGTCTCGGGTTTAGGGGTTTGGGGTTTAGGGTTTAGGGGTTTAGGGTTTAGGGGTTTAGGCGCTCAAGGGGACCTCAAAGTGCAGGATTTCTGAGACCCCAAAGAGACACAAGGGCTCTTCCTGGGAGATTCCGGACCCTCCTAAGGAGATACCTGGACCCTTTAGGGTAAGCCCTAAACCCTTGTCTTCTTGAAGGGCCATGGAGATAAAAAATGATGATCGTCACCATCCCTCGGCGAAGCGAAATCGGGGACCGATTCTGGAGGCCTCTACGGGCGCTCCTCTAAGGCTTTCAGGGATCCTTTGAGGGTTCGTAAGCAAAAAATAGGATAAGGATATCCCATATAAATCCCCTGAAAAGGAAGCCCAATAAGGTAGGGATATCCAGGTAAAATGCTTATGCTTATGTGCCTTTTTGGGTCCCTATTCGTGTCAAGGAGGCAGGGTATAGGCCTTCTTGCATGGTTCTGGGATTTAGAGTTTAAGGGTTTCTTCAAGGGTTCGGGTTTAGGCGGCAGGGTGTAGGATTTAGGCCTTTTTTTAGAGTTTTTGGATTTAGGGTTTAGGGTTATTCGGGTCTAAGGTGCAGGTTTGTTTGGGATTCTTTAGGCCGTCTAGGACTTGGCTTTCCGAGGTTCAGTGCTTCCGGGTTTGTTCAGTGTAAAGCACCCGAGCTTACATCTAATTCAGGCCCTTCAATGACACATGCAAGGGTTGCGCATGCAGACCTCACGTAAAGTCGAACAGGAAGACCCAAGCAGGTATAAACATAAAACCAACCCACAGAAAGCCGCAATTGCGCACCTCGCAAGGCGGCCCCAAACGCCATTCCGCAGTTCAAACTCAAGCCTAATATAGATAGGGGCCTTAATAATGGACACTACTATGTGGGGTTCCTTATTATAGTGTAGCATAATGGGCCCCGAAACCCTATTCTAATAATTCAGGCCCTTTTCTCATGGAACCCTACTATAGATTCCCTATAGATCCCGATCGACCCCTTTAAAGGATCCCTTTAAAGCAGCCCCTATTCTAAGTAGTAAACCCCAAAGCCTGAGCACGATACCGACAGCTCCCCCGACCGACCCAGCAAGCTTGGAGCCCTCTCCACTTGGCAGAAGCTGCGGTTTAGGGTTTTAGATTTTTGGGTTTAGGGTTTAAGGTTTATGTAGGGGTTTAGGGTTTGGGTTTTTGGGGGTTCAGGGTTCGGGGTTAAAGGTTTATAGGGGTTTAGGATGAAGGGTTTAGGGTTTTTAGGGGTTTAGGGTTTAGGAACTCCTATTTCCATAAGGTGCTCCGCAAAGAGCTCCCTGATGATGGGTCAGGCAGGGGCAGAATGGCTTTAGGGTTTAGGGTTCAGGGTTTATGGTTTAGGGCTTTAGGCTTCTGATGGTTACAAATCGTGTACGAGGGTTCGAGGGCTTGTGAGTGAGGGTGCAAGGGTTCGGAGTCTCGGTTGGGATAGCTGGGGTGAAAGGGTTCCAGGCTTCAGGGTTTCCGGGCTCCAGGGCTATGTTGTAGGATTTTAGTTTAAAATTACTAGGGCGACAGAAGGGTTTCTGAATACATGCAAAAAAAGATTTTGTAGGATCCGGGTTTTTATATCGTGTGCCTAGTTTGGGTTGGGGTTATAGCTTCCTTTGCGAGTCCATCGTATGATCGTATGCGGGTCAAGGCCTCCCGCTGCACGCCCTAGACTCGGATGAGTCCTGAACCACTGAAACCTAATCCCCTGCCTGCTGACCCCAGTCCCAAAGCCCTAAACTCTCAAGTCCATGCCCTTGCAAGGGACATCGCACGTTGTAGATCCTACATTTTACAGAGTTCGAGACTACAGGCACCCGACGTTATTGATGAAACACCCAACTCGAAGATTGTCTGTACTTTGGTAAGTTAGTAGGGCTCCTTGAAGTTTGCGTCAGTTCCCTGGGCATAGGAACAGTCCCCACCCTGCCCAAAGGCGCCATAGTAGTTCCTTTTTGTGGTTCATATGTAGAATCCTATAATCCCAAAAAGGAACTACTATGGGGCCTATGTGTAAACGCTAAACCATCCTCAACCCCAAATCCTAGCCTTTTTGAAACCTTAAACCCTAAACCAAGGCATCTTTCCGCACCGGAACATCCGCCGCCTCAACTCCTTGCCCTCAAAGTCCTAACCCCATGAACCCCTAAACCCTAAACCTCTAAACCCTACACCCTAAACCCCTAAACCCCATTGAACCCTAACCCCCACACCCCAAACCCTAAACCCCTAAACCCCATTGAACCCTAACCCCCACACCCCAAACCCTAAACCCCTAAACCCCATTAAGCCATAAGCCCTACACCCTAAACCCCTAAACCCCTAAACCCCCAAACCCCACTAAGCCCTAAGCCCTCAAAGCCGAAGGAATGGTGCTGGAGATCGGGTCTGGCAGTGGTTGTCACGCTGAGTTCTTTGCCACGGTGCTGCCGCTTCTTGATGGAAACTCTCCCAAAGGGTCCATATACACTGCCATGAAATTAAGTCCCTAAAGACAATCCCCATGAAAGCTTTTGGGACCTAAGTCCATAATAGTAGTGTATTTGGACCCTCTTGGGCCTGGGAGTTTGGATCCAGGCCTCTACCCATAGGCCCCATAGTAGTTCCTTGCTGGGATTACAATATAGGACTCTACATATGAACCCTACAAAAGAACTATCATGGGGCCTCTGGGTACGGATCTCGTTGTGGACGAAACATTCCTAAACCCTGAACCCTAAAATTCTGCGGTAAAGCTCCGATCGGAACTAGCCGCATGAGCGCTCGGAACCGTTGCATCAACCCCAAGTGCTCGAACCCTATACACTCTGAGCCCGAACCCCTAAATCCTAAGCCTTAAACCCGAAGCCCTAAACCCTAAACCTCTAAACCTTAGACCCTTAAATCCTAAAGCCTAAACCCTCGACCCCCTAGACCCTATAGCGGTTTAGGGTTTAGGGTTTAGGAACCCTAAACCTCAGAGTTCCCAGGAAACTGCAGTGGCAGCCCACAGAGTTTGTGGCGCTCACAGGGATGGCTGTGCTCAAGGACTGCTCCCTGTGGTCTTTGTAGGGCTTCTGTTGCGTGGGGTTCAGGGTTTAGGGTTTTTAGTTTATGGTTCAGGGTTTAGGGTTTAGAGTTTAGGGTGCGGGGTTTAGGGTTTAGGACTGCTCCCCGAGTCTTTGTAGGGCTTCCGTTGTTTGGGGTTCAAGGTTTAACCCACCAGAACCTGCTTTCTTGCAGGGTCCCTATACCTTCCATATCCTTCCATAGTACGTAGGATTTAAAACAAGAACCTACAAAAAAGTAGGTTCTGGTAGGTTAAGTTAGGGTTTTTCTTGGCTGTGTGCCACGAGGCCGGTAACGAAGACGGCAGCATGGACGTAGTTGAGTAGTGTAGCGTTTGTACATGCATGGGTAAAGACAAACAGAGAGACAGAGAGAGAGAGAGAGAGAGAGCGAGAGAGAGAGCGAGAGTTTGTGCGACTGTGTGAGATGCATTGGGCCATTGGGTTGTGCATTTGTCTGTGCACGCATAAATACAGAAATGTTGTTTACGTGTACAAGATTCTATGTATATATACATACACATACGTATATACAGTTGCATGTAATTCTGTATTGTATTATGTAGACCTCACCAAAACCTGCATATTCCGTTTCGTTCGCTGGCTCGTTCGTTCGGTAACAGGTACGTCGTACGTACTTGCATACATATGCATGAAGTTGTTGATTGTTTGTCTCTATGTTTGTCTGCCTGTTCGTTTGTCTGTTTGTCTGTCTGTCTGTCTGTCTGTCTGTCTGTCTGTCTGTCTGTCTGTCTGTGATTGTGCACGACTGTCTGCTTGTTGTGTTGGTATGCATGTGTCGGTCTAGTGAGGACATGTGTAGAAAGAGCGTTCGTGCAATCGTATACATGTGCACATATTCACATACTAAGCCATGCATGCAGACATCTGTGCCTGCAAATTCATGTCTCGCTGTCGCGCACACACACACACACACACACACACACTTTCTCTCTCTCTCTCTCTCTCTCTCTCTCGTGCGCGCGCTGTCTCTGCCTCTCTCTGGGACTCTCTCTGTCTCTCTCTCCCCTGTGTCGGGCTGGGCAGACTAGTTAAGTCTCAAGACAGGACATGTGCACGCATGTACACGCATAAACACGCACAGACAAACACACACGGATAGTGACATATATGTATATACATATACATCTCATATACATATGTATATATATATGTACTGTTTTTTTCATTTATTGTGTCCACATGCAGACAAGTCTACACACATGTGCATATATGTATGTATATGTATACATATTCACTTATGTCTACATGCATACATACATGCATACATGCATACATACACACATACATACATGCTTACATACATACAAGCATGCACACATACGTACATGCATACCTCACGTACATACATACATACATGCATACATGCATACATATGCGACAAGCGCGCACACCACACACACACACACACACCCACACACACACACACACACCCACACACGCACACACACACACACACACACACACACCACCCACACACACACACACATATGTATATGTATATATCTCTATCTAAGTAATGCATCTATCTTTATCTATCTGTCTATCGATCTATCTATCTGTATGTATGTACAAACACCACATACCTGCACATAGACAGCACCGGCAAGCGTGACACTATTCCCCTGCAAGGAAATCGACATCGTCGGTGCAAAGGTCCCGTTGCCGGGGTGTTACCCGTTCAACTGAGTGTGTGCTACCCGTTTCACTGAGTGTGAGAGTCTTGATACGATGTTGAACCTTCTGGTCATTGGGGTCTCGGGTTTGTTCCTGACTGTTGTCGACCGGCAGGGGGGGGAAATTCACAATTGTACGGGGGCCTGAATAATGACAAGAGGGTTTTGGTGCATGCGAATGATACGAGGGGAGGTTACTACCTTGAACGGACCACCATGTTGCAGGGGTCTTCCGTGTGTCCGGATTCACCATCAAAGCCACTTCCAGGCCAACTTCGTTGAGTAGATGTCTGTGTTGTCGGACCTCGTTGGCTTATTCCCTTTCCCTGCGACGCCAAATACATAACACCATGCCTACGTCCTCTGGGATTGTTGGGGTCTTGCAGCAGTTACAGTTCAAAGGTCCCAAGACTCAAGACCCAGAGCCCCTAAACAAGCTTTGACAGTCAAGTACCCTAAACCCGTAAAGCCCCGAACCAAAACCTTCAAGCCACAAACCCTATCAGCTCCTAAACCCCTGTACCGTTCTATCCCGAAAACACCAAACGCCAACCTCTAAAACAGCCCTTAGCCCGAAACCCTAAAAACCCTAAGCGCCCCAGGCATTGCCCAATGTGCAGCCAGCGCTTGCGCTGGACGCCTCCGCTCCGTGGGAGGAGTGGCCGACTGAGGCTCGGGCCCGAGGTTTAGGGTCTTAGGGTTAGGGTCTTAGGGTTTTAGGCTTAGGGTTTTAGGGTTCAGGGTCTTAGGCTTTGGAAATTTTAGGGTTGAGGGTTTAGGTTCTATAGGGGTTAAGGTTAGGGTCTTGGGTTTAGCGCTTGCGGTTTAAGATTTAGGGTTTAGGCGTGAAAGAAGGGTTTAGGGCGTAATTAAGGAATACGGGTCTGGGGCTTAAGGTATTCACAGTTTAAGGTTTAGGTTTTAGGATTCACGGTTTAGGGTTTGAGGATTCAAAGTCTCAGGTTTAGAGTTCAGAGTGCTCAGGGTTCGCAGCATCTGGCATTTCGGGGCCTCTGGGCGAATATATAGAGGTGAAATGGTAGGGGATAAATAGCGTCCTCTGAAAGAGCCTGCAAGAAGTATATATATATATATATGTATATATATATATATACATATACCTATATATTATATAGGTATGTGGTAAAGATATAGAGATAAATAACTATTACATATCAGGCACTTTAGGGTTTAGGGTATTTGCAGTTGCAAGGCTTCAGGTTGAGAGAGCTCGTCGCAGGGCTTGCTGGAGTTGCGGGCACTTGGGGATTTGGGGTTTAGGGCCGGTCGGCTTCTCGGCTACCCAAATGCTCCATGTACCCATATAGTAGGTACTTAGGCCTTAAAGTACCCCTGTAGGGACCCCTTTAAGGCCTAAGTACCATGTACCCATATAGTAGGTACTTAGGCCTTAAAGTACCCCTATAGGGACCCCTTTAAGGCCTAAGTACCTACTATATGGGCACATGGAGTCTTAGGGCTATAACGACCCACCCACCCGTGTGCCCACCTACCCCACCACTCCACCTCCAGACCCCCACCCCCGACAAAAAACGAATCCTAAGCAAGAAAGAACCCGCATCCATTTCCCGGCAGATCCGCCAGGTTCAGAGCTTGGCCGGTGACTTCACCATGGTGTACATGTCCAACGTGACCCACATTAGCCCATGGAAGGCTGAGATGTTGCTGATCACTTTGCCTTCGGTCATCGACCAGGACAAGCAACCCCAGAATTGCACGATGGTAGCCCAGCAGGTAGATCCCATTTCTCATCCGGAATTTGGGTCTAGCATGGGTTCAGGGGTTGAGGGTTTTGAGGGTTTACAGATCCAAAGCCCAACCCTTCAAGATGTGGCCAAGAGCACTCGATTCGAAGAAGAGCCCAAGCTATCTCCTCAGCTTCATCGTAGCCGTGACAATGTCCATGTGCCCACATAGGGTGTGTGTGTGTGTGTGTGCGTGTGTGTGAGAGTGTGAGTGTGAGTGTGAGTGAGAGTGGGTGTGTGCGTGTGTGTGAGAGTGTGAGTGTAAGTGTGAGTGTGAGTGTGAGTGTGAGTGGGAGTGGGAGTGGGAGTGGGAGTGGGAGTGGCAGTGGGAGTGGGAGTGGGAGTGGGAGTGGGAGTGGGAGTGGGAGTGGGAGTGGGAGTGGGTGTGTGTGTGTGTGTGTGTGTGTGTGTGCGTGTGTGTGTTAGTATTTCTATATGTCTCATATAACAAACATATATAGCTAATATGTAGATACATACTATATACAATTATCTTTTTCATATATGTTGTACTAGTTACACGTAACATGGACCGAAGGATTGTGATTGGTAATCCGTCTTGTAGCTACGAGCATATGATCAGAAGTTGACTAGTCGTCTGAGTGCCATGTTCATGAAAGCGATGGCAACAGGCGGCAAAGACTGTTGTTATTGCTCTTTCTGCTATCCTTCGTTATTCCCATCCGAATTATCCCACTACAGCCTCCCTAAACCTCAACTTAATTGCCTTGAACCTGCACGCCAAACCCTGTACGCCCGGCGGAGGTGACCTGCGGTGTCATGGCAGGGGCGGCGAAAGCCCTGGCCAAAGGGGGGCGTCTGATCATCTACGGTCCCTTCAAGGCCATGGTGTCCCCAAACCTCCGTTAATTGCCCTAAATCCCGTTCTGAATTCCTACACGCTGTTTTCTTGCTGTGGCACCTGGCTTGTAGGTCGATGGCAAGTGCACCCCACAGAGCAATGCCGACTTCGACGCGAGCCTGAGATCGCGCGACCCAGAATGGGGTCACCGCACTGGAACTGTAGGATCGTAGTTAGGGGTTATAAGAATTCAGGATACTTCAGGGCTGCAGTAGTTGGGAGGAAAAAAGGAATGCGGGCCAATAATTATGACATCAGCATTTGATGATCATAGTTGAACTAACGTTCGGGGTTTAGGAGCTCAGTGTTGAAATCCTGATTTGGGGCCCGTTGAAGACAGGCCCAATTACACCATTTGTATTGTAAGTATCTGCCTCGAGTCCGGAGGGGCCCAAAATGGTAAAGCTCTTGTAAGCCCTTCTTGTCCGTCATAGTACCCTAGGAGGTCCCTTTAAAGGAAGCCAGCAAGCAACCCTAAACCTTAAAATTTACCAAAACTGTATGCAAGAAGCCTTAAAGTTGTGAGGTTATCGAGATATCGCCGACATTGCTGCTGAGGCCGAGAAGCAAGGCATCAAGCCCCTCTGACCACATCACACAGTTGTGGGTTTAGGGGTTTGGGAGTTTAGGATTTAGGGAGCTTAGGGTGTAAGGGTTTAGGGCTTCAGGGTTTAGTGAGTGCAGTGTTTAGGGAGCTTAGGGTCGTCAGGCTACACGCTTTCGCCGCGCAAGCCCAGGTTCATTCAGCGGCAAGAAATGCCGGCGAACAACTTTTTCCTAACCTTCGAGAAGCAGTGAGGGGTGTGGAGTGTAGGGTTCAGAAGCAAAGACGAGGTTGAGTTTGTAAGAACTCATGGATTTTTCGTGCCGAAGAGCGTTCAGAAATAGACCAGCAACCACTAATCACAAGCCTAAACTACAACCATGTCGGGTCTTCGATTTTGAGTTGCAGGGTGGAGGAGCAGCCGCGGCAGACGAAACAAGTGCGCTCAGAGGGTTTCGCATGTCGGAGGCTCTACCTTTGGGATCTGAAATACTTGAAACCACGTGGTCCCCAGGTTCTGTATAATGTAATTGTACTGATTAGATTAGTCTTCATATTGGCCTGTACAAAGTATAGTTTGCAGTAACCCATCCCAACAGCTTTCGAATACCAAGGCCCTTACATGACATCCTCGACACCAGCTGAATCATGTCTTCGACACACTCTGCATACATCCCGAAATCATAGCGGGTAAGAATTGGACCATGCAGTAGACCTGGTTTGCTGGTTGTGGAGCACCAAAGAATCTGATGCACTAGCCCGCCCCCCTTGGCTGTCTTGCCACCGACACCGAAGAAGAGAGCGATGCTAGTGGCTTTGTCACTCTATAGGCGCGCAGACATAGTTTTGGCGCTTTGCCTTCCAAAAAAGCCTTGGCGGCCTTGCCCGAAAGCGTAAATCCCAAGCCCGACCTCAAGTAGTGCCCCAAACCCCCTCGAAAAGTGCCCATCTTCCAGGGAAATCTCGAAACCCTAAACCCTGAACCCTAAACCCTGCAGACAGAAAAAGGGCCCTTAAAGAAAAACAAAAAACCTAAACACTAAAAGCCGCTGCCCCCTTTCTCACTGGAAGCCAGCAGCGGCTCCCGAAGCGGCAGAGCCTGCAAAGGTGGCCTTCAAGGCTCAGGATTGAGTCTGAGAGCAGCAATCACAAAAGCACTAGGCATAGAGATTATTGCAGAATACTGAACATTAGTATTAGGGAATGATACTGATGGTGGATACAAGACGCTACGGAATAAACGATGGAACTGAGGTTGCAACTATCAGTAGTGGTTGGTGGTGGCAGTAGCCATCGTACAGGCAGTGTGCTGCTGCCAGCACCAGTAGTGCCGCCATCATCGCAATTGCAAGAGCCGCAGAACATCAACCCACATCCACATCTTGGCCTAAGATGCGTCAGTCATCGCCATAGAAATGCCCAAGTTTGATTCGTTCGTGTGAATGCACATGGGTGTGCTGCCGGCGGAGGAGTTTCGGTGAGGCGCTGAGGATTTGTAGGTTAAACCATCACAAATGAAGCAGCTACGATGTTAATTAAGATCTGGCTGATTGCTGTTAAGGGGGAAGGAACGCCATTTGCACGAGAATACTCAGGCATTGCATCTCGCAGCAGGCGGCAAGCCCGCCTCTGGTGTAGCAGTTTTGTTTGCAAGCCTGCCCTGAACCATAAATACGCAACGCAAGCGCTAAGCCTAAACTCTTAAAAGTTAAAGGCTAAAACCCATACACGCAGCCTTCTCAGCCCCTTGATCCTTCAAGCAGGCCCTGGGCCCTTGGGAACTCGATGTCATAAACCTTGAACCCCTGAACGAGTGATTGGTGGGAATTAGCTGTTCTTGGCCTCTGGCTTTCTTGTGGTTTATGCGGTTTCGCAGTTGTTGAAACTACTTAGCTATTGGCTGTCTTGGGTCGTCTGTGACTTCGTCAATAATGCAACGGCGAAGCACTAGGACCAGGAAGTCAAGCTGCTGAAGGGCTTGTTATCAGGGTCGCTGGACAGGCAATGTGGAGTTGAATCATTCAAACATGTCAAGCGAGGTCGCTAAAACAAACTATGGTGGCTGTTAGTTACAGCAACAATAGCATGTCGAACTGACGCTAGGGTGCAAGAGGTCGAAACCTTCATCATAGTTATGCGAGAGAGACTGTTCGACTAGTAGAAGCCAACACCATCGACGGTTCAAAGCAAGCAGTAACCGTTGCATTGCTGCTACTGCTACTGCTCCCGCTCCCGCTCCCGCTCCCGCTCCTGCTGCTGCTGATGCTCCTGCTCCTGCTCCTACTACTACTACTACTACTACTACTACTACTACTACTACTACTACTACTACTACTACTACTACTACTACTACTACTACTCCTGCTACTACTACTACTACTACTACTTCTACTTCTACTTCTACTTCTACTAATACTACCACTTCTTCTACTACTACTACATACTGTGGGTTCGTTGGCGGTATATGTTGGATATTCGTACAGAAGTGAGACGATTGCGAGGCCCTGATGGCCACAAACAGCCTGTGCGGGCACAGCATCCAAGCCGGAGACCAAGCATGGAACCCACATTATTTGGGGGGGTTCCTTATTATAACTATATATAGTATAATGAGCCCCAAAATCCTATTCTAATCATTAAGGCCCCTATACTATGTAAGGCATGGAAAGAAAAACCCTAAGCCCTATAAGCCTCAAGGCTCTAAGGTTGAAGTGCCGTCCGGCTGAGCTGGTTGCAAGCTTGAATCAAGTCACAAACCTAATGTAGGGGCTTTAGTGAAGGGGCTTTAGTGATCAGAATAGGGTTTTGAGGGTTCCTTAATTACTAAAGTTATTGTATATATATATATATATACACATATATATCCCCAAACCCTATGCTAATTGTTAATGCACCTATGGGAGCGCATGGGTTTGAGCGTTGCCGCATAAGCTTTTGACAGATAATGCTCGTTTGGGCCTCGTGCTGTTTTGGTATCTGCGGCTCTGCTAGCGTGCATGTACCACAGTCTACTCTTGAGGCCGAAATTATTTCCTACTCTAGTTTGGAGGTTCCTCATTCTAGTTGCGATATAATCTTCCCCAAAACCCTAAACCCTAAACCCCTATTCTAATTGATTGTTAAGGCCTCTATTGTAGCTTGTGCTGCACTCAAACAACAGCTGCTCAGTCTTCAAGGCTTGAATTAAGAAGAATGTAAAGAAATGCATCATGCAGCCAGTTTACCCTCAATGCTAAGCCCTACACCCTCGACATCCTCAAAGCCCTGAAATCCTAAACCCCTAACCCTGAACTAAGCCCTGAGCCCTGTAAGCGATAATAGGGTTTAGGGTTTAGGCGCGGTTTTTTGGGAAACCTCGTAAAGGACAAATCGCGCTACAGAGCCAGATTTCCAACTTTAGCCTGGCACGTAAAGTTGGAAGCTCCAGCATATCCGCGCTCCGGGCCTGGAGGTAAAAACTTGGCCTCTACTAAGGCTGTAGTGCGGTAAAGTATCAAAAATGGCCTCTAATACGGCTGAAGCTGCAGTAAAGTAGTAAAAACGAGGCCCTTGCTCAGGCTGTAGCCGCAGTAAAGTAGTAAAACATAGGCCTCTGGTCAGGCTTCAGCTGCAGTAAAGTAGTAACAACTAAGCTTCTAGAAAGGTTGTAGCTGCAGTTCTATCAGTATAGATAGCATCCTACGCACCCTAAATGGAGTTACCCCAATTATAACCCTACTTCTAACCGACCTACTAAGTCCCCTTGGAGCCCCTAAACTCCCTTATAGAACCCTTGCAGATGTCTTTTATGAAGCCTTCAAGGAACCTTAGTTGCCTTAATTTTACTAAGTCCACTGGGCCTCCCACTGCAGGGCCATGCAGATGCACTACGATGCTTTTCACCCTACCTCGGCGAAGCAAAATCGGGGACCGATTCTGGAGGCCTGTAGTTAAGGGTTTCTTTAAGGGTTCGTGTTTAGGGAGTAGGGTGTAGGATGTAAGCCTTCTTTTAGAGTTTGTGGATTCAGGGTTTAGGGTTATAGTTATTCGGGTTTAAGGTGCAGGTTTGTTAGGGATTTTTCAAGCCTTGCAGGACATAGTTTTTCGAGGCTCAGTGCTTCTGGGCCTTCTGGGTTTGTTCAGTGTAAGGCACCCGAACGTTTATCTACGTCAGGCCCTTCTATAAAGGAGCAGGGGATGCCCATGCACACCTCGTGTAAAGTCGAACAGTATGACCCACAACTGTCTGGTGCTTAGTAGGGAATGGGGTTCCTTTAAGGGTTACTATAAGGGTTACTATAAGGGCTACTATAAGGGTCATACTATAGGGGTTTAGGGTTCTTAGTAGGGATTAATGGGGGAATGGATCCCTATGATCATCCCATAAGGTCCCCTATAGTAGCCTCTATAACCCATTCCCCCATTCCCTACTAAGAACCTTAAACCCCTATAATAGTATGACCCTTATAATAGCCCTTATAGTAACCCTTATAGTAACCCTTAACAACCAACACGCAGAAAGCCGCCAGTCCAGACTCCGCAAGACATCCCCAAACGCAAATCCGCGCTTCAGGGTTTAGGGTTTAGGGTGTCAAAGTCAATCGACAATTTAAAGCCAAAGTGCAGGCACCAGACATGCCAAGAGCCACCCAACCGTAAACCACAACCCAAAACCCTACCCATAGGCCCCGTAGTTCCTTTTGGACTTACTTTATCCTTAAAGAATTCTATATATGAACCACAAAAAAGGAACTACTTTGGGGCCTATGGGTAAAGCCTAAGCACGATATCGAACGACAGGGCAAGCTCAGAGGCCTCTCCCTTCGGCAAAAGCTAGGGTTTAGGGGTTTCTCCGGGTTTAGGGATCGGGTCTAAGGTTTGGGATTTCCATGGTCCGTAAGGTGCTCCGCAAAGAGCTCCCTGAGGATGGGTCAGGCAGGGGCACATGGTTGGGTTTTGGGTTTCGGGTTTAGGGTTTAGGGTTTAGGGCTTTTGGCTTCTGATGGTTGGGTTTTGGGTTTCGGGTTCAGCGTTTTAGGGTTCAGGCTTTAGAGTTTTAGGCTTCTGATGGTCACATATCGTGTACGAGGGTTCGAGGGTTTGTGAGTGAGGGTTCAGGGCTTCCGGGTCGGGAGTCTCGGTTGGGTTAGCTGGGGTCCTACTTGGAGGTTCATGGGTAGTTATAAGTGGGGTTATAAGTAGGGTAACTATACTTACAACTCATGTTAGGGGACCTATAACCCTACTTATAACTACCCATGAACCTCCAAGTAACCTCATCAAACCCAAGCTCCAAGCAGAAGGAATGGTGCTGGAGATCGGTTCTGGCAGTGGTTGTCACGCTGAGTTCTTTGCCACGGCGCTGCCGCTTCTTGATGGAAACTCTGGGAGTTTAGGGTTTAGGGTTTGGATCCAGGCCTCTAACCATAGGCCCCATAGTAGTTCCTTGTTGGGACTACCTTATAGGCTTCCACGTATGGACCCTAAACAGGAACTACCATGGGGCCTATGGGTACGATTGAGGCTTGGATCCAGGCCTCTACGGGTCTCGTTTTGGACGAAACATTCCGCACATACTTCTGCGGTAAAGCTCCGATCGGAACTAGCCGCATGAGCTCTCGGAGCCGTTGCCTCAACCCCAAGCGCTGGAACCAAGCGCTGGAACCCTACACTCTGATCCCGAACCCCTAAATCCGAAGCCCTAGACCCCCTAAACCCCCTAAACCCTAAACCTCTAAATCCCAAACCCCAGAGTTCCCAGGAAACTGCAGTGGCAGCCCACTGAGTGTGTAAAGTTCGCGGGCATGACCGACCTCAAGGCCTGCGACCCGGGTGTCTTTGTAGGGCTTCTGTTGTTTGGGGCTCAGGGTTTTGGGTTTATGGTTCAGGGTTTAGGGGCAGGGTTCAGGGTTTTGGGTTTAGGGTTGTAGGCCTTCTGTTGTTTGGGGTTCAAGCCCAAAGGGTCCAAGTAATATTCTATACCAGAGTCGGTACATAGGCCCCATAGTAGTTCTTTTGGGGTTCAGAGGCCGAATTTTAAAAGGTAATCCACAACAGGAACTACTATGGGGCCTATGGCTAGTACATACTTTGGGGTTCAAATGCATGTTAAGTACCTACTACAATGTTGCTTGCACCCTTTGGGAAGGTTCAGGGTTCGACTGTCTGTGTGCCACCTGCTAGTGACTGCTAGTGCCCCCTTAGAGCGCACACAGGTAGTGAATGTGCACTTTGTGATGTTGCAACCGAGGGCGTAAACGAAGGCGGCAGCAGTGGTGGCGTGGAAGTTGTGCATGCGTAGCAAACATGCAGATGTGCATGGGGAGATACAGAGAGAGAGAGAGAGAGAGAGAGAGAGAGAGAGAGAGAGAGAGAGAGAGAAAGAGAGAGAGAGAGAGGGCGAGGGAGAGAGAGAGAGAGAGAGAGAGAGAGAGAGCGCGAGAGAGTGTGTGCGAGTGTGTGAGATGCTTTGGGTCATTTGGGTGCGCATGTGCCTGTGCACACATAAATACAGATATGTAGGTTACATATAGATATACTTCTATAATATATGTATATATATATATATATATACATATGTATGTATATATATATATATATATATACATATATACATACACACTTGCATGCAACTCGGTATGATGTTACGTAGACCTCACCATAATATGCACGGTCCGTTTCGTTCGCTAGATCGTTCGTTCGGTAGTAGCTAGGTACTTGCATACGTATGCATGAACGTTTGATCGTCTGTCTGTCTCTCTGTCCTTTCTGTCTGTCTGTCGGTCGGTCTGTTGGTCTGTCGGTGTGTTGGTATGCATGTGTCGGTCTAGTGAAGACATTCCCTGGCGCTCTGGCTCTAGGGGTCTCTGGCTTTCTGGCTCTCTCTCTCTCTCTGTCTCTCTCTCTTTCTCGCTCTCTCTCTCTGTCTCTCTCTCTCTCTCTCTCTCTCTCTCTCTCTCTCTCTCTCGTGCGCTGGACAGATAAGTTAAGCTGAAAGGCAGAGAGATTGAGATGTATACATAGATAGGTAGATACACATGTGCACACCTGTACACACATACACACGCATGGAAAAACAGACACACACACACACACAGACAGTGACATATACATGATACATGGCTGCTGCACCCCCCCCCTCACCCCACCGCCCCATGGTATCCCGCCCTTGCCTGTCAAGTGAGTAGTCTTCTTTGGCCTTGTTGCTTTCCCTGTCTTCCTGGGGGTGCGGGGCCCGGGACCCGAGAGCATACATACAGTCCACGGGTAGACACATGTGTACACACACATGTGCATATATGTATGTATCTATGCATATGTATGTATACATACATAAATACATACGTCCATGCATACACATACACAGACATGTCTATCTAATGCATCTACCTATCTATCTATCTACCTAGCAATCAAGCAAGCAATCACTCAATCAGCCAATCAATCAATCAAGCAAGCAAGCAATCCAGCAATCCAGCAATCAAGCCACCAAGCCATCAAGCAATCAAGCAATCAACCAATCAATCAATCGACCAATCGACCAATCAACTGGTCAACTAATCAACCAATCAGCCAATCAACCAATCAATCAATCAGTCAACCTGTCTACATGTGCATGTACAAATACCACATACCTGGATATAGACACAGGCTCACATGCAGAGATACAGAAAACACATACACGCACCAGAAATGCATGGACAGATTTCGATTCGACTTGTTCTCAGGATGTAGAGTTCTGCTTGGCGGGGCAGCAGCGAAAACCACGGCGACAGCGACAATCGTGACAGCATTCCCCTGTAAGGACATCGACATCGTCGCTACAAGGTGCAAGCGCATCGACCACGTCGGTGCAAGGGTCCCCTGCCGGGCTGTTACCCGATTCACTGGGTGTAGGAGTTTTGATAAGAAGTTGAGCTTTCTGGTCTGGGGCTTTGGGCGTCTCGGGCTTGTTTGTTTCTGACTGTCGTCGACTTGGGGGCGTGATTCACAATTGTACAGGGGCCTGAATAATTTGAAGAGGGTTTTAGTGCATGTGCATAATGTGATCGGAGATCAGTACTACTCGAGAGGACCCACTATATTGCAGGGGTCTTCCGTCTGTCCGGATTCACCGTCGAAGGCGCTTCCACGCCAACTTCGTTGAGTAGATCTCCATTAACCTGGCGTTTTCGGACCTCGCTGGCTTATTACCCCGACACCAAGTATATACATAACACAAGCAAGACCTACTGCGGGAGTGTTGGGGACTTGCAATAGTGAAAGTTCAATCGTCCCAAGAATGAAAAACAGAGCCCAGAGCCAAGTAACGTAAACCCCTCAAGCCCCGAACTTAAACCCTCAAGCCCTAAATCCTATCAGCCCCTAAACCCCTACACCCTTCCACCCCCCAAAAAAAATCTCAACCTGAAGCCCTAAACCCTCAAAGCCCTAACAGCACTAAGCCCCTCAGACGTTGCCCAATGTGAAGCCAGCGCTTGCGCTGGACGCCTCCACCCCGTGGGAGGAGTGGCCGACCGAGGCCCGGGCTCGAAATTTTCGTGTCTCAGGGCTTTAGGGTTTAGGCTTTAGGGCTTTAGGGTTTAGGACTTTAGGGTTTAGGCTTTAGGGCTTTAGGGTTTAGGACTTTAGGGTTTAGGGCTGCTTTGGCTTTAGGGCTGTAGGGCTCTAGGGTTTAGGGGCTCAGGGCTTTAGGGCTTTGGTATAAGGTTTAATCAGGCTTTAGGGTTTAGGGTTTATAGGGTTTAAGGCTTTTGGGATAAAGTTTTTGTTTCGGGTCCCTAAACCCTAAACCCCAAACCCTAAACTCCCTAAACCCTAAACTCCCTAAACCCTAAACCCTAAACCGGCTACAGGTTTAGGATTCAAGGTTTCAGATTGAAGGTCTGAGGTCTCGGGTTTGGGGTTCAGTTTAGGGTTTATAGGGTTTAGGGTTTAGGGTTTAGGGTTTATAGGGTTTAGGGTTTAGGGTTTAGGGTTTATAGGGTTTAGGGTTTAGGGTTTAGGGTTTATAGGGTTTAGGGTTTAGGGTTTATAGGGTTTAGGGTTGAGGGGTTTAGGGTTTAGGGTTTATAGGGTTTAGGGTTTAGGGTTTAGGGTTTAGGGTCAGGGTTCACAGCATCTGGCATTTCAAGGCCTCTGGTGCGAAAATGGAGGTCTAGTGGTAACAGCGTCCTCTGAAAGTGTCTGTAAGTAGTAATCAGCATGTATAGCTGTAAGATAAAGATATAGACATTGATATTGCATATATATATATATGCATATATATATATATATATATCAGGCGCATTAGGGTTCAGGATATTTCTGGTTGCAAGGCTTCAGGTTCTGTGAGCTCGTGTTTTGGCTCTCGTCATAGGGCTTGTTGGAGTTGCAGGCACTTGGGGATTCGGGGTTTAGGCTTCAGGTTTCGGGCCAGTCGGGTCGCAACGCTGGTTTAGTAGTCGGCTTCTCGGCCATAACGACCCACCCACCCGTGTGCCCACCTACCCCACCAATCCACCCCCCCACCCCCAACACCCGACAAAAAACAAATCCTAAGCAAGAAAGAACCCCGCATCCCTTTCCTTTTCATTTGGCAGAACCACCAGGTTCAGAGCTTGGCCGGTGACTTCACCATAGTATACCTGTCCGACGTGACCCACATCAGCCCATGGAAGGCTGGGATGTTGCTTTTCACTTCGATTATCGAACAGGGAAACAATCGCCAAAACTGCACTATGGTAGCCCTCGGGTAGATTTCCTATCAGGAGTTTTGGTCGAGCATGGGTTCCGGGGTTGAGGGTTTAACGATCCTAAATCCTAAACCCTAAGCCAGAGGTTTTGGCTTGCGGTGTTAGGGGTGACCGCAGGGTCTTTGCAGGTTTTCAGGGTTGGAAAGGGGGGAGGGAGCTAGCACCATAGTGCGCTCCGCTTTAAGATCCGCCCAGCCGACCAATTCAACCTATAAACTCAACAAGGCAACTAACTCTATACATATACTTTAGGTATAATCTCCATAAACTCAACAAGGCAACCCTAGACACATACTTCATGAATAATCTAGCCCATCTTAAACTCAACCAACAAGGCAACACCAAGCCTAAACCCGAATGAGGGGGGTGTTTAAGATAAAAGATGAACCGGAATCGCCTATGAGGGGGCGTGTTTAAGCTATGGGATGAACCGGAATCGCCAAACGAGGGGGCGTGTTTAAGATGTATGAGGAACCGGAATCGCCAAATGAAGGGGTGTGTTTAAAATATACTATGAACAGGAAACGCCGAATGAGACAGCGTGTTGTAGATATATGAGGAATCGGAATCGCCAAATGAGGGGGCGTGTTGTAGATATGATGAACCGGAATCGCCAAACGAGAGGGCGCCTTAATTAAGATACATGATGAATCCGGACTCGCCAAACGAGGCAGCATGGTTAAGATATATATGAAGAGCCCGAATCGCCAAGTAAGGGGGGGCATGTTTCAAATAGATGATAAACCAGAATCGTGAACGGGGGGGCGTGTTGTAGAGATATCATGAATCCTTTAAGTAAGAGGGCGTGTTTTTGTATATGATTGAACCGGAATCGCCTATGAGGCGGCGTGTTTAAGATATAGGATGAGCCGGAGTCGCCAGACGACGGGGTGTGTTTAAGATTTATGATGAATCCGAACCGCGAAATGACGGAGCCTGTTTAAGATACCCGATGCTCCTTCCTCCGACCACCCAAATGAGCAAGTCCGTGTACGTGAGAATGAGAATAAGCCTAAACCGTTGCGAGGTAGAACACCCCGAAACCCACCCTAAACCCTAGAACTGCCATAGGCAAATTGTCCTAGGAATTGTTGCATTTCCTGTGACTTTTGCTGTTGCTTTTCTTGATTTTTATTGATCCTTTGATTCATTTTTTTGAAGCCTATTTAACTTTTTCGATGCTTCACCCTGCATGAACCCTTCGGGAAGGGTACTAGGAAGGATTGTAATTGGAAATCCGCCTGGTAGCTGCAGGCACATGATCATAAGTTTAAGCTAGTCGCCTGACTGCCATGTTCATAGAGGCGATGGCAACCGGCAGCAAAGACTGTTTTTATTGCTATTGCCGCTATGCTTCGTGATTCCCATCCGGATCACCCTACTACAGCCTGGACCCTAAACCTGAATTTAATTGACGTGAACTTGCACGCCAAAACATGAATGCCCGGCGGAGGTGACTTGCGGTGTCATCGCAGGGGCTGCGAAAGCCCTGGCCAAGGGGGGGCGTCTGATTATGTACGGTCCTTTCAAGGCCATGGTGTCCCCAAACCTGCATTGATTGCCCTAAATCCGGTTCTGAACTCCTAAACGCTGTTTACTTGCTGTGGCACCTGGCTTGCAGGTCGATGGCAAATGCACCACTCAGAGCAACGCCGACGACGACGCGAGCCTGAGATCGCAGGATCCAGAATGGGGTCACTGCACTGGAATTGTAGGAGTTCGGGGTTTGGGTTTAAAAATTCTGGAAGTAATTGGGAGAACAATTAATAAAGGAGTGGGAGCCACTGATCATGAGATCGGTATTTAGTGGTCATAGTTTACCTAGGGTCCGGGGTTAAGGAGCTCAGCGTTGAAAGCCTGATTTGGGGCGGGTTGGAGACAGGCCCAATGACTCGATTTTTACTGTACGTATCAGACTCGAGTCCCGAGGGGCCCGAAATGGTAAAGCCCTTGTAAGCCCTCAGCCCTAAACCCTAAGCTCCTGTAAGCCCTGAAGTAGTACCGTCACATCACCCTACAAGGTCCCTTTAAAGGAAGCCAGAAAGCAACCCTAAACCCTTAAAGTAACCAAAACTGCATGCAAGAAGCCTTTAAGCTCTGAGGTTATCGAGATATCGCCGACATTGCTGCTGAGGCCGAGAAGCAAGGCATCAAGCTCCTTTGACGACATCACACAGTTGTAGGGTATCGGGTTCAGTGAGTTTAGGAATTAGGGTGCATAAGGTGTAAGGGTTTAGGGCTTCAGGGTTTAGGGAGTGCAGGGTTTAGGGAGCTTAGGGTCGTCAGGCATTGCGTATGTTCAGTATGCATGTATGTATGTATGTATGTATGTATGCATCCATGCATGCATGCATGCATACGTGCATGCATGCGAGCATGCGAGTCTGTCTGTTTGTCTGTCACTGCCTGTCTGTTTGACTGTATGCATGTATTCAGGATTTATGCATTTATGAGCGTATGCATGTATGCAGGTGTTTATGCATATATGTAAGTGGAAGGTGGGTAGGTATGAATGCTCGTACGCAAGTACATACATACATACATACATGCAGACATGCAAGACATACATACATGCAGACATGTATACGTACATACATACGTTCATACGTTCATTAGTTCTTCCAGTCTTGTTCATTCGTTTACACACACATACATGCCGTGCGTCGATAAGTAGATCGGCAGATACAGAGACATACATATGGATATACAGGTGGACGGATTGACAGGTAGATATACCGATAATAAGATATAGTTAGACTGTTACTGATAGTGCATCTATGTCCATGTATATGTAATGTAATGTCATGCAACGCTTACATGTTTGTGTTGTGTACATGGGTGCGCGCGTGCGTGTGTGTGTGTGTGTGTGTGAAACGACAAGCCTAGCTGCCGGTGATAATGAACAGAGATCTGGCAATGGAGGCTGCAGCCTGAGATCATAGTTTAGCTTCATTCACGACTACACTTCAGGTTTGAAGCCTGGTTATTGGGGCAGGTTCTGTACCCACAGGGATGGCTCATGCGAAGCTGTTAAAAGGACTTCAGTTCTGCATGTGCAACATCCATCTTTCACTTTAGGGTTTAGGGTCTAGGTTAGGGTTTGTTCAAGACTCGCCGATGCATTTAATCTTACTCGCAAGCTTCATGCGAGCCTTAGCCCTAAACTTGCCCTATGGACTTTAAACCCTCCACCCAGCCTCCAACCCTGCACGCGTTCGCCGCGCAAGCCCAGGTTCATTCAGCGGCAAGAAATGCCGGCGAACAACTTTTTCCTAACCTTCGAGAAGCAGGGTTTAGGAGAAGCAAAGACGAGGTTGAGTTTGTAAGAACTCATGGATTTTCGTGCCGAAGAGCGTTCAGAAATAGCGCTAATCACAGGACTAAACTACAACCATGTCGGGTCTTCGATTTACACTTGCAGGGTGGAGGCGCAGCCGCGGCAGACGAAACAAGTGCGCTCCGAGGGTTTCGGATGTCGGAGGCTCTACCTTTGGGATCTGAAATACTTGAAACCACGTGGTCCCCTTATGTTTCTGTATAATGTAATTGCACTAATTAGATTAGTCTTCATATTTGCTTGTACAGATAAAAGTATAGTTTACAGTAGTCCATCCCAACAGCTTTCTAAATACCAAGGCCCTTACATGAAATCCTCGACACCAGCCGATTCATGTCTTCTCCACACTCTGCATACATCCAGAAATCATGCAGGGTAATTGCTGCAATATGCAGCAGACCTGGTTCGTTGACTGTTAGCTGTCAGCTGCTGGTAATAGTGATCGGTAGTGTTGATTGTGGAGCACCGAAGAATCTGCTGCGCTCATCCCCCCATTGGCTGCTTTGCCACCGAACAAGAGAGTGATGCTACTGGCTTTGTGACTCTATAGGCGGGAAGGGGCGAAGGCAAATTGGCGCTTGGCCTCACGAAGAAGGCCCTACCCGAAAGCCTAAACCCAAAACCCGAAACCAACTAATATGGGTGCCTGTATAATTAGAATAAGGTTCTGGGGCCCATTATATTATATTTATAATAAGGAAACCCAATAATAGTATAGGTAATTGTTAAGGCCCCCTTATTGTAGTACCCTTATGGATCCCTTCTAGTAACCCTTATAGTCCCCTTTCTCAGTTCCTTCATCCTTCAAGCAAGAGCTCAAGGCCTGAAGACGTTTGAGCCCTTTGGAAACTCGATGCCCTAAGCCCTAGTCCATAAACCCCTATACCCTAAACCTAAACCTTAAACCCCTGAACCCGGAAACCCCTAAAGACCACCCTAAACCCTTCAACCCGTAAACCCTAAACCCCTAAATCCGAAAACACAAGGAGCCGGCAAGGGCCGAGCAGACGGGAGCCTTGGGGCGGCTGAGGCCGTGCTGAGAAGAAGAGATGGGTTAGGTTAGCCAAAAGAGGATTTCAAGCCTGAATGATATGCTAAACCCTGAAAACCCTAAACCCTAAAGCCCTAGACTAGACCCTCAGCCTTGCACCCTACCGCCTAAACATGCCTAAACCCTGAACCCTGATTTGGGGTTTGAGGCTTATAGGGTCTCTTGGGCTTGGGGGCAGGTTCAGGGTAAAAGGGGTTTTATTTTGGAAGACGTGTGGGTTCCACCCTTCTAGGGCTTTAAGGTGTCAGAGTTTCTGGGGTTTTAGGGTTTACAGGGCTTATAGGGGGTTTTAGGGTTTATAGGGCTTTTTAGGGTTTTTAGGGTTTGTAGGGCTTTTAGGGCCTATAGGGCTTATGGGGGTTTAGGGTTTTAGGGCTTTATAAAGGGTTCCAGGGTGTATGGCGTAGGATTTGGGGTTTCAAGCCCTTTCGGGCGCAGGACTCAGGATTCGGGCAGAGGGCCCAATACCCCTCAATTAAGCAATATGGCTCAAATTTTCTGGGACTTCATTTTATGAGTTAAATTAATATATAGGCTTCATTTTATGATTTAGGCTATATTCCTTGATGAAGGGTATTGGGATCTCTGGGTTGTTGGGTCTCTTCACTGCCTACGGGCACAGGTCGGGGTGCTTCCGTTCTGTTTTTTCAAAGGGGCAAAGGAAGGACCCTTAATGGGGACCTCTACCCTATAATGGGCTATATAATGGGTATATACTACCTATATTAAGGGCATATATAATCTGTAATCTGTAATCTGTCAACGGCCTGAGCGCAAGGGAGCTCACCTCACTGTGCGCTGGGGCATGCTAGCTGCGCGATACCCTCGGGGCGAAGCCCGACAGGTCGGTGCAGGAAGCTCGCTTTTTTTTTTCAGGGATCGGCTTCATCACAAGTCTGGCAGAAATCCTGAAGCCACTGGTTAACTCTTTCGTCGTCATCTTCGGCATCCAGCGGACGCCTCCAATGCACCTTGCTGAGAAGGTCATGCACGCAGCATCCCACAAAGGTAACCGTTGAAGCGACTTCAAGGCTTGAACCGCTTTTGTCAAGCAAAGCGCCAGTCCATCCCGAGCTGGGCCTCAGTCCCTCAAGGGGCAGGAGAGGGCACAGCCATGCATGCGAAATGACTACGTCCGCAGCTCCACAACGGGGGCATACGGGAAGGCTGGCTGCTGGACTCTCAGGAGCATATAGGTTAGACGGCCAGCAACCTGTGACTCTAATCATCCACCAGGTGCGAAGATCTCGCCAAGAAACAGAGCCTGCTGCAACTTTGCACAGCCACGTGCCGTCAACGTCAATACCGAGATCCCTGTAGTGGCACCCCAAACCAACAAGCATCTTGTGGGCAGCTTGAGCATATACGCGCTGATCTTTGGACAGAAGGGCCGGACGAACAATCTGCAATCTGTACCTCCGCAAGACGTTTTTCCGAACTGCGCGGTTGGATGTTGCTTCCTCAAGGAGGGCCTGAGGGAAGACTTCCGCTTTAGCAATCTCCGGGATTGCCTGCTGTAGCTGAGGGTTGCGCAGCTCCGAAAAGACTCGTTGGACCCATGAGTCACAAGGAGTACTAGCCGCCAGTTCTACCATCAGACGTGCAGGGTGATGATGTGGCATCAACTGCATGCGTGCCAGCGCAACAATTGCCCTTTCCAACATCAGACTGCCGAGTCGCAAAGGCCAGCCGCACTCAGCAACTGCAAGAACACCACGAAGGTCTGTGGAGGCCCTTGCTCCAATTACTGCTTTGGCCCAAGAGGCCTGTAGCGCGTTTAGCCTGTCCTCTGCTCGCGGTGCTAGCACGAGGAGTTCGGCTCCATATAACACCATTGTCTCTATGCGGCTTGGAACCTCCAAACCAATAACTGCTGGGGACACTCCTACAGATTCCACAAAATGGAAGAACTCTTCAAAGGCTTGCTTTCCCAAGGCACAGACAACAGCAAGTCTTTTAGAAAAGGTCAGATGGGCATCGATTTCCTGACCCAAGAGCTTATAACAGTCAACGTGAAGCTTTGCGGGAGGCGCATCAAAACAGGCCATTGTGGCAGTCTTCTGCGGGCCATAATTGAATTTGCCCTTAGCCAGCTTCTCAAAACACGGCAACCCTGAATCAAGCACAGCCTCAGTTGACTCCAAATCAGGGTAAGGGGCGACAACATCGTCAACGAAAAACACTGGATTAAACCCTAAGAAACCCAGAAGCTCCATACATTGGACACGATGTTGCAGTGATGGCATGCTAGCTAATGCGTGGATGGCCAGTTTCCTTGCCTCATCAAGCCCATGTTGCTGTATGCACGCACCAATTGCATTTGCGGCTGCTGCAGGGGTATAGGAATTAAGCAGGGGTGAAAAGGAAGGGACAGGCGTGAGCCTGAACCAACGCTTTCCAGCGCTTTCCTGGGGTCCTTATTAAGGGTCCCTCCTTTTACCCTTGGATTTTTTGTCCGGATCTTCGCAGGGGGTCATCCGCCCTTTGTCTACCCACAGGCCCCACAGCAGTTGCTTACCTGATAGGATTCTAAATATGGACCCCCAAGAGGAACTACTTTGGGGCCTGTGGGTAGAGTTTCAATATTTCTGCCAAGTCCTGAGCCCTAAACCCCTGGAAACCAACCAGGACCCCCCAAGCATTCTTTAATCCGTGAATAGTGGGTAGGGGGAAAATGTTGAACAGTTGGGGGGGTCCCGGAATAAATGCCCGACCCCAAATCAGATTCCTAAACCAAACGCCCCCAGAATCCTTATAGTACCCTTTAAAGGAACCCTTCTACAACCCTAACAAAGACACCCTAGACCCTAAACCCCTGAACCTTAAATCTTAGCTGGTTACCTCTTCTGGAGGCACCTCTTTGAATCCTCGGCAGAGGACCCAAGGGACCCGAGGCAGAGCGGAGCTTCGGCGTTTCCGCGGTTTAGTTTTGATTAGGAGCTTTGGGCTTACCTGCACCCTACAAGTATGTAGAATAATAGCCTTTTATAGGTTTTGAGGCGTTGTTTTACCTGCTTTTGGAGCTAAGGGGTTGAGTTCATGGATTTAGGAGTTTAGGGTGTAGGCGCTGAAAGGATTTACCGTTCAGTACTTGTTGAGGTGTCTTTGTAGGGTTTGGTATGTGAGGTGTTGTTGGGCGTTGTGAAAGTAGTCGTTATAATCTAGGAATAAGAGCGCTGATTCCTTGTCACACATATGTACCCCCAACCCAACTAATTCTAAGTTCCCGTGCCTGTGCTGCTGCCAGTGCTGTTGCGAAATGAACCAAACATATTGGGGAAAAAAAGATTTCCCCCACTAAACATATTTGGGAAAATATTTTTCCCCAATATGTTTAGTAGAAAATGCCACTAGAGGTATCACGAGGCGTTGCAGCGAATGTCTCCATACCACTCGACGTCAGAGCAGTGGCTTGCGGCTTGGGATATATTATAGTTAGCCAAATAGAGGGTTTTTTTATATAAAAACCCTCTATATATTATCATATTATAGTTAGCCCAATTCCAGCCTGAGCAATGTCAGCATGTAGTACGTATTTCAGGCATATAGTTGCAATGTGGTTCAAGGGATTGTTTCGCGAACTCCCAGGACACGCGAGATGTTGGATTGTGTTACCTGACAGAGCATTCGTTGGATTGCTGTCCACTCCTTGCCGATTTTCGGTAGTATACTCAGCGGAAGCCAGATTCGACCGACGTCTGAGTTTGTCCTGGCAGCGCAATGGGCAGGAATCTCGCAGTAGTTGGAGCATTTTTCTACATTCTGCTGCCACTTCTTACAACAGCATATAGGACATGACCACATTTCGACAAAGACTCAGTTGTGCGGCACGCATTTCTGCTACAATCCCACAAACCGTAAGGGTCCATGTACCCCAATAGTATATACTTTGGCCTTAAAGTAGTCCCTATGTAGGCACCTTGGGTCCAAAGTATATACTGTTTGGGTACATGGACCCCTTAGGGAAAATCTGGTTCTTCGAGTCCGAAGAAAACGCAGTTCCGATTTTGCTTCCGAACTTCGATTCCTGAGCGTGGAAGCCGTTAACCCTCGACTCTACCCATAGGCCCCAAAGTTGGTCCATATTTAGAATCCTGTCAGGTAATCCCAAAAAGGAACTACGGTGGGGCCGATGGGTAAACGCTTAAGAAAATTATTTGCAGTAAAAGAGGTACACAAATCATATGAAGCCGGACCGTCTTCAAGCCTCCCTAAGCCTCTAAACCTTATAGGGTTCCTTTAAGGGTTGTGACAAGGGTGCTAGAAGGGTCCCTTTAAGGGATCTTTGAAGGGTACTTAAGGATTCCTATAAATCAAAAGAAACCCTGAACCGTAAAGCCTAAGCCGTAAACGGCAAAACCAAAGCCTGAACCCTTAAAAACACAAATAAATCGCTAAACCCCAAGCTCTATAAGCTCCAAACCCCTAAACCCTTAAGCCCCTAAACCCCTAAACCCTAAACCCCTAAACCCTGTTCTGCAGTTGGAAAAGGCGTTCAATAAACAACGAAACCCCTCACCCCATACCCCTAAACCCCCTTAAGTCGGCCCTCTAAACCCCTAAGCCCTAAACCCCCAAACCCCAAACCCTAAACCCTAAACCCCTGAACCCCTAAACCCTAAACCCATAAACCCCTAAACCCTAAACCCTAAACCCCTGAACCCCTAAACCCCTAAACCCTAAACCCTAAACCCCTAAACCCCTAAACCCTGTTCTGCAGTTGGAAAAGGCGTTCAATAAACAACGAAACCCCTCACCCCATACCCCTAAACCCCCTTAAGTCGGCCCTCTAAACCCCTAAGCCCTAAACCCCCAAACCCCAAACCCTAAACCCTAAACCCCTGAACCCCTAAACCCTAAACCCATAAACCCCTAAACCCTAAACCCTAAACCCCTGAACCCCATAAACCCCTAAACCCTAAACCCTAAACCCCTAAACCCCTAAACCCTAAACCCCTAAACCCCTGAGCCGCAACCTGCAGGCCCTTGTCGCACCGCTCGAACAGAACCTCCGTGAGCAGAGCCGCGGCGAGCACCGCAGCAGCTCGGCTGCTTAAAGGATCATGGGACTTAGTAACTAGGGTTCCTTAAAGGGCTCCTTTAAAGGGGGTTTATAGGGGTTCTATTATAAGAGGGGGATGTATAGGGTCTACTTAAAGGATCATGGGACTTAGTAACTAGGGTTCCTTCAAGGGCCTCTTTAAAGGGATCTATAGGGGTTCCTTAAAGGGATCTATAGGGTTTAGGGTTTAGGGTCTACTTAAAGGATCATGGGACTTAGTATTTGGGTTATAATTAGGGTAACAATACTTATGTCCCCAATGAAGGTACTTATAACCTTACTTACTAAGAACCATGATCCGGCGACGGCTCGAAGATAAAGTTTATAGGGTTTAGGGTTTTAGGGTTTAGGGTTTTGGGTTTTAGAGTTTGGGGGGCTTTTGGGGCTTATAGGGGTTTAGGGTCTGAGTCAAGATGAAATAACATGTTTGAATATAGTTGTAGGAGTGGTGTAAAGTGTGTTCATAAGCCTATGGGATTGATTGTCATTCATGTTTCCCAAAATGTCCCATTCAGTCATACTACAGCATGCCCCAAAACCCCGTTCTGAATGTTGAAGCCCCTGGACTCCCCTGACTGCAAAGCATCGTGCTGCTGGATGATGGTACTGATAGTGGCTACGCGGACTCTGAAACTGTGTAGAATAATAGCCTGTTTTGGTATTGGACCATTATTTTGCCTGCTGTTGGGGAGTTGAGGTGTGACTGCAATGATGGTGATAATGATTGCGGTGATCGTGTGTCCAAGATGTTGCTGGCACTATCGGTACAATCATATGTGCAGCCGAATACTTTGTAATGTTAAGCCTGCTTTCCCACTGTCGTCCCTATATGGTTGCATAATACTACCCTGAAACTCTGTTCTAGTGACTCAGGCCTCTATATTATTGGATCATCTGACGTGTCATAACCTGTAAATGGAAGTCTGTGCACTATCCTGGGTTCTTGTTAAAGGATTCCAACTTAAGTTACCATAGTAAGGAAACCATATTATTATTTGCTTTAGATCCTATCATGGTAACTTAAAATACATCCCTTAACATCACAGGCACCGTAGGGGGGTAGGAGGAGGGGGGCTAGGGGGCCTTTATGCTATAATAAGGGCCTAGTAAGGCCCATTCAAGGAAGTATAGTCCCCTATATGATAACAAGAGCCCACTTAGAGGCCCAGGGGACTTAGTAAGTCGGTTATAAGTAGGGCTATAATTGGGTAACTCCCTTTAGGGTACTTATCTCCCTACTTATAACCTACTTACTAAGTCCCCTGGGCCTCTAAGTAACCCTAAAACCTCCCTTATAGAACCCTTATAGACCCCTCTTAAAGAGCCCTTTCAGGAACCCTTTAAGGAACCAGTATCTGGAAGATTCCAGGCCGCCCCGGAGCCAACACTTTCTCAGCTGCGGAGGAAGCATCGGCGCTTGCACCGACCTCAGTCTGAGGTTCAGAGCTTACCTTAACCCGGAATAACCTACCGTTCTAAGGCCTTATATAAGGAAATCATAATACGGAGCCCTAAAAAGGTAGGTTATTCAGGTTTGAGGTAGGGGTTTGGTGTTTGGGGGTTAGGGTTAAGGGTTTACTGTGTAGGGTTTCTGGTTTAGGTGTACAGGCTTCCTTCAAGGGTTTTTCAAGTGCGTAGGGTTTCGGGGTTTGGGGTTTAGGGCTTACTGTTTAGGGCTTTGTGGTTATTCTCAATTGTAGCTGCTTTTCCGGGCTACCTTGTAGGATCCTGGCGTTAAAGTGGGTTTAACCAAAAACAGATCGAGGGAGAGCCTTGGTTGGATTGTAATATGGGGGGTTTCCGAAAATGAGGGACCCTAATATAATACCCTAAAAAGTAGGATCCTTATTGTAAGGACCCTTAAGTAAGGTACCCCTAATTTTGGGAAACTCCCATATGTTTCCAGCTGTAGGGGTTTAGGGTTTATGGTTTCCATGGGTGTGTGTGTGTGTGTGCATGTTTCTGGCTATCTGGTTGGTCTTGCCGCATCCGTTAGTTCTCACGACAACATCCACAAGAACCGTCCACACCCCCAGATCCTGAGCCCGAGCTACGCTATCAAACCCGTCTTTAACCGGTTCCGAGGCGATTTCCACGCTTTGCTGAGAAAGGTGCAGAAGAGGAGATCGCCGTAGGGGGGTGTAAGGAAGGTTTTTGTCCATTGTTTTCTTCAGGGCTTAGGGTGTCTTGGGTTGAGGGTTAGGGGTTTGAGGCTGTAGTAAGGGGTAGACAATTGGTTTGCTGCGCATCTTCTCGCTTTCAGCATGGGGAGTTGGCGATGGAGGCTCAAAGTTGTTGGCAGAGCAGAACCTCCCGAACTGCACTTGGAGGCCCAGGGGACTTAGTAAGTAGGTTCTAAGTGGGGTTAGACTTGGGGGGGTAACTCCATTTGGGGTACTTATAACCCTGCTTATAACCTTACTAAGTCCCCTGGGCCTCTAAGTAACCCTAACCCCCCCCCCCCTTATAGAACCTTTACACACCCCGTTTAAAGAGCCGTCTAAGGAAGCCATTTAGGGTACTTATATATCCCTACTTATAACCTACTTACTAAGTCCCTTGGGCCTAAAAATCATGACCCCACCCCCTTTATAGAACCTTCCTAGATCCCTTTTAAGGAACCCTTTTTGGAACCTTACTACTAAGTCCCTTCGGCCTAAGTCCCTTGGGGCCTAAAAAGCATGACCTGATCAGATCAGCGGTTGCATCAGCTTCCAGCATGCGCTAGGCGGCTCGGGAACCCTGTGCTGCAGGTTTTTAGGGTTTAGAGTTTGGGTTTTAGGGTTTTAGGGTTTTAGGGTTCAGGGTTTAGCGTTTAGGGTTTACGGTTTAGGGTTCCTTTTGGGGGTTACCTTATTGGATCCTTAATATATAATTGGTTAAACCAAGAAAAGGAACTACAATGGAGACTATAGGTAGAGGATGTTACAGTGGAGAGCCAGCCAGGCTTCGCCGAGAAAGCTCCGGACGGCGTCTGGATCCAGAATGATCATGCAATGCGAACATCCGACGGTTGCAGAAGTTGTGATGGGCTGACAACGGGTCAGAATAAGGGTGCTTTACAGGTGGCTCTTGATGGTCAACAACTTCGTCTTCACATAGCTGGAGCCTGTCAGGCCATGCAACAATGCACATCCCTAAGCCCTCAACGGCCTAGGCGTTAAACGGCCAGAAACCTTGAATCCTGGCCAAGAAAAGGCCGAGCTACAGCATTCAAGCTACTCTGTGTCTGAAGACAGCAGGCCCTCAGCACCATAGAACTCCCAAACCCGAACCCTAAATCCCCCTGCAAGCGTACCCCTGAACCTCTCAGCCCTAAACGCCCTATATCCCCAAATAAACTCTCAACCCTGAAACCCTACCACAACAATGTTTCAACCCTAACTCCCCCCGCAAACCCCTTGCACCCCTAAAGCCCTAAACTTGAACCCTATCTAGTTGTCGATTTGGTGTAATGTATACTTCCCCTTATTGTTCAATATGGAGCCCTAATACTGCATGATTTTGGGGACTGTTGAAATCGACGCCTAGTATAGACTTTCCTCAACCCCAGCTAACCGTCCTTTTTTAGGACTTATATCAGGGAAATCATAATAGGAAGCCCTAAAAAGGAAGGTTTTATAGGGTTCAGGTATCTAGACCCTCCATCTACCCTCTATTAGACCCTAAATGCCCCTTACTTGGGACCATATACCCCTATTTGAGGGTACAAAGAGGGTTCAGGCCATCTGAGTTTACCCTAAACCGCTAAACCCTAGACAACTAAACCCTAAACCTCTAAGCCCTAAGCCCTAACCCCTATTTGAGGGTTCAGGTAGAGACTCCAGCTCTGAGCCCCAATCTTTAAGCCCTTTTTTCTGAGGCTTCGAAGTCCTTAGCCACAGGCTGCAGAAACTCCGACACCGAAGACCTCAGGGTTTAACGTCATCCTCATCCCTGGGTTTTGGGGGGTTTGGGGTTGAGATTTCGTAGGGTTTTGAATTATTTTGCGAAATTGATCAAGGGTTTGGGGCCCCGCAAACCCTTTTGTGGATTTAAAGCTCTGAAACCTGCAACCACCTGCAGGAGCTAGGCATGGATGCAGAATGGCTGGCATCGATCAGCCAGTCTCCAAAGAGCTTCGGGATTGGTTGGGTACGGCCCCACCCAGTAATAGTTGAAAAATATTCGCAATATAGATATTAGGATTTAATAGTAGCCCTACTATAGACTCTTACTGTATGGGGGCAGTACGTAAGGGGTTGGGGTTTAAGGTTAGGGTTCAGGATTAAGGGTTTTGCGGGTTTAAGGGTTTGGAGACTACAGGTTTTAGGGGAGGTTCTGTTCAAGGTGTTTCGAAAGGTTAAAAGTGTATAGACTGCGGTTTAGGCTGTTTTCATGTGACGGAAGATTGACCTAAACTCTGAACCCTGAACCTCAGACTCAAACCCGAAATCCTTGTGTAGTGCCCATATTATACCTTTACAGAGCCGATGAAGTACTCTTACAGCTTCCTGCGAAGTAGACTGTCCTGCTAAGCCGTCCGGCTTTGCAAAAGAGCAGCCCATGGCAGTTCGGGTGGCTCGCTCTCGCTCTCTTCCACCCTCCCCTTGTAATACCCTTACTTGGAGGGTCGGGGGACTTAGTGAGTAGGTAGTAAGTAGACTTACAAGTACCCTAAAAGGGACCCTAATTGGGGTTATGGTACTTATAAGTCCGTAATATAACTACTTACTAAGTCGCCCGACCCTCCAAGTATGATACCCAATCTAAGGCCTGCACGACTGGTCGGGAGGCAGCGACGATGACGAGGTGCCCCTAATAGTACCCTAGATGTAGCAGGGTCCGTATTATTAAGGACCCCCAAAGAAGGGGACCAAAGAAATGTGAATCCTTGAGCCAGAACCTGACCGCTTGCGCCCCATCCCTCGAAGATTGAGCCCCAAGTCTTCACCCTTACCTTAACCCTGAATAACCTACCTTTTTTAGGGTTTAGGGTTTAGGGTTTAGGGTTCCTTATTATGATTTCCTTATATAAGTCCTTACAAAGGTCGGTTATTCCGGGTTAAGGTAAGCCTTAACAGAAGCTCAGAGCCATGAACCCTGCAACCTTCATCCCAAGACCCCGAGCGCCCGGCCCTCGACCTCGAAAGCTCATCTCTTAAGTCACGGTAAGAAGTTGTAACCCCAAGGGTGCAAAGGACCCAAGAACTAGGGTTCCTTTAAAAGGTTCGGTAAGGTTCAAAAGAAAGGGCTACTCTAAGGGTTCTACTATATGGGCCTTAATAATTAGGTACTCGGTTTTAGGGTAGTAGTTATGTAGGTTAGGATTTTGGAGAGTATATGATTATTAGGTACTTCGACCCTTGGGGTACGGATTCTCAAGATCCAAGCCCTGCACCCTAAAGGACAAGCCTTCTTGAGTGCGATCGATCTAGAAAGGGTGACAACCTTTTGTTTCCTGCATGTCCCTGCAAGGTCCAGCAGCAGATGCCAACAAGCCCCCCTTCTATGCCTCTGTATCCTCCTTTGACATACAGATTATCCAATAAATTAGGTCGTCGTCGTCCTCATGGTCATCGTCGTCGTCATTGGCGTGATCTCCTCCTCCTGCTCCTCCTCCTCCTCCTCCCCGTCGTCGTCGTTCTGGCCGCCATAGCGTTCGTTCTTCAGCGCAGAAGAGTAAACATGGCATGAAGCATGCGCAGAATAATTGAGAACAGCGTTTTCGCCGACACCCTATCCACCTGATCTTCTGTCTGGTGCTTAGTAGGGAATGGGGGAGTGGATCCCTATGGCAGTCCCTATATATAAATAGTCCCCATGACCCATTCCCCCATTCCCTACTAAGAACCAGACAGTCTTGTGGCCAGACCCCTTATAAACCCTAAATCCTAAACCCAAACCCTAGCAGAAACGGCTGCCATGGGGCCTGCGTTTGTGAAAAGGCAGGTTTCACGGTAGCGCAGGCGTTCATCTTCTTCCATCATGGCGTGTTGGTGTTTGAGAATGGTTCCATCATCTGTTCTGTTTAAACTTTTGTTGTGATGTAACCCTAAACCCTAAACCCCAAACCCCAAACCCTAAACCCTAAACCCCAAACCCTAAACCCTACTTGATCTTTGCAACCAGGGGTTCGATCCACAGTCCTCGTATTGGACTACCGGAGGCTGGTCTCACCATTGGGCTTGGGGGGAGGGGTGGTACGGCTGATGGACAAAATCCTGCATTACCCATTATAAGGAATATACCATAGTTCCCATAGTTTAGGGTCCTTAGGGTCATGCAGGATTTTGTCCAGCAGTATGGGAGTCCTTCTAAGGGCTCCAGTCAGGCCTTTATGGTGGTTTAGGGCTTTAGCATTGTATCGTAAGAGATTGCAGGTCTGTTCGAGATTTATGAGAATTATGAGGGTTCTGTGGAGGTTTGGGGCCCCGTTTTAGGTGTTGCAGCGGTCAGGGCTTGGGTGTTGGCGCCCATGTTGGATCGAGGGTCCACGTCCTTAGAAGGTACTTAGTAGCTGGGTGGATACACTTTACACTTTTTGGGATAATATTACCCACTGTAAAACTGAAAGTGTACACTTTTGGCGGCTTATGACCTCAGCAATTAAGAAGGTATGAGTCTGTTAGCAAGCATTTGACGGATGCAATGGCCTAGCATAGGGGACCTGAAAAGTTACAACAGGCCTTTGGTGGTATATGGGAGTTTCCGAAAATAGGGGTACCTTATTTTGGGGTTCTTAAAATAGGGATCCTACTATTTAGGGTAGTATATTAGGGTCCCCTATTAATTTCCGGAAACTCCCATATGGCACTGTTATCATGAACTATGGAACCCCAGGTTTAGGGTTGGTTCTTGTTTCCTGGGTGCACGAAGGGTTTCTTGCGGTCGATGTATACTTGCTGAGCGTTTTGGTGTTGTGATTCATGGGGTTGAGGTGTTCAGCCTGCTACTTGGAGGGTCGGGGGACTTAGTAAGTAGGTAGTAAGTAGATTTATAAGTACCCTAAAAGGGACCCTAATTGGGGTTATATATGGGACTTATAAGTCCCTACAATTACCACTTACTAAGTCCCCCGACCCTCCAAGTACGGTTGACCTGGGTTTACGGTCTCGACCCTGCAGACGAATTGTTTTTCTATTCATCCCTTCACTCAAAGACCAAACCGTCGCCCGAAAACGTTTGGAGACCTGCCTAAACCCTACGGCCCCCAACTCCATCCAACTCCTGCACCCTACGCCTTAAGCCCTGAACCCTAAATCCCAAACCCTATTCCTAGACCCCAACGCATAAGCCCTGAACCCTGAACCCTAGGCCAAAATTCCATGCGAAGGCTCCTCGTCTTTCTATCCCAACCACAACCAAGAGCGGGCTCGTGCGGGTACTCGGCGATGCTGTCGTGACTCGAATCAGACCATGGAAATTTAGTTAGGTTGTACTTGGAGGTTCGTGGGTAGTTATAAGTAGGGTTATACGTATGGTAACTATACTGATAATTAACCCATATTGTGGGGCTTATAACCGTACTTATACCTAAGGTGTACCGACAACAGCAGCAAGTTGTCGCCCCGAGGTCTTCGCCGGCTACTACTAACACAACTGCCGCAGCTAGGGATTCAGTTTTCTAGTTGCTAGTTGCAGCAACGACTCCCGCTGCTACCGCCACAACTACTTCTTCCGACTTCTTCCTGTTGATCTCGTTCGGCTTCTATCACTACTGCTGCTGCTACGATGACGACCGGCTGTGAGATGACGAGTCGCAGTGACAACAGTCGCCATTAGCCATAAAATACAGAACTGTCAGAGTTTGATAAGTTTGTGGCTTTGTTGTCATCGGCGGCAGCATAGCTATTACCATCTTCATCATCCTCATGGCATTTTCAGCCTCCAGTGCCACTTGCACAACCAACAGTAGCCATCCAGTGTCCAAGCAGTACGTAACCGTTCGTTACTCTGCATCCCTAGGACCTAGAGTAGGCCCTTATTCCCTGTTTTAAGGGTTCAGGTTCCCTTATAAGCCCGTTTAAACCAAAAAGGGCACCCTTTTTATTCCTAGGCTACTCTTGGGTCTAGATCCTTAGGGTGATCCGATACCCCGCATAGAACTTTAAACCCTCGACCCTGAAGCCCTAAGCTTTTCCTTAAGCCCTGGCCCTTAGCCCTAAAACCCTACCTTAACCTACCAAAACCTACTTTTTTGTAGGGTCCCTATAAATCCCATATTAGGGTTCATAATAAGAACCTACAAAAAAGTAGGGTTTGGTAGTTTAAGGTAAACATCCCTATACCCTATAAGCCCTCCCCCAAACCCCAACCCGATGCCGATGGCCAAGGTCGCCGGAAGCTGCAGCCGCTGCGGCCAGCGATGCTCAGGAGGATGCCTCCGCCGGAATCAGGTTTTGGGGCTTTACCCTAAGGCCCCAAAGTAGTTCCTTTTTGGGTTTCGTATGTAGAATTCTATAGGGTAATCCCAAAAAGGAACTACTTTGGGGCCTATGGGTAAGGAGTTAATTTAGGGGTTTAGAGGGGTTCAGGGTTTGGGTTTCATGGTTAAGAGCCTACTTAAAGGCTCATGGGACTTAGTAACTAGGGTTGAAATTAGGGTAACTATACTTATAACCCCAATTAAGGTACTTATAACCTTACTTAAAATGTCCCATGATCCTCCACGTAGTGCAGAAGTAAGCAATGCAGAGAGCCCTATACGCTAATGTTAAGCATGAAGGAACATCGTTTGACTTTGACCAGTGAAGTGCAGACCATGCAGAGCGAATTGAGCCTTCTATGGTTGATGTACATGTGTTGTGTGATCCATATGCTGCAATCTATAATTGGGGGCTTCCTGCTAGGGTACTACGGGTTTGAGGGTTTAGAGTGTTAGGGTTCAGGGTTCAGGAATTTGGGTTTCTGAAAATTAGGGGTGCCTTATTTTGGGGTCCTTATAATAAGGATCCTACTATTTAGGGTACTATATCAGGGTCCCCCATATTCAAAAACTCTCATTCGGGCTCCGAGTTGTTGCTTGCAGCTTCACGGATTTTAGGCTACGGTTTAGGGGTATAGGGTCATGAACAGGGTGCAGGCTTCAGGGTTGAAGGGTCCTTTATAGCCTTTGCACTTTGGGGTGTATAGGGTTTCGTACCCGAGGATTTTAGGGGCAAAGTGTGATGCAGCCGTGGGTGGATCTGTAGGGTAATCCTGAGTACATCAAGGTCCGATTTTCCCGCCGGCGTATGTAGGATGGAGTGGGAGCCAGAGGTTGTGAATGCCAGGTGCTTCTGCCTTATCATGGTACAGATTACGCTGTACTTCTAAAATTCATCTTTGGCTATCTTGCGCAACGAATTCCCAAGACGAAAGAACCGAACACCTGAACCTGCAAACCTTGTCGGACACCCCAGCCATATCCCCCCAAACTCAGACCCACAGCACACACAGCCCCAATCGAACGAAAGCGGCTAACTTGCGAAGCTCTAACTCCGATATGTATAATTATAGGCCCGTTAACTCAACACCCTCAACCTGAGTTCCCCCCACCCGCCTGTTTCAACCCCTCCACGATGCGAGGCCGGTGGTGGTGCCTCCTGCCCACGGCCAAGATGTCAGTGTGCTTGTAGAAGGTTCAAGCCCTTGGGGTAGGGCTAGCGGTGACGTGGGGTTAGGTTTCGCATGGGGCTTGGAGATGAGGAGTGGAAGGTTCAGGTTCCTTGATGCGCCTTTCAGGAAGTTCTACTTGGAACTTGCAGCATCAGGAACCATCATGTCATCGCCGCTGCACTTCCTGTTGAAGGTTCTGTCGAGCTCATAGCTAGCCTGAGCATCCTAAACCCTAAACCCTAAACCCAACTCCAAACCCCTGAACACAAAGAGCCTGAGCCGTCCATTCCCATGGTCTTCCTGGGGAAAAGGAGCCCCAAAAGCACAGCAAGCCCGAAACCCTAATCCCTACACAATAGACCCTAAACCTTCAACTGATTCAGCCTAAACCCTACACCATAAATCCTACACCCTCAGTCGCTGAAGCCCTAGACCCCGAACCTGAGTCTCTGCGTTGTGCGAAGCATGAACTAGGTTCCTAAGCCGTCTCACCTAAGACCTAAGGTTTTTTTTGCGAAGCCCTCTCACTGAACCCCCAAACAAATTATGGAACATTTTTTGGACTCCTGTGAATTGACGACAACTTCTAACAAGCGCGTGAAATCTACTGGTGCCACACTGTAATGGGTAGTTCTTTGAAATCGGCGCCCTTGTAGGGTATTGTTTTTGGGGGGCCTGCAAAAGGGACGGTATGTCATGGAACCACCCCTACACCTGAAACCTGCTAGCTCCTTTGACCCGAGGTCTCTGTCGGATCCTCCGCCACGCTGAATATCGGCTCGGTGGATGATATCCCAGACGAAGATTCCAGGCACGGGCTCCCCCTAAGGGGTTCAGAAGGGTTCTAGGCAGGTTTTTTGGAGGGTGTTAAGGGTGGATTCCGGGCTACTGTAGAGTTTGGTGGTATAGGAATTTTCTGGGATTCCGACGGGCTTCTCTGATAATTTTATAAGGTTGTGCACGAGGATTCCAGACAGGTTAGGGTTCCAATGGGTCCTACTCTACTATTTTTGCAGAAGAGGGTGCCCAGGTCGATTACCTAGTAGTAGAGTAGGTAACCGTTAATCTTTTTGGGGTAGTATAGTCCCTATATAACCCTTATATAACCAAAAAGGTTAAGCTTCAGTTCCCCATGATACCCGACAAGTAGGATTAATTGTCAGGCTTTGAAGGTTCAAGATGTGGTTTTGTTCGCGGGGTTAGGTCCGGTTTTAGGGGTCGTGTCAGCATACGTGCCGGTATGTACTTTTTGCTGTGGCCTTTTATGCACTCACCGTCTTGCGGGCGCTTTCGAGGGGGCTAACCGGCCATGGCTAAGCGGTTCAAGTGTTTGAACATCGGAATGAGGCTTTACATAGCTGGCTTGTGAGTTGCCCGCAAGTCCTAGTCTAGTCCGGTCTAGTGTTGTCTAGTAGTGTAGAGTAGAGATGAGTTGATTGTAGTTATAAAGTACGTATTACATTACAATATATATATATATACTTCGTCACACGTCTATGTTACATTTGCTGATTTTGCTTCCAGGCAGCTAAGGTATGTTACGTTGCAACATGTTATCTTGTGTTATACTGTAGCTTATTATGTTATGTTATGGTATCTCATACAGTACTATGCGGCCTTTGGGGTAGTTATTACCAAGACCCGAAACTTTCTAAGGTAAATCCCAAAAAGGAACTGGTTGAATATGGGGTTTATTGCCCTAAACCGTAAACCCTATTACATGTTGAGTACAGGGGTTTCTTGCTATCACAGAGCTGCAGGCCCTAACCCAGATCTGTGTCGCGGCCTTCTATGGAGGGGCTTCATCTCCGAACCCAGACTTTGGGACCGACAAGTCTTTGCAGTGCTAGGGAGAATTGGGGACTACTAAGTCATTTACCCCCTTGGAGGCTCCTCCCTCAAGGATCCCATAATTCCTGAACTGGAGCTTCAGAACACAGAGGGGCCGTATCTACAACCCTAAACGTTGTGATCCCTTACTCAGATCGTTATTGCAAGAGCCCCTATACGACGAGGCCAACTTTTCAGAGATCCCTCCCCCAAAGCTCCAGAAAGGTTAGGGTCCTTATTCTGATCGAAACCCTAGACCCCTAAGCTCCAGAAAGTGTCGGATCTTGGTAATAACTACCCATAGGCCCCATAGTACTGTAGTTCCTTTTTGGGATATACCTTATAGGGTTCTACATCTGAACCCCAACAAAGGAACTACTATGGGGCCTCTGGGTATTTCATGATTATCCGAAGCTCCAGAAAGGTGGGACCCTCACGAGTCTTCAACCAGCCTGAGCCTTCCCCATGGTGAGGCCAGTCTCCGACAGAGCTTAGGACTTTGGGGCTTTAGGGTTTGGAGCTGAACTGGGATGCCCTTCACTACCCTTATTCCCTTTGTGTAGTCCTAGTTTCCTTACAAAGTTACCCGATACCAAAAAGGGAGGCCCTTTTAATTCCTAGGTTACTGGGCATCCTAGTTAAGGCTTTAGGGTTTAGGGTCATGGGGTCGGTGCTTTTGGGCTCAGCTTTGGGATTGAGGGCTTAGGATTGTCATGGCAGTTTAAGGCTTTAGGATATAATGGCTTCGGGTTCATGGCTTTTGAAAGAGGTTTCAGGATTTAGGCTTGGGAGGGTTGAAGCTTTCGGTCTGGGGTGTTGTTCCTTTCGACTTGTTTCCAAAGCTGTATCGTTCACAATGTGCGGTGTGGTTGGCCTGTTTCGTGCGGGGTATTGTCCTAGATGCGATCATTACGTCATATTTTATTTGGACAAAACACACACACACACACACACACAGACACACACACACACATCAATCACACATCGCATATAATTACACACACGCACGAGTAGTAACTCACTTAGCATGTCTCTGTGCGTGCATGTGCACAAACACAACAAACAAATGCTTGTTCGCCTGCGTACATGCAGACTGCGCGCTGTCGTTGCCTGCTTCCATGCTGTCCGACCAATACTCTCGGAGATATACAGATCCCTAAGAGTCCTTGGAGTCCTTGTACCCATCTAGACTATACTTTGGACCCAAAGTGCCAACATAGAGACCACCTTAGCGCCGAAGTATATACTATTTGGGTACATGGACCCTTAGGGGATACACAGACACACGACTTGTTTCGGAGGGCTCGTCGACGACCCGGACGCTGACAAAGCTTTCAGCCAGAAGTCTGACGTGGGAGCCCTGAGGAATCGTATGGTTTCCATTTCAACTTCGCGGGTTTAGGGTTTAGGGTTTAGGGTGTTTTTTTCGGACTTAGTGTTTGACGAGGGCTTCAGCCCAGCCCAAGAACGTTAAAGCTATGCAACAAGCCTGAAAAGTCTTCAACCCAAGTTAAAAGCCTGGAACTTGCTAATAGCGACCTCAAATCCTATATATAGTCCCTTAGCCCTCTGACCCTGTTGCTCTACCCATAGGCCCCAAGGTAGCCAAAAGGGAACTACTATGGGGCCTCTGGGTAACCTACCGTTTTAGGGCCTTTTTGATCCTCAAATAGTAGGATTCATAACAAGAACCCTAAACCCTAAACTAACAAAAACTATATATTATATAGTCCCTTCGCCCTCAACCCCTGTTGCTCTAAACCCTCAAACCTTCAAGCCGTTGTCCTCAGACCCTGAGATCGGCAAGCAACACGTGCCAACTCGACAGGACAGGACATTAAAGGGTCCAAGTACCTAATAATCATATACTCTCCCAAAGACTAAGGATCCTACTATTTAGGGTACTATATTAGGGTCCCCTATTTTCGGAAGCTCCCATATACTCTCCCCAAAACTAACCTACATAGCTACTATCTCAAACCCGAGCACCTGATTATTGGGTCCTTTGGGCCCTAAGGGTTGCTCGTTGGAGAGCACGGCGTAGTAGGATCCTTATTACAAGATCATGTACTAAGACTATGGCTTCAAGAAGATGCCCAAAGAGAGCCCAACACACCAACAAGCCTAAATTCAGCAACCGTAAACTCAAAAAGCCTAAACCCTAAACGCAAACACCCCTTCACCCAACAACCCTAAACCCCGAAAGCCAAAGGCATAGTTCGCTCAGGTCGTGGGCGCCTTCCTCTGTTTGCCCCAAGGGCTCCGTTGACCGGAAGTGGCCGGGTTTGTTTGGCTATTGGATTCATGTAGCAGTTTAGGAAGGTCAGGGTTTTAGAGTGTAGGGTTCAGGGTTTAGGTTTCAGGTTTGTTGTTGTATTGAGAGTTTGTCGCTGGTGGCCTTTATGGTGCTCTTCGTACTCATTTACTAGCCTTCTGCTGTTGCTGTTCAATGTTTATGTGTGGTCTTGTCGTTTGGGTGGTCCGACGTGCGATGTTACTGTGCTTTAATTTAGTTTATGAGATTTGTGCAGCGTTCATGCAGGTTTCTCATAGCTAATGAACAGTTATTGATATGTTTAGGTTTAGCACTACACCCTAAACCCCTAAACCCTAATGCCTCTCGGTTTTTATGGATGGGCTGGTATGGTCGGCTGGTGGGTCTAGTCCGGATTCAAGCTGTATGGTTTAGGGTTTAACCCTAAACTATAGACCCTAAGTCAACCCTAAACGACAAACCCTAAACCCTAATCCCTGTAGGGTTCGAGCGGGCCTCTGGCTTAAAATGTTGGAATGGCCTCGCTCTGGACAGCGATTCGCTACTTGTTGTCACTACTCTACTCTGCGTTATGATGCTGGCCTCCTCTCTCGCTCTCTCTGTCTCTCTCTCTCTCTCTCTCTACCTATCTCTCGCTCTCACTCTTTTGCTATTTCTCTTTGTCTCTCTCGCCTCTCTCTATCTCTCTCTCTCTCTCTCTGTCTCGCTCTCTCTTTTCTCTCTCCCTGCCTTCCTCTAGAGCTTTTTCCGGCAGGGTCACGCGTGTGCCGCCGATAAGCTGTCTTCCTTTGGAGCCCGGCACCCCAGATTGTGTGTACCGTAGCAGATTTACAGTGACAGTTTCCGATACGATAGAACAGATCCCGAATGCTCGCTGCGACCAGGTTTCCTTGTTGTGATGAGTAGTATGTGCACCTCTCTGCGAGTCCGGAAACCCGAAGTCAAGTCCTAAGCTCTTGCTGTAGCCAACGAGACCCTGGTTGCCCATCTTGCACAGCGCCCGATTCAAGCGCAGAGCTCTTTGCTGATCACGAAAAAGTCTATTCCAGATTCCGGATCTGAGATGCCCAGGCCTTCAAGCTGCAGGCTAGCCGTCGTAACAGCTAACCATTGATATTGGAGGAGCTAAGGAGCCAGGGATGATGATAAACGCTATTAATTAAATAGGGAGCTAAAGAGCCAAGGGAACCCCAAAACCACTGGTCAGACAGGCAGACCAATGATTAGAGAGCTCTTGAAACCCAAGGCTATAGACTTAGCAAAAGGCAAAAGTCATGGTCCATACGATTAGTAGCTGGGTCTTGTGTTTGGCTGTTCCATCTCCAGAACCCCGTCGCAGTCAGTAACAGGCCCGGAAATGTATATCGTGCATAGCATCGTGCATGTCAGCAATCTGTCACAGGGAAGGTGGTGCGCAATCTCACAAACTACCTTTAACACCTGAACCCGATAAAGCACAATATAGCAACCTTAAGGTCGGAATTCTCTCTATCCCTAAAGCCCAGTACATGCTGAACCTTGAACCCTAAACTCGTAGCCGTTCACCCTATGCTGCATTTCTGCAACTTCTATCACCGAAACCCTACTCCATGAACTCTTCCCCCTCCTGAACCGTAAAATGCCAAAGCCCCGCCCCAAGACCCTACTTGAAGGCTCATGGGATTTAGTAAGTAATGTTATAAGTAGGTTATAATTAGGATAACCCCACATAGGGGACTTATAACACCAATGATAACCTACTTACTAAGTCCCATGATCCTTTAAGTAGGCCTTTAACCGACACTCAGACTCTGAACCCTAAACTCTGAATCCTCAACCCTCAACCATAGCCCGACACTCGAAGCCCCAGATGCTACCTAAACCCTGAATAACCTACCTTTTTCGGGTTCCTTCCTTATGAGTTCCTTATATGCGTCCTGAAATTTGGAGGGCTATTCGGGGTTAAGGTATCCATCACCCGCATCATTTCAAGCCCAAAGATTGAAATCAATGCAAGGCATCCGGTTTAAGGTCAGGGTTTCATTTGTTCTGTTGAGCAGCAAGAGTTATTGAAAAATTGTGCCCTAAACCCGAAATGCTAAACCATGAAGAACCCTAAGTCCAAGTTCGAGGCTTGAACCACGCTTTTCCTGCAGCATGCCCGCAGACCGAAGTACAACTCCGCGCAGCGGAGCAGAGCCAAATGGATCCATTTTGGCGGGTTCCCCTGCAGCCGTGATGCCTCTTGGGGCCTCTCCGGCTGGGGAAACGACGGACCTGGGCGCCAATTTTGGCATCTCAGAAGTGGCTGCCCAGTCTTTGGCGGGCATCCGGGTTCGTCTCGTACAGCACCTCTTCCAGTGCCGTTCTCAATGCAGAAACTCTGGGCGAGCTCTTCTGGCCCGACCAGGCTCTGTCAGTAGAGCTCGCATGGCAGTGTTCAGAAAAGCCCTTTCTTCCACAGTACTCAGCCGCTTTGGGCTTCACTCGTGGTCGCTGGACTTCGAACGGTCGCAAAAAACCTCGAATTTCCAATTTCTACAATTCCTCAAACCCAGAAGAACCGTACCCATAAGCCCCAAAGTAGTTCTTTTTGGTGGTTCAAATGTAGAATCCTATAGGGCACTGTGTGGCCTATGGCCTGTGGGTAACCTACCGTTTCAGGGCCTGTTTGATCGATCCCAAACTAGTAGGATTCATATCAGGATCCCCCTACTAACGGCCCAGGGTTTCTTAATCAGGTTTAAATCCCAGAAAGCCGGAAGTCGGTGTCTACCCGTAACGGATCCCTTAAAGGAGCCCTAAACCACAAAACCTAAGCCCTAAGTTCGCCTTCGGTCAGGGTCTCGGCTGGGCAGGCTCGACGTGAGATGACGAAGGCCGACGGAAGCACCGGGGGTCCAGAGAGCCCTTAGGGTGTAGGGTTGGGGTTCCTGTAAAGGTTTCTATAAGGGTTACTATAAGAGTATAGGGGTTCTATAAGGGTTAAGGCGTTTAAGGTTTAGGGTTTACCGTTATAGTTATAGGGTTTAGGGTTGTAGGGTTTAGGGTTCAGGGTTATAGCTTCAATACCGTTATGATTCGAGACCTATCCCTCTCTTAAAGGAATAGATAGTTATGTTGAATATTGATTAGTTTTAGGCTCGGGGTCCGGGTTGTATACCTGCAGATAACAGCACCCTGGCACAGTTGATCATGAAACCCTGCCATCTAGAACCTCCAAGACCTGCCCATTGCTAAACTTCCAACATCGTCAAGAAGCCCTAGACACATGCAAGCCATGGAACTCCGAATCCACGCTGGAACAGCGAGAGTAGTCTTGGTCAACACTTTCTCAATGAGTACTGGCCCGTAAAGCTTGAAAACTACAACCCCGAAGCCCTCAAAATCTTTAGAAGCCATTCACAAACAAGCCCGAGACTCTATACCCACTGCCTTCTTGAGCTTATAGAACCCTTATTCGGCTTTTGTTCCTTTGATCTTCAAGGCCATAAAAGCCTTGTGCTCGAGCACCGGGACTAGATCCAGGGCTCCTATGCCATCCTCCAACAACAACAACTACTACTACGACTACGACGACGACTACTACGTACTGCTACTGCTACTACTACTGCTACTCCTCCTCCCCCTCCGCCTGCTCCTCCTCCCCCTCCTCCTCCTCCTCTTCCGTCTCCTCCTTCTCTTCTTCTTCTTGCTGCTGCTGCTCCCTAAACTTTGAACCCCAAAACCCTGAACCTTACCTATAGTCTCCATTGTAGTCCCTTTTTGGGGTTACCTTTTAGGATCCTTAATATATAATTGGTTAAGCCAAAAAAGGGAACTACAATGGAGACTACAGGTAGACTCCAAATCCTAAACCCTTAAACTCCATCAACCCTGAACCCTGAACCCCAAACCTAAACCCCAAACCCTATAACCCTAAACTCCAAACACTAAACCCTAAACCCCAAAATTCAAGCCCCTAAACCCTGAAAGCCCTAAACCCTATATAAACCCTAAGCCCTAAACTCCATGAACAGTATTACCAGGCCCTAGAGGCGCCTGAAGGGTCGGAGCCCACACGCCGGGGACCTACGGTCTGGAATTTAGGGTTTAGGGCTTAGTGTTTAGGGTTGGCTAGGTTTGGGGTTGAGGGTTCAGGGGTTCAGGGTTCAGGGTTGGTTAGGGTTTAGGGTTTCGGGTTGGAGGTTTCGGGTTGAGGGTTCAGGGTTTAGGGGTTTAGGGTTATATGCCTTGGAGTTTAGGGCTTCTGGTCAAAGCGTTGTCCGCCGCTTTGTGTGTAGGCTGAGCTGCGGGCTGTCTTGTGACTGGGACTAAGCGCAGGGCGTACTTCAGCCAGGATTTGCCGGTCAAAAGCTTGAATTGGGACATATTTCGGATCCTCTTTCTGCTGGTATGGGCTGTACCCATAGGCTCCATAGTAGTTCCGTTTCGGGATTAGATTATAGGGTAAATATTAACCCCCAAAAGGAACTACTAGGGAGCCTATGGATAGACACCGACTTACTGCTTTCTTGGATTTAGCATCTTTTCTAACGTGGGGACCTGATTAAGAAACCGTGGGCCTCTATTAGGGTTCCGTATATGAATCCAACTATTTTGGGGTAATGGGCCCGGGGCTTCTTTAATCAGGTTCCTACATTACCCTAAGGGTCCAAAGGACCCAATAATCAGGTACTTGGGTTTAGGATAGTAGTTATGTAGCTCAATATTCAAGATAGTATATGATTATTATATACTTGGACCCATAGGGTTAGTGGACACAAGCTTTGGGCTACAAGCTCCGCAAGAAAACTCACAGCCAGGCTTGACCAAAAGCGCATTGGAGATGATAGCTGCCGCAGGCTGGGCAAATCAGAATTGTGACGCCCTTTAAAGTAAAAGCCAGAAAGTTGGAATATGATTATCCTAAACCCTTTATGGTAAATTATTAGGTATCCTACCCTGAAACCATATTACAACTTTCTGGAGTTCCCTGTAAAGTCCCAGGTCCAGACTTCGGCAGATTGTCCGAGCGTAGTAGCTTTGGCTGCTCACTCCGAATGAGCATCAATCTGGCCTGGCCTCAGCTAGGTGTACTATGGGGCCCTCAATCATTACTTATACTGTGGACCATTTTTGTGGATTTTTTGGGGCGTCGTTTTATGATTATAGTATAATGAGCCCCAGGGTGGGTCCCAAAACCCTCTTCTAACTATTACGGCCCCTATCGTACCTGTTTACGAACAGCACCTCGCCAGTCCGGATGTGTTCCCACGGGTTGTGTGCAGATGCATGCGCCTGGCATGCAGCTGTGCACTGCACAGTTCTACTTGCAGATAGACATATGTGTTTATGTATGCACCTACTCAGTGTACTCATGTAGCTGAGCGCGGAGGTAGGCATGCAAGCATGCATGCATTGTCTTGTCTTTAAATTGTATTTGTGTTGACATTCGTATCTGTGGGTGTATGGTATGGTACGGTATGTATGTCTGTCGGCAGGTAGGTCCGTGCCTCCTGAGTCAACTTTACTCTGCAGAGTTGCAAGTTGGTCTCCGCACTTCGTACACTCAACACCATGCGTGTCCATTAGCGAATGCATTCAGATTTATGCGCTTGTTAGTGTGTATACCTAAACCCCCAAAAGTAGTAAAATACTGGCCCAAAACCTATAAAAGGCCATTATTCTACATACTTTTAGGGTTCAGGTACACGCAAACCACGGTTTGCCCTTGATCTGTTCACAGCAGGTGCTGCTGGCGGCTACCTGAACTTCCAGAGTGCTCCGAGCCTGCTTGAGCAGAGACTGTCATCGGGACCCTTAGAGGGGTAGGGGGGAGGGGCGTAGTGGGGCTTAATACCTAGAATAATGTACTAAGGCCTATTTAAGGAAGTATAGCAGCATGAGTGCAGGCTGAAGGATTGACTGCTTGACCTCAGCTTCAATCTGCTTGATGTGGACTTTCTTTCTCACGTCGGGTGTGCCAGGATATGATCGGCTTCACACCGGGTAGCATGACAAGCGCATGTATCCTAAGTAGTGTGCACGAAGTTGTTCGTCTCCACCTGCGTATACAGTTCAGAGACAGATGCATGGGGCTGACACGGGTTCGCTGATCGGAAACCTTGATAAATCACTAAATGGCATGAGCCCGTCGCTCTGCATGATAGTTCACCAGCTTGAACACATCCTGAAACCTGAACAGGCCCAAACCTACAGCACTACTAACCCAAACACCGTACAGTGGTACAGGCTCAGCCCTCAGGTGCAACTGGGACCACCTGCCAACCTGTATGATGCTAGTGTGATCTTCTGGAGCCTGAGCTGAAGACTTCAAGATTCTGCTCCACTTAATGGAATCATTAGCTGCTTCTGCAAGTACATCGTAGTAGCCCTGACCTACATAAAGCTTTGCTCCTCTAGCACCAAGTCCTGCACCCAATGGTAGGGCCCCCAAAAAGCACATAAGCAACAATTAGGATAGGGAAGTCCCATATAAACCCCCTTTAAAAGGAAGCCCATAAGGTAGGGATATCCCCACAACATGCTTATGGTTATGTGCCTTTTGGGGTCCCTAAATGGGCGAAAACGAACGACAACGACAGACTGGTCGATCACGGATGACTACATCGAGGCTCTCCTGGAAGCGCATGATGGCCTGGGCACCCAATGGGGTTTCATCCGGATGTCAGGTTGCAATCTTGAGGGTTTTGTCTGCTGTTTGATGCATACAAGTGTTCATGCCTGTTGTGAGCAAGCCTAAAAGTATTTACAACGTTCTTGCCTCTTGCAAAATGTGCAAAAGTATGCTTGACGTTTCTGGAACGAGGCCCTCTGGCACAAGCACTCATGCCTTAATTGTTGCATATGTCTTAAAACACTTGCATGTGCAGCATTCTTGCCTCTTTGCATAACATACTTCAGCAGGATGTTGGATGTGTCTTGAACAAGACGCTCCGTCAGGAGCATTCGGCACTGTCGCGAACATGTAACAACTGCTCGTATTTCCGTCATTGTCGCTTCTTCCCGCAACATACTGCGCGGGCTTGTTTGTGCTGTCACAAGCGTTCCTTGTTTGTGCGAAGATGCATTAAGACCGTTCATCGAAAGTAAACACCACCAGCTTGTCCAAAGAGGGTTTGTTTTAGGGTTTCTGAGAATGTTTGTTTCCGAAGAAATTTGGCTTTTTGCTCTGGAAATACGCAAACACATGTGTCACGAAACCACCAGGGTCCCCGTGCGCGCGTGACCCAATTATGTGCTACATGTTGCATTGCACTGTGCACCATAAACTGCTGTCCTCCTTCAAGGTGTTGCGCCTGAAACGCAGACGAGGCCGTTCTGCGATGGTTGCTGTTGAATTACCCGGCGTGACAGATACCAGTCGGATTTCTGCGTTTGGGTTGTGGTGACTCGTGAGTCTTTACAGTGTGTGTTCTGAATATTGAGATGTGAGAGTGTGCCGCGTCTGCAGCGTAGGCCTTGAAAAGCATTTTATATAGGTACCTGAAGGCCTGTACTTTAGGGGCTTGGGAATCGCCGCTAACCAACATGGGAGCCAGGGTTCGGAAGGCCTTTGCCGGTGGTGTCGAGCAGCTTCGCTGGCCGCTGGTGTATGAACCCTAAACCCTAAACCCTGGGGCTAGTAAGGACATCTGCTCCAATGGAGCTCTCCAACTGTACTGCAGCTGGAAAAAGGTCCTCAAAAAACCAAAACCCTAAACTAAACCCCTAAGCCCCTGAAACCTTTAACCCTAAACCCTAAGTTGCTAGCAAGCTGCCCCCCTGAGCCGTACCGTACAAGCCGTATTGCATGGAGGCTTTCGTACAGGAACCACATGCGCACACAGCAAGTGTTCGTGGTTTATAGGCTTTGTAGGGTTTAGGGTTAGGAGAATTTGAAGCCTTGAGCATGCAGGACAACCGTTTTAGAGATGTAGACGAACAGGATGAGCTTCGGCGTTTCCGGCTTCGGTCAAGCGGATGACGATCCTACCATTTACGGCCATCGTGTTTCAGGGTGTTAGGGTTTTTCTGCAGCCTTCCGCGTTGTGTCATGTGGCCAGGTTCTCTCTGACCGATGTACCAGTCGGCTTGCAAGGCACCGTGCTTGCATCCACACGATATCCAAGACTGGTCTGATCTGCATCGAAGCCTTCGGGAGTTTCTCTGTTTGGCCACGGACACAATAGCTAGAGCTCATATGGATTGAGCATGTTTCCTGTTGCTGCTGTTCCCTCAAACCTTTCTTTCTTCCGACAGGAGTAAAGCACACAAACCCTACACCCTAAACCCTAAACCGAACCCTTCCTTCTTCCCACAGGAGTAAAGCACATCCAGCTGGCCGGGAATTTGTTGACGGAGCGTGGGTTGAAAGCGGCAGCCTTGGTGCTCGATACAGGCTCCTGTGGAATTGGCCGCCGCAAAAATGCTCACACAAAGACCTTACCCATAGGCCCCATAGTTATGCCTTTTTGGGGGTTTCATATGTAGCATAAGGTAATCCCAAAAAGGAACTACCGTGGGGCCTATGGGTAGGACCTGCGGTGATAAAGTGTAACATGTACATTGTATACATAGCCTAGCTGGGCTGTCTGATGTACAGTCAAGCCAGGATAGCTACTATAGGGGCCAACATAATTACCAATACTATTTTGGGGGGGTGCCCCATTATAATCATAGTATCCAGGGCCCCCAAACCCTGTTCTAATTATGAAGGCCCCCAAGCTATCCACCTGCAGCCCGACCGAAAGAGGAGGGTGAGCTTCGAGGGCGCTGTTTTTTTCAGCCAAACCGGCTTGCCTAGACCCTCAAAAGTAGGTATATAAAATATTGACCCAAAACCTATAAAATGACATTATTCTACATACTTTTGGGGTCCAGGTGAACATATGAAAGGAGCATAGCACAGCAAGGACTGCCTATTGCAAGGGAGCAGCATAGTTTGTCATTTGAGACTGGCGCATGTGCCGCATGTATGCAAACGGATATACATACATGCATATACACCCTGAGCGAGTCTTCATATCGGTATTTTGCAGCATGGTCTGTTTATGCGCCTATAGCGCTATACGTCTGTACACATGCACAATGTGTCCTTTTTCTATAGAGCTACTGCTACTGCAAAACCAGGCGCTGGTCTACTGCCACGGGCCCTCGGAGACTTTGCAGACCTTGCCGCTCCGGCTCGCACTGGAGGGTACTCATGCTGACCCAGGGTTGGAAAGGTGGATCTCCCTAGAGTATTTAGGAAATTCCCCATTCAAAGCCACATGGAGAGTAGGTCGCCCGAAGCCTGGCGCTTAGGATCCCATAACCCTAAACCCTAACCCGAGGTAACCCAAAAAATTGAGGGACTACCTAGACACTCCATCTACCCTCTATTAGATCCTGAATGCCCCCTTACTTGAGACCATATACCTTTATTTGAGGGTGCAAGGAGGGTCCTGGTACAAAGGAGGCTATACCCTAACCCCTAAACCCTAAACCGTTATAAGTTATAAGGTAACCATGAACAAAGGGACTACTAGGGAGACTATCCAAGGAGTCTTGGCTCCAATCGACTGGGCCGCGAGGCCATGTTGGGTCTGAGAGAGGTGGAGTTAGGGGCTTAGGATTTTAAGGTTTAGGGTCTAGTGTTTAGGGTCGTGTTAGGGTGGTAGAGTTTTGGGGATTTTAGGGTTTAGGTGAGGGTTTAGGGTTTTGGGTCTTAGAGTTTAGGGTGTGGGGCTTTTGTGCCTTGGAGTGTTAGAGTTTGGCCGAGTTTTGTGCTTTAGGGTCTTGGGGTTCAGGTTTAGGCGAAGGTTCCGAGAGTGTTAGTGGTGGTATTTCTCAAAGGTTACTATAACTATATGTAGATGGTACCATCTACGCAAAACCCGATTTTTTGACGTCAAAGCCCGCTGCCTAAGGCCTAAACCGTTGCATCGGCGCAGTGTGTATCGCCATGGTCCAAACCCCCAAACCCTAAGCCCTAATCCCTATAACCTCGAAACCCCTAGACCCCTAAACCCTTTAACCCCTAAGCCCTGAACCCTACTCCACCGCAACGGAGGCGGCTTGTGTGAAAGTCTCGAAAGGATAGCGGGGGTCTACTGTTTCGATATTCGCAAGTATAAACCAGCATACATAATTACATACGATGAATTTGTACATACCCTATAGGGCTCCATAGTATTTCCTTTTGGGGGTAAATGTTTAGAATCCAGGTAATCACAAAAAGGAACTACTATGGAGCCTCTGGGTAGATGCACATAGTGTCGTTTGCAAGACACATTGGAACCCTTCACCTCGAACAGTCCCATGCAACTAGGCACCTGTCAGAACAAGCAGAAGCCCAAGAAATAAGCCCCACAAATCCGTGCCGCACAACTTAAGCCACCAGTTTCCCAAAGGGTCCAAGTACCAATGTAGTAGGTACTTAGCGTATACATGGGCCCCAAAAGTATGTGCTAAATACTATTACCTGGACGCTCTGGGCTTGTCCATAAAAACACTGGCCCGAGACCAAGCCCCAAACCCTAAACCCCCCCAAACCCTACACCCCACACCCTAGAGCTTAAACCCTAACCCCCCCCCCCCCCCCCAAACCCTAAACCTTGAACCCTAACCCAGTTACTAACCCCCCCCAAACCTTAAATCCCAAACCCTCAACCCTAACCCCCCCCCTCTTGCAGGCCGCGAGCACCGAACTCCTTTGTGCTGCCATCACTGCTCTGCCAAACCTCACCGAGTGCGGTGGCCAAGAACTTACCTTTGGTTACTAGGGAATGGAGGAATGGGGTACAATTATCACCACTGTTAATATCATTCTTCCATCCCCTAGTAACCAAAGGTAAGAGAAGTGTTTCCAGGTTACCGGCCTTGGGTTTAAGGTTCCAGGGCACAGAGGCTGGGCTTTAAGGGGTTTCAGGCTTTCGTAGAGGCCCAGGAAACTTAGTATGTAGGTTTTAAGTAGGGTTATGAGTACCCTAAATGGAGTTACCCTAATTATAACCCTTCTAACCTACTTACTTAGTCCGCTGGGCCTCCAAGTTGGGTTCAGGGTTCCATGTATAGGGTTTGCGCTGATGGGGCAGGGTGGGATCTCTGGGCTACGAAATACGACTGAGACTCCCCATATTATGCATATATGCGAGCAAGCCCATGACTCATCATACACATCGTCGGTCAGATGTATAATATATACTTATATAAGACATATGCATAGTACACATTGCATCTGTACATGTGTGTATATATTATATATAAATGCACATATACTGTGCCTGTGTGTATTACTCGATTTGTGTGACCGTAGGTATATAGTTATCGTCACTCATGCGTGGGTTGCCTTTGGGGTTTGATTATTAGATACCTTTTTGAGTACACTTAGTTTTCACGCTTGACGTTTACTTTAGTCGTTAGTCATTTAGGTTTAGTTTTCAAGGTCTGAAATTTACGGGCCTGGGACTGGTACTCCCGAGATTTACGATGATTGGTGGGAGCATTCTGAGGCTGAATATGCATTTGTGCTTTGCGTCTGTCCATCTTATGTGCCATGTGACGAATAATTGTCGCTTGGATTGCCTATGCCCGCCCTATTGCTGGTGTTTGAGTGCAGCTGTGGGAAGTGGGAACTGCAAAATCCATTGTTAATTCTAGGCTTTGAAGCTCAACGCGACAAACCAAAAAGCACCCCTTCTTGGGCACTTACAGAGGACGTTGCTCAGTGCAGCCGTAAAGTATGAAAAGCATCATGTAAGCCTGAGCCGAGGCAGTAAGTGTCTCAATCCAACAGACGAGAATGCCCAGGACTCCAACAAGCATCGGAAAAATTGGAAGAACAAAAATCCCGCGGGTAGTATCAAGTTTTTTCGCTAGTATCAGCGATGACTTAGTTTCATCACCCAACCCTCACCACAAACCTAAGCCCCAAAACCCTACTTCGTCCAGGCTCGATCTCAGTGGCAATGCTTTGGGAGATGCAGCCGCTGGTGAGCTGTGCCGGGTGCTTCCGGCAGGCACGCTGCTTTGCCTTACGTGTTTTCTGGGATTGCAGGTTGGAAGTTACTTTCTAAAAACAGGAGATACTAGCTCCCAAAGCTTGGAATACTACAATTCCCAGACTCTGAAAGACGTCTTACTAAACACCAGCAGGTCTTCATCCCACGAAGCGCATAGGGCTTCTTATGCCCTGACAAGTTTTTACCGTCTACTCATGGAACAGCGGAGCTCCTGTGTGTTTTGCCTTCCGTGGGGTTGTTGTTAGAGAAGTTGTTTAACGTTAAGCAAAAGATCTCCCCTCACTCGTACTCTTTCCGCGTAAATTCCACTAAGTTTGAGTTCAACCCTAAACACTTCACTTTCTCTGCAACCCTATAAAAACGTACCCTTGGTATCTCTTACGATGCAACTCGCAAAAGAAACCCCTTTGTATTCTTTGCTGTCGCTCATGGCTATATACAACAGTAGACCCCAAAACGCAGGTTTTGCTGTTTAGGCCCCCGAGCATCAGTAATCCATTTTGCTGTCCTTGTATCTATACTGTAGTAGACCACTTATTGAGGCCCCGGAACCACAAAACCCTAACGAAACCCTGTACCCTGGAACAAACACCAAACCTTAAACCCCAAACCCTACACCCTAATTCCTAATCCCTGGACTCTAAGCCTTGTAGACCCCAAACACAACCCCCCTCTGCACCCCAAACAATCCAGCTTTTTAGGGTTCCTTAGTATGATTCCTTTGTAGGGTTAAGGCATACCCCAAACCAAACTCCTAAACCCCAAACCCTAAACCCGATAAACCCTAAACCCTAAACCTTATAAACCTTAAACCCCAAGCCTTGTAAACCCTAAACCCTCAACGAGCGGAGAGGCTGCCCTCAGCTGCGTGGCTTGGGGCTCGCCAGGCCCAAGAAACCCGTCTTAGGGTTCGCCCTAAGGGTCCTAGGGTTCAGGGTTGAGGGGTTTAGGGGTTTTGGGTTTCGGGTTTAGGGGTTCTATAGGGTTTAGGGCTTAGGGGTTTAGGGTTTACGGGTTTAGGGTTTAAGGCACTTAAGGGAACCTCAGCGTGTAGGATTTCTGAAACCCCAAAGAGACCCAAGGGCATTCCGGCCCTCCTAAGGAGATACCTGGACCCTTAGGGTGTGGTTTAGGGATTAGGTGTTTAAGTGGGTTAGGGTTTTAGGGGTGTAGGGCTTTGAGTTTAGGGTTGATTCAGTTTTGGTTTCAGGGCTATTGGGGTCGAGGCTGTGTAAGGGTTTAGGGTGTGGGGCATGGTCTGCTGTTTCTCGTTTGTGCGTGTCCGTGTGCTTTTATTTTGTGGTTCTGCCGTTTTGGGGCTTCTGAGTTTGTTGAAGGAATGGAATGGAGGGATGGGGCATGGGAGCACTAGTTTGCTTGTGTTCTTCTTTGGGGGTGAGGGTTTACCGGTTTCGGCGCAACCTCTTCGTGGGCAACTGTTACCGCTTTCTCCTAACGTCTGCCTTTGCCCCGAAGAACCTGCGTTTTTTAGGACTTGTGTAAGGATATCGGATTCAGACCCTAAGGAGGTAGGTAGGTTTCCTAACTTAGGGTCCAGGCATGACCTTAAACCTCAAACCGCAAGCCCTAAGCCCTAAACCCTCAACCCAATAAGTCCAACCCTCAGCCCTAGAAGCCCTGAAACCCTCATAACCCTACCTTCAAGGACCTAAAGCGACCCCTTAAAGGACTTTAAGAGACCTTGAGGGACCCCTCAAAGGGACGTTTTAAAGATCCTTTAGGGACCTTCAAGGACCTTAAAGGTCCCCTTCAAGGACCTTAAAGGTCCCTTTAGAGGACCTTAAAGGTCCCTTTAAGGGACCTTTAAAGGGCCCCTTAAAGGATCCTTTAAAGGACCCCTTCAAAGGACCGTAAGGTCCCCTTTAAGGGATCTTAAAGGACCCCTTAAAGGACCGTAAGGTCCCCTTAGGGACCTGAAAGGGCCCGTTGTGGTTTCAAGGTGTCGCCTCGGTGAGTCTGCCGCGGCCTCCGAGGGGGGAGCCGCCCTGGGCAGCTTCCTCGCTGCTCGGGCTTGGAATGTCATATCATACAGTAAAACACCCTAAACCCCTACACCCCTAACCCCTAAACCCTAAACCCTAAACACCTAAACCCCTAAACCCCCAAACCCCTAATGTAGTATAATATGACATTGTATCATATAGTACACCCAAATATATAGTATAATTGAACATGGTATGGGTGGGTGTCAAAATTATGGTCCCTTTGGGGGTCCCTGTTATAGTTATAGTACGGCACCTATTATTACATTACCCAAAAAGGGACCTTAATGTTAATTGACAACTCCCCATATCATACCGTGTAGCACAATACAGCATAATATAGCAGAGTACCATTTAGCATAGTGAAATTGAGTGTATGTTATGTAAAGTAGCTAGTATAGGGTTCTGTTTGGGTCTTAAGGGTTTTGAAGGGTTTAGGGCTTGTCACAGGCTTTAGGTTCAGCCTTTAGGGTTTTGAAGGGGTTAGGGCTTTTAGGGTTTAGCATTCAGGGTTTCGCAGGGTTGAGGCTTTTGAGGGTTTAGCATTCGGTGTGTTGGTTTAGGGCTTTAAGGGCTTAGGCTTCATTTTTTCGGGTGTTAATAAAAAAGGGTTTAGGGCCTGAAGGGTTTGAAGGGTGGGGGGATTTAGAGGTTTGAAGTGTTGTGTTCCGGGTTTCGGTCTACAAAATACCCATTAGCCTCATTGTGGTTCCTTTTTGTGATTACAAAACAAACTACTATGGGGCCTATGGGTAGATTAGCCTTGACTTTGGATTTGATTCAAAGGGCTTGGGGGCTTCAATGGTTTCATCGTTTCATGGTTTTGGAGTATTCAGGTTTACAGCAGGGGTTGGGGTTCATGTTGGGTTTTATTGGTTTAGGGCTTTCAGACGTTGAGGTTTCAATGATCAGGAGTTCATGTTTCGGCAAGGAATATTATGGGCACAGTGGTTTGGGTTGCATTGAATGGGTTTAGGGTGTTTAGGGTTACTACTCTCGCTTGTCTATCTTTCTAGTGGGCATTAGGATTGAGTTTGGGTGCATGGGCTCAGGTTTCAAGAGTTTCGTTTTGGGTTTAGTGTTTAGGGGTTTAGGGTTTGGGTTCAGCTTTTGAGAGGTTACCGTAACCGCCGCTGTAAGGGTAGCAAAAGGATCAGGCTTTGGGGTCATCTGGTAGCAAGAGGGCTTATGTAGGGTGTTGGGTTTTTGTTGCCCAGAGCGTTGCCAATATGCTGTTTCGGTTGCATGCAGCAGTCGGTGGGTCTAGCAAAGCTGTCTGTAGTCGTCTTCTCGATGAGAACGGTGGTCAGAAGGATGACGATGCTGATGTTGACGGCACTGTATGTTATTTCTCAGGCTACGCAGATGTTGCCGATGGCTGCGAGGATGACAGCTCTGAAGAACTTGCCGAGGAACCATGATCGCATGATGAAGGTGATGCTGCTGGTGATCGTTGTGTTTTTGGCTGCTGATCGGTGATGGTGGGCATAACATGTGGCAGCTATAGGTGTTGATTCTGTTCTGGATGTGAACTGCCGAAGTCGTCGCATCAGGCGTATGTAATGTGTACTGACATGTTGATGTAGCTGGGCTTGATGTGCATGGGCAGTGTCTATGCCAAGGCAAAGGAAGGGTTGTTACGACAATAGACTCGACACTGTAACTATAACATCCCAACATGTCTTTTAAGACTTGAAGCACGCTTTGGGTATTGCTGCTTCCTGCTATGATGGCTGATGCTGCTCTTTCCATGAATGAAAATGCTGCTGTCGCAAGGTGCTCATGCTTCCCATCATTGCCCATATCTGATTGTGAATCTCCGTGGCATGTCCTTGTGTTTGTTCTTCATTGCCGGTGCTTACACCGTCATCCTTCAGTCTATCCAGGCCATCGTGTCTTTGGTCTTCTGCAGAACTATCATGACGATGACTTCCAAACCAGATCTTTGACAAACTGGTTGTGCAGCCCCGAATGACGATCCCGTTGCGTTTTTCGGTCCAGAGCTTTTTGGAATCTAAAACCGCTTGAATATCGAACTCCCCATAGCGTACAGTTGGTATAGTTGGCCCCTTCATGACTTCATGTTGATTGCCCCAGTCAGTGGTATGAAGCAAGCCTCTCTGCGAAGCAGTTCATCAGGTACGGGCCAACCAGTTGAGGATCTTAGACCTCAACTGGAACGCACTCCATGGGGACGGTGCAGAGGCTGCTTACTCTCGAGTTGGGGTCCAGTTCCAGGTATTTGCGTGGGGTCTTGCCTTCACCTAACTAATGTCGTCTTACAACATAAATCGTAAGCCCTATGAACCCTCATCCCTCAACCCGAATCCCCAAACCATCACACAACATAAAGCCTGACTCTTGGCACCACGGTGACTCCACTGAGCAGGTGCATGGATGTATGCACGAAGCCCTCTCTCTCTCTCTCTCTCTCTCTCTCTCTCTCTCTCGCCGTCTATCTCTCTCGGTCTCTCGCTCTTTTTTCGACGATCTTTTGTACCAGTATCATGTACAGAAGGTATGTCTACTCTACATTAGCAGTGCGCACATAAGAGCGGTCTTGACGGCTAATTAGCGGAGTTTGAGAGTCTTGTCCGTTTGGGTACCTTGCTCTCCCCCCCGGTCCCTGCGCCCGCAGTCGAGAGGCGTTTTTGGATGGATTGCACCAGAACGCCAGCTTTGGTGATGAGGACCAGCAGGCACGGACGCACTAATCTGATCAGCCGGATTCATCGAGGGTTGGTGGCGTTTTTAAGTTTCTGTCACATGCTGCAACAGCACTTCTTGCTTAGCCGCAACGTCCAGAATGCATCCGGCCCTTATCATGGATGAGCAAGCTTATGTTTTCGCACCCATAGCTACGAACGTTGCAAAGGGATCCTCAAGGTGATCATCGTATCTGTCAGACCTTTGCATTGACACAAGCCTCCTCCCCCGCCCTCAGAACTGTGTTGACACCTGAGGGAAATTACGACACCCGGTGCAGTAAACCTTGAATCCTAATCCTAAACTCCAAAGATTAGCCCAGTGCTTCCAGGGTGGCGTCCGGCGATTGAGCCTGGCTTGGAACCGCTGCGGCCTTAGAGTCTTTCGGGGTACAGGGTCAAAGGGGAAAAGGAGGGACCCTTAATGGGGACCCCTACCCTATAATGGGCTATATAATGGGTATATAATGGCTATATTATGGGTATATACTTAGGGGTCCTTATTAGGGGTCCCTCCTTTTGCCCTTTGATAGGTTAGCTTTATGCTGTAGGGCTTATCTTTCTGTCTCCATTGTACATCCTTGTTTGGGGTGCAACAGAGTTAACTTGATGCCTAGGACCCTATAAGGCAACCCCAAAACAACCAGAATGGAGACTACATAAAGCAGGTTACTTAGGATTGAACCCACCTCTACGGCCAGAAGCGCGTCTTCGATCAAGCTGACCGAGTCGAAGGATCCGTGTGCAAAAGATTCAAAAATGCAGCAAAGAGGCTTTGCTTCTTGAGCCCCAGCCCATCCCAGCCCTACCCATAGGCCCCGTAGTAGTTCCTTCTTGGGGGGTTCATGTGTAGAACCCTATAAGGTAATCCCAAAAGGAACTGCTATGGAACCTATGGGTAAACCCTAAAAAACCCTAAACCCGAAAAGACCCTAAACCCCAAGAGACCCTAAACCCTAAAAGACCCTAAACCCTAAAAGACCCTAAACCCTGAAAGACCCTAAACCCTAAAAGACCCTAAACCCAAAACAAGCAGCCCTAAACAGCGAAAAAAAGCCCTAGGCCCCCCAAAAACCCTACGCCCTAAACAAAAACCCTAAACCCCCTTAAATTACATGAATCCTGAGCTGCTCAGGCCTCGGTAGTGGACGTGTTCCCAAAGGCGATAGCCGAAAGGCCGAAGCTACCCGCGGCCCTCGGCGCGCTTCTTTGGGGGGGGCTACTTTGGTTTAGGCGGGTTACCTATATAGGGGCTTGGGGGTTTAGGGGGTGCTTCTTGGGGAGGGCCTTGGGCTTGGGGCTACTTTGGTTTAGGGGGGTTACTATAGGCGTTGGGGGGGGCTTGGGGGTTTTGGAGCTTTTCGGGCGCTATAGAGGTTACGATGAGAGTTACGATGTGAAGCTTATACGTTTACTATCTGGGTCTAGGGTTGGAGATTTGGAGACTTGGGGTTACTATAAGGGGTTCGCAGAAGGGTGCTGCAGTTAACGTTTATGTAGATTTTGCGGTTTGGGGTCAATGTTGGTGTGTTAGTCCAGCGGGTGGCCAGGGAAGGGCGCCCTCCGGCTGTTGGTTGACCCTTTATGCAGGAGACCTTGAGCATGCGTCTGCATGCGAATTAAGTAGTGCGACTAATACTGCTCTCAGGCTGAAACTGCGGATATATTGCTCTGATGCCAAAGCCACATCAGATGTCGTTTCACTGCCAGGTTGCGCCAAGCTCCTGGCCGCCATCTTCCAAGATTGCAAGACCCTATTTCACTTGGCCGCTTGCCCAGCTCTCTCTAACCTACATACTGCTACACACATCTATATACATATATACAGATGCCATAGATCCTTTTCATGTACATGTATACCATGGCAAAGTCGACTTGCTGGCATGACTAAGCTGGTTATGGTTTAGTCGAGTCTTGTCAGCATGAATGACTGCCTGGGCATTGCCTGCACGAGCCGATCAAGTTCAAATCGTAATGTAGGGGCCTTAATGATTAGAATGGGGGTTGGAGGTATGTTATCCTTGAATTATGATAAGGGGCCCCAAATATTTTTTCAAATAAAATGTTAAGGCCGTCACATGAATCGCTTGTCCTTGGTCTAGTAGCTTTGCTTTTGGGCCGTGTCGGTACGAGGAATCTTAAACCCGAACATCCCAGGAACGAGTGGCCGTGCACAAGACGAAATGTATGTTCCGACCTCCCTGTCTTGCCGTCCTAACGACCCCCAAAATTCAAATCCCTTCAACCCCAAGAATCCGGAATCCTACCCCGGAGCTAAACGCCTTGAAGGCCCTAGACATCCCTGAATGCTAATTCCATGCGCTGGGCATGGCTCTGCCTGCTGCCACCGCTGGGGTCCGGGCCTCTTGGCGAAGAAGTTCGAATCCAGGCTTAGGATTGACTACCTATATACAGTCTCCATTGTAGTTCCTTTTTCTGGTTAACCAACATCTGTATTATAGGATCCCAACCATAAAACTGGATAGCCAAAAAAAGAACTACAATGGAGACTGTAGGTACTGTTGGGGTTTCTGAACTAGGGGCCTTGTAGCTCGTTTGGAGCGTATAGCTGCGAAGATGTTGTTGCCTCGTTTCAAGGCAATGAAGTGTAGTTCGATACTGTGGTGCAGCAAGATGTGTTGCACTACGATGGACTGGGAACTGAACAGTGCATGTTGCCTCAATGCATGCACGCACATAATGCCAGTCATATATCTCAGCCGCAATCATCTTGATATGGATAGCTATGTAATTGGACGAGTAGGCTCACACGCATATGCATACATCGCCACAGATGCCGGTGAATCTGTCCGTACAGGTGTGCAGTGTGTTTGTGAGTGTGCAGATAATGTCGAGATGTTCATTAGACAACAGGGCTTTTCAATATGTCGAATAATTACATTCTAGATAGTCAGGTCATACATCAACCCTGTACCCGGAACCCAAACCCGGAGGGCCCAGTACCCCTTAATTAAGGAATATAGTTTAAATCATGAATATGGAGCCCTATACAATGTAAGGAGTATAGCTTAAGTCACAATATGAAGCGCTATAGAATTTAAGCCATATTCCTTAATTAAGGGGTATTAGAATCCCCTAAACCCTAAGCCTGTGGATCCCTTATAGATCCCGTAAAGATACCCTAGGTATTCCTTAATGAAGGGCCCCTTGCCTTGTACTCTCTGGGATGTACTCGAGATGCCTGGGCGCTCCCTGAGGCAGCCTGGCGAGAACTCTTCCTACCAAGAGGTCAAGAAAACGTCCCTCATCAGGTGGGTCAAGGCCGTGGTTTGGCTATGTTTTGTCGGTATGTGTTGCGAGTGGTAGGGTTTAGGCTGCTAGGCTTTGCGGTTTCGGGTTTAGGGTCGCGTTGTTGGGGACTAATGGAGCCCAAGTCAGTGGATAGCCCTATACGGCTCAAGGTTGGAGGCGAGTCTGGTGACACGCCGGGACGGTAGGTGTCAGAATTTCAACAGTCGGTTTAGGGTCTAGGGTGTGGTTTGGGGCTTAGGGGTTCGGCCCGGAACCAAAATCTGCAAAAACCCGCAAAGGCTAAGATCACTTTAAAGCCTAAGCCTCTAACCGGGGCATATGCCGCAACCTGCTCCTACCACCCTAAGGTTAGCACCCCAAAACCCACCATCGGCTGCACATGTCTTCGTGGGGCCGCACTTGGAGGTTCATGGGTAGTTATAAGTAGGGTTATAAGCAGGGTAACTATACTTATAACCCATAGTAAGGGGCTTATAACCCTACTTATAACTACCCCTGAACCTCCAAGTATCGTGCCGTCCCTTCCAGTCTCTCCAGACCTTTCAGAAACACTCAGAATAGGGAAGCCTAAATGTAGGATCCCCAGAATCAAGGCGCAAGGGACTTGGGGCATAGAGTTTAGAAGTCCTACGCCCTAAATCCTAAACCTCGGTTGGGTCTAACATGTGTAACAAAAGAGCCTACCTGGACCCGGACCCCAAGAGTATGTAGAATAATAGCCTTTTATGGGTTTTGGGCCATAATTTTACCTACCTTGGGGGGGGGGTTTAGGCAAGCCCTATAGACACCAAAGCCCTGCAAAGAGGCCGAAGGATCGAACTGGGATCCGTTTGTGGGTCGTCCGGCGCAGGCCGCTTCGAATTAGACGCTGTGGCGGAGGGGTTTGGGGTTTAGCATTTAGGGCTTCGGGTTTAGGGTTTAGGGTTTGTGGAAGAGGAAGGGTTTGGGGCAAAGTATCGCCCAAAATACGAAAGTCAAAGCGGCGCTGCAGACTCCTTACTTTCCTGTGCAAGCGGGTTCTAGGGCCCAAGGGCTTCCGTGAGTTTTAGCTTCAGTCCGTGGAAGCCTTGTCTGTGGCATGCGCTTAAGGCTTATGGCTTATAGCTCCACAGTAATTGTTTCTTTGGGATACCTTATAGAAACTCAAGTATGAAGTTGGTTAAACCCCCAAAGGAAGCACAATGGAGTCCCTAAAGCCCCGACCCTGAGCCTACAATGGAGACCCCCAGCTACGGTCTGTTAGATCCTAAATACCCACTATTAAGGATCATGAGGGCCCGTGGGGGGTCCTGGGATGGGAAGGGTTTGGGGTCTGTGGCCCGACCTTCCGCGTTGAAGCCTCCATGGTGCCAAGAGCTACTTTGAGGGCTACATGTTCCTTAAGGGTCCATTTGCCTAAATAATATATACATTGAATTGGCCTTACAGTTGTCCCTATATAGGTAACATTGGGGCCAAAGTATATACTATTTGGGTACATGGACCCTTAGGGGTAGGGTTTAGGGTTTAGGGTGGTGTATGGGAGCTACTCCGGATTCGGCCGGGAAATTTTGGGAATCCCTCCTATAAACGCCTTTAGGGTTTAGGGTTTAGGGAATCAACTTCAAGCAAAGCTGAAATCTGGAGGGTGCTTGGGGAAGTTTTGCCGGTGGAATCCTGAGCCACCGTGCAGTTTTTGAGACTTACCCTAAGGGTCCATGTACCTACATAGTATATACACTGGCCTTAAAGTAGTCCTTATATCGGTACATTGGGGCCAAAGTATATACGATTTATGTACATGGACCCTTAGGGTTATTGGGATGAGACTTGAAGCACAAGCCTACATCGCCAAAACCCGAACCTGAGATCCTTGCCCTGAAAAGAAATGCACCCCGACACCTGAACGTTAAATCCTGAAAGCCCTACAGTAAGTCAAGGTTTTGGCCCAACTGCAGTTTGATTCTCCGATTCCCAACCTATTGTGCTTCTTGCCCACATAGTGCTTGATAGCGTTTTGACAGCTTGGCCTGTGCATTTTCGTTGTTGCCGCAGGGGCGCTGCTAGGGTTAAGGGCTGACGGTTGTCGTTCGGACAGCTGGACCTGATAATATTGGGGGTGGGATGGCTGTATAGCAGTTAGGAAGTAAAAGAAAAACGTTGTTGCACTTTGTAGCGGATGTCTGGATTAGGTCGACCTCGGGGGGTGAGGGGGTATTTATAGATTAAGGTCGATTCGGGTCCTCTACTTCAGGTGCGTGAAACAAGCCCGTAGATTCACTGTAGCTCCTATAGACCCAACATCCTGAACAGCAGTTCTCTTGCACTGGAACTAGTAATGCGGTTCTAGTACTATCCATATGTCGGACTCAAAACCTTAACTTACTGTTTAGGGTTCCCTGAACCCTCAACGCTACATGAACACTAAAGCGGATAATCAGCAAAGCTTCTGTTGACGTCCAGGTGGTAGCAGTTGCAGACCATTTCCTTCTCGTCAACATGGCAGCTTGCCTCCATAGTGCAGGGGGGTTAAATAATTGCTAATACTGTTATTATTGTATAATGGGCCCCCTAACCCTATTCTAATGATTCAGGCTCCTATAGTACGTACAGTGCGCAAAGCCAGTCTCAGATGGTTCAGGTCGAAGTGAATGTGCCAGGTTTTGGGGCTCTGGGGATTTGCATAACACCCTGTCAGGGCAAGTGGAAACAAATGGTAAGGTGTTAGATGGATTCAGCATTTTCCTTGGGTATGTGTGCGTAATCAGCAAAATGTGGGTTCGATTGAGGCTTTTTCTTGCCTGAATGTCAAGGTTGTCACGGTCCTGCAGACTCAATGACCACATCTGCCAAGCATGACGTCATCCTTACCCTAAGCCTAAGCCCTACTTCCACACAACCTTGTGCACAATGCCATTCAATAGAAACGGTGCAGCAGCTGCTAGGGCTTACCCATAGGCCCCGCCCCATAGCAGTTCCTTTTTATAGGATTCTACATATGAACCCCCAAAAGGAACTAGTGGGCCTACGGGTATAGACTTTTAGACCTGCTGCTGGAAGTCCAAGGTATGCAATCTTGCCAGGACAGTGGAGTTCGCTTTTCGGCTGCATTTGGAAGCCCTAAACCCTAAAGCCAAAGAGTTTTGAACCCTGAGCTTCATTCTTAGTTGAAGGACCACTCCGAGGTTTGAGACTAGCGTGAGGGGTCAAGAGACTTGTTACCCAGAACTTCGGGAAAATCTCTTAATTTGGGACCCTGTCCCAATAAAGGCTACTTCAAAGGAGCTGCGTGAAGGGATCTACTCTCAGGGGTCTGGGTAGCTTCGGTTGAATTCCAGCTTATCCTAGCCATCATCATGGCCTCGCTACTCCCTTAACCCCGAATGACCTACTTTCTTAAGGACTTAGAAACCCGAAACCCTAAGCCCTATAAACCCTAAGACCTATAAACCCTAAACCCTACGAACCCTAAACCCTAACAAAGAGCTGAAGGTTATTTTGGGGCCCAGGTCCGGTATCTGACAGAAGGTTGGAACATAGGCCCTTTGCCCTGACGGCACATGGGAGTTTCCGAAAACCTTATTTTTGGGGGTCCTTATAATCAGGATCCTACTATTTAGGGTACTATCATTAGGGTCCCCCATTTTCGGAAACCCCCACATGGCTACTTAGAGGCGCAAGCGACTTAGTAAGTAGGTTATAAGTAACTAGGGTCATAGATTATAAGTGCCCTCAATGGAGCTAAATAAAACCTACTTACCAAATCCACTGGGCCTCCAAGTCGCGATCCCGACAGATTTGAGGAGGATGGCTTGTTGACATAATACACACGAAACGTGGACCACACAAAAGCTGTCATGGAGATATCGCGACATGATGCCAGCCGTAGCCATGCCCATAGGCCCCACCCTCTTTGGGGTTCATATGTAGAACCCTATAAGGTATTCCCATAAGGAACTACTATGGGGCCTATGGGTAAACCTTAAACAGACCCTAAACCCTACCTAAACCCTAAACCCTATAAACCCTTAACCCTTAAACCCTAAACCCTATAAACCCTTAAACCCTAAACCCTAAAACCCTAAATCCCTAAAAAGCACATGCCAGGCTGGCGGATTCTTGCGCGTCGTGGGCTTGCCCGAGGCAGCGATCTGATTGTGCCGCATGGAAAGAGTGTGGGGTTCAGGGTTGAAGGTTCATGGCCTAGGGTTTAGGGTATATACATACATAAGCATATATGTAGTTACACATATATGTATGTGTACACCGCATTCGATCAACACAGCAGCGAAGAAAGCAAATACCAGTACTTGAGGAACGCTGGTGGTTGCGGCATATTTCCGACAAGGCTGGTTGGATCTAGTGTAGCACTGCACGAGCACGTCTAGCACCAGCAAAGACAAGTACCATCTTCATGTTCATAAGCAGTTTGGTCAGCCGTAGCATACTCGTCAGCATTGTTGCTGGTCCGGGCATCGTCACCGTCGGGCTCAACGCTGTGAGGATTACTACCCTGGCTATGCCTTCATCATACACGGCACATGTACAAACTCATACGGTGGATCAGAAGCTTCACCATCACGAAGATTGCCATTATCCGCATTGCCACGTTCAGCTACATCCGCAGTCCCACACTCTCCATCTTCAGCCTCATACGGTCAGCAGACTGTGTCGCTTCGTACTGGGAGCTTGTAATCTTTGGTATTCCGTCGGCAGCAGCAATCCGCGACATGGACTGGTGCTGGCTCACGGTGATGTTAGTGTACAGCCATTACATCGTTGTAGTACTGCTAGGTGCTGCCGTTGGTGCTTTCGACATGTTGCCGTGATCATTGTATGTGATGTTGGAGGCGGTTGTGGAAGTGCTGTTGGTGATGATTCCGTCGCTCTGGATTTTGTTGTTGCTTCTGGGAGTTGGTGTCAAGCTCTGGCCGTCGTAACTTGGTTCCATTGAGGTCGTGATCCAGGCACCCGCATCATGTCGAAAAAGCAGCCTGGTACCTCTGCCTCTGTCCCTTTCCACATGGCAGCATCTCTCTTCACCACTAAGCCCTACGACCTGAGCCCTCTTCGTTCACGAATTTCACGAACACAGATGTGTTAGCTGGTCCCAGGAGGTGAAGCTCCCTGGCAACTTTGCAGCGCAGCAAGAGGCCCGAAACATCCGTAACCCATGCCGTCAGTTTCAAACTTAACATCTAGGGCCTAGCGTGTTAAGGGGAAACATGTAGGTTCTGGGTCAGGGTGTGAAGCTTCAGGCCACAAGAAGTCTCAGATTTACTCACACAGCATCGTTGCGGCATGTTGTGGTCGTGTTCTTCGTTTCGCATCAGAGCGGTCTCTGCGTTTGTACCGATTGGATAATTTTACAAGTCAGTTCTTCGGGTTTAGGGTTCTGTACAGCTGCAAGTAGCTCTCTATCAGTATTGTTCAAAGCCGCATTACATCCGCTTTTGCAGCATGCGCAGTGCATGCGCAGTCTGCTCGTTCCCTCTTGAATGACCTGCTTTCCAACGAAACTGAAGACTCCTTCAACTGGAGACACCAGTACGCTTTGACTTGATGCTTTCTCTCTTACTGGTCTGGTTTCGAAGCTTCTGCACATGAACCCTCCTAAATGACAAGCGGAACAGTTCAAACACAAACAACAATGCCCAACCCCCTTCACCCTGAACACACAGACCTTCTCTAAGCCCCAACTACACCACATGACACCCGTGACATCCCGCGACCTGCAAGCCCTTATTTCTACGAGCTCTTGGCCCGGTCCACCCGTAACCTTCCCCAACGCTAAACCGCACCAATACTAAGCCCTCCGAACCTTGTCTCTACAACCTACGGGCCCAAGGGCCGATCAGTTCGTTAAGCCCCGAATTTTCAATACCGACCCTCTGAAAGCTATTCCCTGTGCGACGCAGAAACAGTATCTGATAGCCGCAAGCAGCGTAAACCCTAGACCTGACCAATGAAATCCAATGACTCCCAAAACCTAATGAACCCCCCCAAAACCTAATGGACCTCCAACAATGCATGAACAATGGCAGCCCTGTCCTTGGAATGTTACACATATATAGATATAGAGAAATAATCATACATATATATATATACATATATATATATATCCAGCAGTAGTTCTGCAGACTTGTTAGTTCATCCTGCGAAAGTCCGCCTCAGGCCATCAAAGAGCGGAGTGCCAAGAAAGAGGCTTCGATTCCTCGCGGTTTGAGGGTCAGGGTCAGGATTTCTAGGCTTTGAGGGTGTGTTGGTTTTTCTGATTTTTAATTAAGTGGCTATGACTGCAGGGTCGCATCACTCCTGCGTTTACATGGGGTTTGCTTTGCCCAACTAATTAAAGCGCTCTTTGAATCTAACCCCGAGGCACTGTTCGGATATAAGCTTTAGGCTTGGTGTCTCGACTGGTCTCCATGCATTTCAGAATGCGTTCAGATGGGTTTTGCTGTAGTGGCACTGCATATACCAACAGAAGGCTAAACCAAGTTGGACTCACAATCCCTGTTCTGCAAGCTGAACCAAGTTGGATTCGTCATACCGTTCAGACGAGTCGGACATTGAATATCGCCCTGATATGGCTGTAACGGTAACGCACATCAAGATCCTTGGAATGCCTGCGAATCAACTCAGAAACCAGTTTAATCTCAGCGGTTGCAATCGGACTTTCCACTGCTTTGTGCTGAGCTTTGACTGACTTATAGGAAGCTATGATCCGTTTCTGCACTTTCGAAACCGTTACAACCTTCGAAGCCCTATACCCTAAGACCATTGTCAGGTTTCAGATCCTCAAGCATCAACCCAGCCCCACACCTATCCCCAGTTGCTTAACCCCCATTGCGGGCGGAGGGGCTTAGGGGATGGGGTGTGGGTCTTTGGACATGTTACGGTTTTCTCCTGAAACCTGAGCCCTTGCCGCAGGGATGGGATGCAAGCGAGCACCTCGACTTGTTCAGCGATGGATTGCACCGCTCAAATCCTAAACCCAAAACCCTAATCCCAAATCCTAAACCCCAAACCCTAAACCCAATCCTAAACCCTAAACCCTAAACCCAATCCTAAGCCCTAAACCCTAAACCCCCAATCCTAAACCCTAAACCAAAATCTAAACCGAGCCTTGAACAGTAAATCACTTAAGTCCTACCCTAGACTTGCCGACCTGCCGGTTGAGGGCTTTGGATAGCATTAATCATATTGTTAATATTGGGTCGACTGAGTCCTTACCTATAGTCTCCATTGTAGTTCCTTTTTTGGTTTAAACAATTATATATTAAGGATCCTATAAGGTAACCCCAAAAGGAACTACAATGGAGACTATAGGTAGAAATCCCAGTTTCTTCGGCTTCTTCGGCGATGCTGCCTGGAGGGCCTTGAGGCGCATCCAGTCCAACGAGACGGTCGCAGCTGGGCAAGGACAGTGCTTCCGTTGATGATATAAATCCTAGGGTTCCTTTAGAGGGATCTATATAAGGGTACCTTTAAGGGGCTCCTTTAAGGGATCTATAGGGTTTTAGGGTTTAGGGTTTAGGGTTGATGATATAAATCCAGCATTACCTTAAGGACCCGTAACTATAGGAATTATGGTGTATTTCCTATTATGGGTAATGCAGGATTTGTATCATCAATCGTTCCGCTCGTTGCCTATTCCAGAGGGTTCAGGGTGTAGGGCTCAGCAGTTTGGTGTCAGGCTATACGACGGCGTAGTTAGCTTCAAGGATCTATATGGAGTGACGGTCTTAGGGTGTTGGGTTCAGGTGTTGGATACAGGCTACTTTAGGTTCCGTCAACCGATTTCAATTCCTGCCATACAGGCCCTTGGAATATCCTCCGAGATTCAGCCTTGTGGCACGACCTGTCTCGGTTGGAAGCCTGCATGAAAGCTAGGGCAGGTGGGCTTCCGGGTACAGGGTAGTGCTATTCTGATGGTGGTAATCGCTCACACAACACAGCTAGACCAGCTAGGCCAGGATGATCGCTCGGAGAGGATGCTGACTCATCGATGTTCATCAGCCATGTTCTTGTTTTGCAGGTTTGAAGGTTTGGGTCCAACTCAGAAAGGAGAGGATTTAGATTGCGAGGTGTTGAAAGCCTGCCGAGGGCAGCCGACACGAAATCAAAAAAGCCTGGAGAGCTGAAGACCAGGTGCAGCGAGCCGGACACGTACTTAATGTAACAGATCTAGTCGTATAGAGTCATAGCCGTGTTGAGATAGATGGTAGTGGTCAATCATTTCAGCACTGACCAATGTGTATAGCCGTATGGCAGAAGGCATGCACGGTGTGTGCTGAATTTGTTCGCTGCTGCTTAGAGATTGTCTTCGCCGTCTCAGACAGGAAGAATTCGGTGAGAAAGGCAGGAGTTCCCAACAGAACAAAACAAGTTGTGAAAGAGATACCCATAGGCCCCATAGTAGTTCCTTTTTGAGCGTTCCTATTAGCAGAATCCTATAAGGTAATCCCCAAAAGGAACTACTATACAGTTACAGTTACATCGCAGAAGCCCAGGCGATGGTGGATGCATTCGATGTCTCGTTTCAGCGAGCCATGTCGGCAGATATCAGCTTTGCTCTGCCTGCATGGTCGAGGGTTTAGGGTTTAAGGTTTAGGGTCAGTCGGACTGTTGCGTTTCTATGGTCTTTATGGAAGCCACGCATGCCTCATCCACTGGAAGCCACGCATGCCTCATATACGGGCTCTGGTTACCTAAACAGTATCATTGAATAATATGTAGCCTATCAACCCACAGGGTGGGAACAATCGATTCGATCAATTCTTGCGGCGGCCGATTCGGCCGATCGGTCGATTCCATCGATGGGTGGGGGGCCGTTGATGTGTGCATGCGTAGGCTGTCGTCGTAGTAAGCAACAACAGAACCTAAGCCCTGTGACCTAAACCCTGCCATTCATCTCTGTACATCGTTTGTAAATACTCTGTATCCAGCCGAAATCCCCTGAAGATGACACGCACGTGCATTGTTGTTTCCTCAACCCTCCACCCCAGACTCCGAAGATAAGCATGGAGCCTGTTCAATATGAATCGCACAAATCGACAAGTGTACCGATGGTCGGGTGCCCCAGAGTGCACTTTTTCATTTACAGGGTTTTGGGGTTTTGGGTTTTAGTTGGGTGTTGAGGTTTGGGGTGTCGCCCTTCGTGGCGTTAGGCTCGGGTTCTCGCCCTTCGTGGCGTGAGATAGGCTCGGGTTCTCGCCCTTCGTGGCGTTAGTTAGGCTCGGTCGGGTTCTCGCCCTCCGTGGCGTTAGGGTAGGGGTGTTAGGGTAGAGATTGGGGCGTTAGTTAGTTAGTTTTTGGGAGTCGGGTGTTAGGGCAGACATTGGCCTTTTTGAATAGGGTAGGGGTATCGCCCGCGCCGGGTGTTAGGGTAATGGGTTACCCATTATTTAGGATAGCTGGAACCCCAGCGTTACACGGATCCCTAAACCCTAGCCCTAAGCCCCAAACCCTACTGAACCCGAATTCCACCAAAACTCCTGTGGCATCGATTTCCCCACTTAGTCCTCACTGAATCGCCAGCATTTCGCGAAGCTGGGTTGGGGCTTCTCTGGTAGGGATGGGCTTTAAAGTTGGGAGACCTCGGGCTCAGGGAGGTTTACGGCTTTTTTGGATTTCTGGGGGGCTTGTAGCAGACAGTTGCTTAAGAAGCTTTGCAAGGCTTTACGCTCGATCCCTGCTGCTAGGCTCACTTGAAGACATGGTGGCCATCTACGAAGAGCTGGCGGCTCCTGCTGCAAAACGCACGGGAGCAACTCGTCGCAGGTACAGCCTCCTCTTGGATGAAGGGCTGTTGTGCGCGTATGAGGGCTTTTGTAGCTGCGCACTTTCTTTCTCGCTGAAAACCTTGACTTGTTACAGAATCGCTGGTAGTGACATCTTCTGGTTCTACAGGGTAGTCGAAGTGACTCAGCTCGTGATGGCGATGATGCTGACCGTTGGGCCTCTTTCTCTTGGATTCAGCACAGTGTCTCGAAGTTTCAGTGGCCCCAAATCCTAGACCTGTACAGTAAAGTAGTAAAGCCCTATCATACGGCCTATAAAGGCTTATAAAAAACCCCAAGACAGCTACAAGGACAGAGAAATGGGTGGTTGTCAAAATTAGGGTCCCTTTGGGGTCCTTATTATCATACGGCACCTAGAATTTAAGGGACCCAACAAGGGACCCTAATTTGGACAACCACCCGGGGTCGCTTCCAGGCTTGGCCGGTAATCCTCGGCGGCGAGATGAATTGTTATCCGCTGCTTGGGCTGATCAAGGGATAGAAAAGGGCGAAGATTAGGGATCAGGGATCCTTTAGGGATAATATACCCTAAGGCTCCATAGTAGTTCCTTTTGGGGTTTACTTTATAGGATTCTAAATACGAACCCCAAAAAGGAACTACTATGCAGCCTTAGGGTAGGGCTAAGATAGGGATCATATGGGGATCATTTATAAGGGATAATACAGGGGTAATGCAGGGATCTTAATCCTTAGAGTAGGGGTTTGGAGGGTATTGCGGTACAGAAATGATAAGGAGGCCGATTGTGTTTACCAGTTCGGAGTTTGGGGTCTGTACGATTTCGTGCCTTCGGGTTGATGGGTAGAGGGTCTGCGGAGTTTAAGCATGTGGGAATTGATGGCTTACTTGATAAGTTCAGGCTTTAGCTTCTAGAGTTTCAGGCTTCAGGGCATCAAGGGTTCCGCCTGGACTATGCTGACGGTCTGGAGCCAAGCAGCGCACTTCCTGGGTGGTGTTTCGGTGGCTGGGGACGGGTTGGTGGGTGGGTGGTGGGCGGAGCGGGTAGGCCGGTGTTCATGCTGCCGGGCCAGAGCCTATCTCAAAGACACCAAGAAGCTGAAGTCCATTGAAAGTCTTATAACCTCCGACCTAAGCCGGGTCTGTGATAGCACGATTAAAACGCGTTAACTAAGGACACCCCAGCGCAATCAAGCGTAACACAGGCTAAAGCCTAAACCCCTGACCCCTACACCCTAAACCCTGAACTCGAATACCAGGGTTTCTTTTTTCTTTTCAGTGAACAGTCGTCAAGAGTGAGCTGGACGTTCTCGCTTCTGCAGTTCGAAAGGCCCAGTGCACTTAAAAAAAGAACTCGAATACCAAAGCAACTTGGTGCCTGGCCTTCGCGTTCCCCCCTTGGATGCACAGATAACTGCCACTTCGCATGTGAGGGGTCGGTGCTGCTGTTGTACAGGATTCCCTACGGGTCTATGTGCATGTGCCCAGATGGTTTTGTCTTTGGCCTTAAAGTACCCACATAGGCTAGGGATTTCTTTCAGGCCAAAGTATATACTATATCGATGCACGGAATGGAGGGGTATGCGATTGGGTGTCATGTCGGATACCTGGGTATAAGAATCTCGAAGAGCCGTGCCATCTCGTTCACTGCAGGTTCCCACACAATGGCAGTTTCCGCCTACCCAGGACGGGCCTTCGCATAGGTGCCGCCACACGATCATCCAATTGCTCCAACTGCTGAAGCATCTATACTGATCTTGTCGACTGCCTGTTGCAGATATTGCCTGACATCCCTGCGGCATCCCACAGTCACACCCTGAGAAGCGCACGTGCGACAGGAGGAAGCCGGCGCACGGCAACCTGAACACGTCCTGGGTCTATCGAATTCCGCGCACGGCACACTTCGAGCTCAAGCCTGAGGCCAAAGCTGCCCGGGCTGCGAAGCATCTCGTCGGTGGAACTGGTTGTACAAATTAGGATTCAAGCTTTCGCGCAGTGAAGACAATCGACGGCGGCATGGACACTTCTGCACCCCCAAAACCGAACCTAAACCCTCCATCACAAGCGTCAGAACACTGAACCCTAGACCCAAAAAGCATAGCTGGACACTTGCAGGCCCTGAAAGCAAACCCTGTAGGGTTTTGGGGCCCATTCTACTGTACTTAGAATAAGGAGCCGCAAAAGTAGTACAGGTAATTATTAAGGTCCCCTACAGAATCTCTCGTCGGCTCGTTTCGTTTCGCAGCCCCTAGTCTTCCGGACAGTTTCTGGAGTGGTTGATGAGCTAAGCCAGGATTACCTGGACCCCAACAGTATGGAGAATAATAGCCTTTTTATGGGTTTTGGGCCATAACTTTACCTACCTTGGGGGGGTTTAGGTAGGCACAGTCTTTTGATCTGCGAACGTGGATTTAGCGCAGAGACTTCGACCATGAATCATTGCAAAAGCAGTCCCGGAGAACTCGACGAACTGATGTCGTGAACATGAAGGCCACTAACCTTGGAAACGCGTGCCTCAGGTACTATCCTTCGAGATCAAGGCCCTCGGGCACGATCGGTGCTGCCGAGGCAACGACGTCCATGGTTCGAGTACCATTTGCCCTCACGACAGGCAGCTTCCTTCCGTAAGTGATAAACTGAAATGTTAAAGTTCCAAGATAACCTCTTTCCAACGCCGCCTCATTTCACCGTCAATCCTTTTTACACATCAGCCTTAAACCCAAAGCCCAAAAATCATGGCAGCTCAGATTTCTCGGGCAAGTCTGATGATGTCCGTGCCCTTTAGGCCCTCACGCCTAAATCGCAGCACGGTTTCAGGGCAATGTGAGCTGTAAATGCTTCAGATGTCGACATAGGCCCTGCAGGTGAAGAACGAACTCTGGATGGGTGTAAGGTGTAAGGTTTATGTAAGGGTTTAGGGCGTAGGGTTGGGGGGTTTAGTTTCTGGGAGGTTAGGGTTTATAAGGGTTTGAGGTTCAGAGGTTCCGGGGTTTTGGGCAGGGTACCGTATTTTTTTTGTCATTTTTTCTGGTTTTGTCTGTCTATTTTTCTGGTTTTCGGTTGAACGCAAACGAAAGAAAGAAGGAGAGAAACGGAAGCCAGAAAGAAAGAAAGGAGCCAAGAAACAAACAAAGAAAGCAAGAAAGGAAGACACCAGGAAGAGGAGAAATAAAGAAAGGACGAAGGACAGAAAGACAGGAAGGAAGGAAAGAAGGACGACAGAAAGAAAGAAAGAACGAAGACGGGAACAAAGGAAGAAGGCAAGAAAGCAACACACCAGAATGGGGAGAAAGAAAGAAAGGAAGGAAGGACAGAAGGACAGACAGAAGCAAGGAAATAAGAACGCAGCAAAGACAGAGAGACAGAACAGAAGAAATGAATATCGAAAGACAGAAAGCCAGCAAGGACGACCAGAAGGAGTGTTAGAAAGAACGGAGCAAAGAAAGAACCCAAGAACGAAAGCAGGATAATTAGACAGCAAGAAGCAAAGACCAGAGACCCCGCTGTTTTGAGCTGTGTGCAAGCTTGCTTGACAGCATAGACGTCGTTCTGGAAACCCACCCTGCATAAAATGTAAGTCTTCTTGAAACAATGCCATTCACCATGCAAAGAGTCTCTTTGCAAATGGGAAGCCTGCCCCGGGCGTGCGAGAGTGCCGAGCTTGCTTGACAGCATATATGCGTTTTGTTGAAAACCCCACCATGCGAGCATCCTCATGAACTGCCCCCCTAAACCGCCCCGCCGCATAGATTTTGTTGTAAACCAGACATGCGAGCATCGTGATTGCAAATGGGGGGGGGCTGCGCCCCCCCCAACCCCCCCGCTGTGTAAGCCGTGTGCCAGGTTGCATGACAGCATAGGAGTCGTGACAGCACATATGCATGTTTTTACCAACCACGCGAGCATCATCCCTGCAAATCGGGGGGCTGCAACCCCCCAACCCCCCCACTGCTTTAAACCGTGTGCAAGCTCGCGTGACCGCAGCTTTGCTTGACAGCAGATATTCTTGTTTAAAACCAACCATGCGTGCATCTTGATTGCCGCCCTTAAACCCCCCCGGCCGCATGCGATTTGCGGTATACCAGCCATACGAGGATCGTGATTGCAACTGGAAGGGGTTGCCCCTCCCCAACCCCCCCGGCTGCTATAAGCCGTGATTGCATGACAGCATAGCAGTCGATGCCTAGGATATCCTAGGATGAATCTTTTACTTAGAAGCAGCACCCTTCACCTTGTGAAAAGTGTGATTGCAATTGGGAAGCATGCGCCGGGCGTGCGAGAGTGGCATGCTTGCTTGACAGCACATACGCGTTTTTTTACCAACCATGCGAGCATCATGCTTGCTAATGGGGGAGGCCGCGAGCCGGAATTCCCCAATAGCTTGACGCAGGAAAACAAGCTCGAACACTGTTGACGCACAAGCAAACCCTGAACAAACTACACTCCCGCGACAGCTTGACGCACAAACAAACCCTGCAAACTAGAATCCCCCCAATAGCTTGACGCACAAACGAACCCATATCCCGCCAAACCTTTTAAACATAACCTGGCCGCCAAACCTTAAAGAAAAAGACTCCACCCAGCAGCAACAACAACATGAACACCAAGAGCAGTAGCAACACCAGTAACAAATAACACCAAAAGGCATGCAACCACAACGAGAACAACAGGAAGAACAGCAACAACAACGACACCACCAGCAGCAAAATGCAACAACAGCACCAACACCAGCACCAGCACCAACACCACCACCAACAAGCAACAACAACAACATCAACAACAACACTACTACTACTACTACTACTACTACTACTACTATTACTATTACTATTACTATTACTATTACTATTACTATTACTATTACTATTACTATTACTATTACTATTACTATTACTATTACTATTACTATTACTATCCTATTCCTATTCTTATTCCTATTCCTATTCCTATTCCTATTCCTATTACTATTACTGCTGCTACTACGACTACTACAACTACTGCAACTACCACTACCACGACTACTACAGCTACAACTACAACGACAACAACATCAACAACATCATCAACACCAGCAGTAACAACAACACCACGAAATCCGTACAAAATGCGACAATGCACGGAAAAGCCGATTTTCCCGAGGAACAACCAAGGTAACGTATGTTTTCCTGCTGAAAACCTAAGGAAACGACACGGAAGCCGTAGGAAAACAGTGTTTTCCCTACGAAAAACCAAGCAGGCGTCTCTCCACCCAGACCGCAACCGCAGAGTCTTAGAGTTTCAATCCAGAAGCTTCGCGGATGCTATAAGCGCGCGGGGCAAAAAAGAAGTGTGAGAGACACTGCAGCATTGTGGCAGGAGCTTCTGACAGTCCAGCAGCTGCCGCGAGACGAGCGAAGAAGTTTGGGAAGCTTTGAAACCGAAAAACCCACAAAAATCCTGACAAAATACGCAAGGAAGAATTCCAGTCAGAGGTGGAGAACGGTCACGGCCACCAGGCTAGATTCCGAAAGCCAAGGAAAGCATAACTAAAACCAGGAAAATATACAAAAAAAACCAGAAAATACACAGAAAAGAACTCCAGTCAGAGGTGGAGAACGGTCACGGCCACCAGGCTAGATTCAGAAAACCAAGGAAAACATAACTAAAACCAGGAAAATATACAAAAAAAACCAGAAAAATAGACAAAATAAATACTCGCTCCGTTTTGGGCATTCAGGGTTTAGGGTTTTAGGTTGCAGGATTGAGTTTCGGGGTTGAGGGTTTGGAAAGGGTCGGGATTTAAGGTTCGGGGTCGATGCTGGCCTATCGACACGAGAGATGCCTACCAAGATGGTTGTGGCATGCATCTACTGGCATCGCTAGCAGCTAGCAGTGCCTGGAATACTGGTGAGCCGTTGCAAGAGAGCAGCTGAAGCTTGTTTTGCAACAAACGACGAACACCCCCAAACCCTAAACCGTGTTGTGCCCTTAGAGTACTTCGAGGCCCAGGGGGCTTAGCAAGTAGGTTTTACATAGGGTTGTAAGTATCCTAAATGGAGTTACCCCAAGTATAACCCTAGAGAATCCGGTTTACTCAGTTCTCTGGGCTTCCAAGCAGAGGGACGAAGGTCGAATCTGTGTCAAAGCCCACTTCGAGCGCAGCAGGTTTGCCAGGAGTGGCTTCGGCAACATGCTGATACCTTCGTAGCAGCGGCTGGGCTTTGGGTGCTTCAGAGTGGGTGTTGCGTCAAAAATCCGGATAGCAGGGTCTAAGCTTCAGGGTTTCTGAATTTCTAGTATTGCAGCACATTCATGGTTCTCAGTTCGATGTTATGTGGTTTTGCTGAATAAGGTTGCTGTGCTTGGATGTTGTGTACTGGAGTTTGGCCGACCGTGTCTACGGAACAGCAGCTACTGCCCGCTTGGCATACTTGGGCCGGCATCATGTGTTGCGATGAAGCATCGTTCAACAGGTTCAGTTTTTTGGCGTGTGCATAATAAGGGCTACAGCCTCTGTCTTGGTCGGTGCACGGAAGCCATCCGGGAGCTTGTGTGAGTAGTCTACGATGTGCTGTCGCTGTGCAAATGATGCTGCCCTATTGTTCGGTCTGGTGCCGGAAGTAGCTGCACATAGCTGCACGATTGTCATAGCGGGGTAGTAGTTCCAGTCTTCGCAGCATGTGTCACCGACTGTTGGGCGCGATGATACTCTGAGTACCACCCAATGCATTTACATCCATGTGTGTAATATAGTTGTTATGCTTGTACCTGGTTGTTCTGAAATGCGCATGCATAGATGTGTTTACTGTGCCACTGTATACCCGAAGCCCGAGGCATGATGGCAGAGACGCCGTATGGACAACCATCTTAGCCATGCAGAAGTTCGGGCCTGTCACCGTCTAGTACCATCACCCCCCGCAATCTTCGAACCGAAGTGATTACGAGTCCTCCGGAAGATGTCTCGCCTTGGTGCTACTTTCGGGTCAGGACCGGCAGCGGCACGTTTTTCCCTTCGTGACGCTTGGATGTGCACAGGGTAAAGCCTCAAGCCAAACGGTTGGGTGATGTCCACTGTAGGAAGGAATCTTGCTAGTGTCCTGTTTTTGTGATATGAGTCCTAAAGCGATCCGTTCTGCAGGTTCAAGGTGCCATAGCCGGATGACTAACAAGATCCCCTGAACCGTTTCTTTTCGGCTTGGGAGCCCGGGTCACAAGCTTGAACATCCTCTCGAACAAAGGCCGCTCGTTCGAGAGAGGTCGGCTCTTTCCCAACCAACGGAGACCATGTAGAACAGGACGAGTTTCCAAAGTTCACCATGTTGGATCGGTGGTGTATCTCTAGTTACTTATCGACTCTCCAAAATGAAAGACCATTGGATTCGTTGCCGTGGAGTGCATCGGTGACAAGGGTGATCTTGATTGGAGAAAGCGAATGTGGCCGATAACGATGATGATGAGGATGATGATGAGTATGATGGATTACAGCATGACCATGGTGACGATGTTGAGCTCCTTTATCCTTGATGGCCCTGCTCCCATGTGCGAGGAATGGCGGGGCCCAAGTGGGACGCGCCTCTGCGATGAAGAGGCGCAGCTGACGAACCATTGTGCAGGGCTATCCGGGCTCGTCGTTCGAACCAACCTGCAATTGAAAAGCAACACATCACGTGGCCTCTTGTATGCCCAGAAGGCAGTCAACAAACATTCGCTGACGGTTCAAGGGGCAGGGCCTTCATGTTCAGTGTGAGGACATGTTCGACGTTTCTTCTTTGCGCTGCACCATCCCCCCCTCAAAAAAACCATCAAAAAAAGCAGGAAAACGGAACGTCTACTCTTGAGGCTGTGGTGGCGGACGAGGACTGCAGTCTGCAGCGGGTCCGATTTCGGGTTAGGGTAGGAACTTGAAAGTAACGCTTTTGGTAACCTTCAAGAAAATTTCTGTTTCAATTTCAAAGAAGATCGGTGTCCGGAGTTTTCTTCGGGTTTTTGGGGTGTTGCGTTTGGTGTCCTTGTTCTTGGGGTGAAAAGTGGGATTCCAGTTTCTGGGAGCTTTCAGGTATGCTTCTGTCCACAACCTCGTTCAGGGTTGTATGCTTGTTCGGGTTGGAGAACCGCTGCTACGGTTGAAGGTATAGATCCTGCATTACCTTAATGACCTTAGACTATGGGATTTATGGTCTATTCCTTATTATGGGTAATGCAGGGTTTATATCATCAACCGTAGCTCCTAAGCCTATGGTCTTTGGCAACTAGGAGGTTGGTTGCAGTCTCAGGAACATGTCAGGGCTTTGCCAGCTTTTGGAAATAGGCCAAGGCTACCCCACAAGAGGACAAGAGTAATCCTCAACCCTGAACGCAGATCGGAAACCCTAAACACGAGTCTCCGCGAATCGACTTAATGCTTAAATGGAAGCTGTTTAGTCGTCAGGTGTCTCGCTTCGTGACAGTCCGCGTGACCGATTGCGGAAACCTGAATTTCCAAACCCTAGAGCTCGGCTACCCATAGGCTACATAGTAGTTCCTTTTGGGAATACCCTATAGGATTCCAAATATAAACCCCAAAAAGGAACTCTACTCTGGAGCCTTTAGGTAGAAGCAGGACACTCTATCGGCAAACTGGTGAGACGGACAGCCAAGCGCTGCTTCAGCTAGTATCTTTGGCACAACCCAGACTGCGGATTCTAGGTTGAGGTTTACTTGGAGGTCCAGGGGTAGTTGTAAGTAGGGTAACTATACTTATAACCCATATTAGGGGGCTTACAACTCTACTTATAACTACCTATGAACCTCCAAGTAGGGGATAGGTTTTATAGGGTTAAGAGAGTGACGTTGGTAGGCCCTGTGGTTTCAGGACTTAGTTACGAAGCAACATTGGGAGATCTCCATGTAGAGAATGCCCGCTTCGAAGCCTTCTGACTGTAGTATGGGGCTGTAATTTCCGCTGCAGCTGGGAATCTGAAGACAGAGGAAATTGTGCTCGAAGCTTTCGCATCGGAACCCATAAGGCTGCTGGGATGCGATATCTAAAACCGCATCCATTTCGATTCGGGTGATGCTTCCGGCTTAGTTGTTTTGTGCTGCGCTCGGGGGTCTTCTGCGCCGGCATTACGGCACAGACAGCTTGCACATTTGGGGTGCCTTGAGGGATGCCTTATTTCAGTTTCTATAGGGGTTCTACATCTATCCTCAAAAGGGGTGTCTTGTTTCAGGTTCTACAAGGTTTCTTCATCCATTTCTAGGGCTCTTGGGCTTAGGCTTTTGGTAGGTTCTATAAGGGATCTACATCTATTTATAGGGCTCTTGGGGGGAGGATTTTCAATCATCCCGCCAAGGTCCTCCTGGAGCACCCTGAGCTTGGCATGGCAGCTGGACTTCCCACATTATCATGCGTTCCATAAAGGGTTCCTTTAAGGGTTCCTAAAAGGGATCTGTAAGGGTTCGTAGGGGATTGTAGGGTTTAGTTGGTTTATAGGGTTTCCATTGTAGTCCACATTATGATGCGTTCCATAAAGGGTGCCTTTAAGGGTTCCTAAAAGCGATCTGTAAGGGTTCATAGGGGATTGTAGGGTAATTAGTGGGTTTATAGGGTTTCCTGTGTAGCACTGTTCTTGGGGTTGCCTTATATAGGATCCTGGCTATAAGACTGGGTTAACCAAAAAAGGGAACTTCAATGGAAACTATAGGTATGATTTCGGGAAAGCAAGTCCGAATCCCTAAACCCGAACCCCTTCAGCCCTCATCCCTAAACCTTATAATACCTAAACCCTAACAACAAAGCTCTAAAACCCGAAGCCCAAAGCCCTGATCCCTAAGCTCTATAATCCCTAAACCCTGATCCCTATAAACCCTCAACATGAATCCCGAACCCCGTAAGCCCCAATCCCTATATAATCCCAAAACGTGAATTTTGAAGCCCCCAGGCCCCAATTCCTTTCTTCATCTCAAAACGTGAATTTTGAAGCCCCTGGGCCCAAAACGACTGAGGTCGATTTTTCGGGACGGCTCTTCCTGGCCCTGCATGGCCACGGCACGGAAGACCTTGAGCGAGAGCTCTGCAACTCAGCTTATAGGGTTCCTTAAAGCGTTCCTTGGGGGTTCCTTTAAAGGTTTCCTTAAAGAACTCAGCTTATAGGGTTCCTTGAGGGCTTGTTGTTAGGATTCCTTTAAGGGTTCGTAGTTCCTTTAAGGGTGTCTCTTAAGGGTCTCTTCTGACGGTCCTTTAAACGGTTCCGATGGGGTTTCCTTTAAGGGTTCCTTCGAGGGTTCCCTCAGGGTTCCTTACAGGATTCCTTACAGGGTTGTCTTTAAAGGGTTTAGGGTTTATGGTTCCTTTGAGGGTTCGTTAAAGGGTTCCTTTCAGGGTATGTTCTACCTTACACGGTTCCTTTAGGGTTTCCTTTAAGGCTTCCTTTAGGGGGTTCCTTTTTAGGGTTTCTTCTAAGGATTCCCTAGAGGGTTTCTTTGAAGGGTTTTTCAGGGATCCTTGAAAGGGCTCCTTTTGGGGATCTGTAGGGTTTAGGTTTAGTGCTTTAGGGGTTTGGGTGTAGGTGTTTCAGGGCTTTGAGGGCTTTGGGTTTTAGGACTTATTGAGTTTTGTTTTTGGTGTTTCGGAGTAAACGTATGTATAGATTATGCATGAAGTAGGGTTTAGATTCGGGAAGTGGTGAGTGTATATAGGGCTGCTTCTGCAAATTGATGAGTGTAAGTTTGTGGTGTTTATCACGGGGAGACTAGGACTGGGAACAATGGAAAAGCGTCACATGGGGATGCCTTACTAACTATTCGACCCGTATCCCTGAGCCCCACACCCTGAACTCGAAAGCTAGGTGTAATGCTACGGGGCGGCTTTCTGGTGGGGTTCTTGCTTGTTGGCTTGAGGGTTCAATCCGCTTCAATCTTCAATCGCAAAGCCCTTACTTTCTCTTTTCCCTCAATTCAGAACTCGAAAACCCAGAACCATCACCCCGCACTAGGCACGGACGATTACTTCGTTCCACGTGGCCGCCAAAGTGCGGTTGCAGTCCCGGCTTACCTCCGACGCTTCTCGACAGCAAGTCTTTCTGAAACGTTTGCCCCGAGCTTCCAGGGATGGGATATCTAAGTAGACTAGGTCTACTAACTGCTGAAGCACCTGGACATTGGGGTTGTTCGTAACGCCTTGTGGGAAGGGAAAGAGTTGAGTTTGGAACAAATCTGGTATTTTCGGGACCATGTGCATGACATGCTTTACTACAGAATATCGAAGCTTGGTTGACCTTTGGTTTGGCTCCGGCATCGAAAACATCCCCCTCGCCACTCGCGACCAGACTTCCCTACCCGAAACTCTAAACCCCTAAACCCAAAACGGTTTCTACTGCCTCCAAACTGACCTAAACTGCCCACAGTCTGCTAGCAATCCCCGGTTTCTCACCACTGTCGCGGCTCCGGACCTACATGCAGGTTCATGGCGCCGTTTTAAGACCCCGAAGATGGGTTATGGATACTTATATACCCCCGCGATAGAACTACCCATGAACCTCCAAGTGAGTCTGAGGTTTCAACAACCTCTACCCGCCGCCGCTCCGACGCCGCAGTGCCGACGAGCCTCCTGTTCGAGCCTTATAAGGGCGCCGGGGTGTATACCGGGGTACCTTGTAAGGCTCAGGGACTATATAGGGTCTACAGTTGGATGGTCGGCCCAGTGTCAGGCACACTCAGACAGCAAGGAAGGGGGTTAGATGATCCATCTCTCAGGACATGCAGGTCGTAGAGTGCGGGATTACATCGTTTTCTGCTGGGTTGAAGGCTCAAGGTATGGAGCGTACCGAAGTACATCCTCTTCTGCTGGGCCACCGTCTTGAACAAAACACACGACGCAGAATTACAGCTGCGGACCTGCTGCAGGTGGCGCTGCATTTCAACGGTATCGTGGCAGCCAGCAGAACATTGCATTCTTGTCGGGAGCTTCTTTCGGGACGATTTTGCCGAAACACAGCTGGCCGGCAGGGCACCGCATACTCTCAATGTCCAGCAGAGCAAAGCCATGTGTCACAGCATGTTTTTCTCAAAGCCATGTTTTCAATAATTACACTTGAGGTGTTTAATTAGTGGTGCTGTTCTTGCGCCTTAGGGCTGCAGGGGTTCATGGGGGGTATTCTTCTAAGGCTAGCTTCCCACTGCTTCCTGGTTCGTGACTTTCGTGACATGCTGTCGGTTTGGAGCTGATTGGGCTACAGATGAAAGTAAGCCAACTTCCTCATCTTCAAGCCGTGAGCCCTGCAGCCAGAACACAGTTGAGTCAGATGCATCATCGTAAATGAAGGCAGCCTGAAACCCCTATACTCGTCGGCCAAACTGGCTCATGGCTTCCGAACTACTAGACGAAGCAGATGCGTTAGTGGCCATTTCCCTTACTTCCTGGTTGCCTACATGTGCATATGAAATAACATGCATCTGCCTGTGTGCCGATAAGGAGATATTCGGTCCAAGTTCATGGCGCCGGAAGTTCAATGTCACGTTTTCTGCCGCCACATGCTAGCTAAACTGCAAGTTACGCAGCATGTTGTAATCTATCGGGGCTTCATGAGTCAGATTCCCCATCCTAGAACATGACACTCACATCAACACGGAGATGTCATGGCTTCCTCTCCGAGGCAACGGAAAGCGTTTCCTTCGCCGGTGCTGCTGGACAGCACTCGCTCTGTTTCAGGTTCGACAGGATTTAGGCAGTGTAGGGTTTGCATGGGCTGTGCCATCTGACGCTTTGGTTTACATGTGTGGAGATCTCAACCAGCATTTCAAGCTAACATCATTGCAACTTGCGAATGTTAGCAGTGCTGTTGCTGGCAGACCTTCATGCGCCCAGCTGGTAAGTTTCGCTGACTACAGTCCCTGGTGTGGAAGGAACGTTCCCTAATGAGTGGTCCACGTTAAATTAGGCATCAGGGTTCACAAGGTTGAGGGTTTAGGCCTTGCTCAAACCCATGCGCTTCATGCGCTGACTCTCGCCCTCCTTTTCCAGATTTTACCAGCAACGGCAGAATTACCAACGTTCGAAGCATTGCCTATAGTCTCTATTGTACTTCCTTTTCGGAGTCACCTTATAGGAAGCTTAATATATTATCGGCTTAACCAAAAAAGGAACTACAAAGGATACTACATGTAATTAGTATTGTCTTCGAGCCGAATAACACCACTTTACCCTAAGGCTCCATGGTAGTTCCCATTGGGGATTGCCTTATTATAGGATTCGAAATACGAACGCCAAAAAGGAACTACTATGGAGCCTTAGGGTAGGCCGCTGTAGGCCATCACTCTTCCCCTGGATGCACCTCAAAAACAGAGCTGCTCTTTCCAAGAGGGTCCACATACGCTACTATTATGGAAGTAGGCCCCCAGAACCATAAAAGCGTCAAAAGGCGACATGCGAATCCGACAGCGGGTTGTTAGGCAGGAAGGCCTGCCCCTACTGCCTCCATTGTAACATATGGCTTGAGTAAACAATTAGAATAGTTTTGGGAGCTATTATACTCACTATATAGGCGCTAGAACCAACCGGAAGTTCTGCTAATCATAGGGTCTGTTGGATCCGCAAGAAGAGGCTTGAACTTCTTTCGCCAACGGCTGCGAATTGATGGACCTCGCATCTTGGCAACGGCTGCCATGTTTGAGGGACTCTCATATTGAATACTGAGTCATCAGTAGCATCACAATAACAACAACAGGCAAAGCTTTATGGATGCACCATTTACGATTTCGCACCATAGGGCCTGGGCACTTGGGCTTGCTTGACACACGTCAGTTTGCCTCACCTTTGAAAGAGGCTGCCCACTAGCAGGGGTCCCACACCGTTGAGCTTCTGGTAGATCTCCACGTTCATTTGTTTCCCTCGTGTATGTTTGGAAACCTATGGGTACTTGGACCCTTCGAACTCGAGGACCAGAGCACCGCATTCTTGGAGCTTTTTTCTGGTGCTTCAGTGGGAGTGGGAGAGCAACATTCTCGGTATAATCTCTTTTAGTGGTCCTTATATTCCTTCCTTCACTCTTCCGAGCACTGGTACGTAGTAACTGTTAGAGCTTTCGTCGTCCTCGGTTTGAAGGAGTCAACAGCGAAGGCTGAGAAGTCTTGATATCGAACAAATCCAGGGCTCGAAGCCACCATGTGCAAGCACTCGACCGAAGCATGCACTGCTTACACGCATGCACCTTCTGAATAGCAGTTCGATGGGTTATGTTGAGAGGTAAAGCACAGTCAGGGCTCCTAAGGTAGAGGCCCTGCCTTGCATTCTACTATGCAGGTGCTCAGGATCTGTTGAGAAGTTGATACAGTTGAGTTGTTGTGAGTGCTCGTATGGACCGTGGTACAAGTGACAGATGGCCAGCTGAACTCAGCAAGCGAAGCTTGCACCAAACTCTGTGAGATGCACTTGTGGCCAAGGAATTGGGCGCCATGGCTTCGATCGAGCACCGCTGTCATAGAGTTATTTCAAACATCGTCTCAGTCAGATGCATCAGATGTCCTTGAACAGTGATGCTGTTGGGCTTTATGCTAGGGTCTTCATCCGATTTCCATCGCCATCACTTTCAGCAGCAGAGGCAACTTCTACTCGCTGCTGAAAGCATGTCCATTGGCTTGAAAAGCAGCCGAAACAACCACAGAATCACCACCAGCAGATTAAGAAACAAATGCAGTTTCCTCAGAATCACCGTCCGCAGAGTCTACAGTCGAAGTCAGAAGTGACACCACAGATCAGATCGGTCATGCGGTCGACCGCAAGCAGGAACACAACAGCAACGCATCGCCGACACGGCCCAGCACCATGAGCCCCACGAATAACACGGTTGAAGGTTTAGGGTTTAAGGTTTAGGGTTTAAGGTTTAAGGTTTAGGGTTTAAGGTTTAGGGTTTAGGGTTTAGGGTTACTGCGAAGGGAAGCCGGAAGACAAACTCCTAAAAGCATTGGCAGCAACAACAGCGGCACGGCAAGCAGCACCACAACTACTGTACCAGGTTACTACCACTGCCCAGCATTCCTGCCGGTTCCTACACGGGACCGAGGATTGTAGGCTCTGTCAGATGATCGAGGGAGTTTGAGTGTTTAGAGGCCCTGAAAGCGGATATCTAGCTGTGTTGCTGCTTTTGCTCTCAGGCCCCATGGTTACGGCTAATTACCTGGTTTGGAGATGCACATAGACTTTAGGGTTTAGGGCTTAGGGTTTCTAAACTGACTGCATATGTCAAGCCTGCAGACCCTTCCACTGCAAACATGAAGCTGAAAACCGCGTGAACACCGCCCATACGCAAATCCTGCTTTGAGCCCCATTTTTCAAAGTGTACCCGACTGGCCACGACTGCCTGCGACTACGCACCCAGGTGCTCATTTTTCGACCAAGACTCTGAGATGTGGTTTCGCTTTGGCTGAAAAAGGGCACGTCGCTCGCTACGTGTGCAGGTCTACATGGTTGCCAAGAAACATGTGTAGCACAAGAACTGTTACTGTAAACCCTCGAGAGAGTTCGGCCAACTCTGGTTCGCTGCTTTGCATTTCCGGAACCTTTTAGGTTGTTTCTGCTGAGGGTCTAGTCCCTAAGGGTCCATGTGCCTAAATAGTGTATACATTGGCCTTAAAACAGTATATACATAGGCCTTAAAGTAGTCCCTATATAGGTACATTGGGGCCAAAGTATATACTATGTGGGTACATGGACCCTTAGGGAGTTTGCATTCATAGAGAACTGTCAGGGTGAGAATGAAGTTCGAGAGTTGACGCTTGAAGCGGGAGCCTGAAGAACTAGTGGCAGAAGAAAGCTCCCTAGGGTTCCGATTAAACATATGTTTGTGTATACGTACATACATGCCTGCTTGCATTCCGGCCGGCGGGCCTGCTACTGTCCTCGGTTTAGGGTTTAGGGTACAGTACCTGCTTGCATGCATGCATACATTCTTACATACACACAGTCTGACATACACATGCACACACATAACGATATACAATGTAATCATTAACATAAGTTAACATGCACGTATGCATATTGTCTGTTGTTAGAAAGCAGGCAGCACACGCAAGCAACTTAAAACCTTAATCCCTAAACTCTCCAGGGCCTATGTGGTTGAAGGTTGGCCCTGCTGTTCGATGCCTGAGGATCTCTCCTACAACGGCTTTGACGCCGAGGCAGGGGGCTCCCAAGAGGACTTAGGTTATATGGGTTTAGGGGTTTGGAGGTCAGGATGTCGTTTCGCGTGCAATGCTTCAGGGCTTAGGGGGGCTGCCGTATGGAACAAGGGTTAAGGAAAGGACCAATAAGGTTAAGCGAATTTAGGGATGTGGCTTGGAGAAGTTGTGCTTTGAAGTGTGAGCTTGCCCCAGTACCTAAATGTCCCCTTACTCACGCTTCCGGGTTTTGTTCTCGCGCCTTGCTAGGACGCTGGTCTTGTTGCCGCTGCGACATGCAGAGTTAGTGGGGAGTTTGTTCGGTGACCGCAAGCCCGCCGGCATCGCTCCAGGTTTTGGGGGTTGCGGTTGAGGGATAACGCTCGTTTGTAAGCTCCAACGACTTCTGTCGGCCTTTGGGCTGGCAGGGTATTCTCAGTATTTCAATCAAGTTCAATTACCCATGCTTTCGTCTACTGTCCCAATATATCCATAGCATCGCAATAGAAGTAACTGGTACGGTCACTGGGCTGCTAGGGAAGGCTTGAATCGTAGCTTTGCAAGCCTGTTGCTCCCACAAGTGAAGCTTTGGCTTCAACCTGCGTCCTACATCTAACCTGAGCCAAAAACCCAAGCAAGCTCAGCAAACCATGACATGAAGCTGCATCCTCGACTTGCTGAGAAATCCCCTGACCTGAAGCCTTGCACCCAACCTAAAGAAGCCTAACGAATCCCTCGCATGCAAGGTATTTAACACGGGCCCCAAAATCCAACATTCCACCCTCAACCCTAAACTGCCCTAAACCCGAGTCTGTAAAACTGCCCTGAACCCGAAACCCTAAACCTTAAACTGCCCTAGACCCTCAATGTCAAGCCTATAAACCCCAAATCTAGAATCTGCAACCGCCTCAATACGAGGACTGCGGGATTCTAGCGGCGGGCCTTGCCAAGAACCAGACCCTCTTCGGCCCCGTCCCCGTTGGCAGTCATACGCATAGATGCGGATGTGCGGCTGTAGGTGTAGCCGGAGATGTGGATAAAGCTTCGTACATCATGCACAGTTAGAATGCATTTGCACACATGTAAGCATGTATGTATGCATAGTTATGCTTAGAGCTAGACCGTTCACAACTCAGCGAGATCCTTGTCAGAACACCTGTGCCGATGCTATTGTGATAGTGACCCTCAGAGGAGTTGGGGGGAGGGGGCCCTATAGCAAAGGTATTAAGGCCCAAACCCCGTCCCCCCCTTAACCCCCCTAACAGTCCCTATGATGTTGTGATAGTGCCTGCATGCACGGTCGTTGGATGCACCAGCTCCCCTGCGCCCTGGTTCTGAAGCTTTCGGGTTGAGAGTTTAGGGGTTTATGGGTTTAGGGTTTGGGATTTTCGGGTTTAGGCTTTAGGGTTTATGGGTGTAGGTTTTAGGGTTTATGGGTTTAGGCTTTAGGGGTTTATGGGTGCAGGGTTTAGAGGTTAAGAGTTTGGGCTATGATGAGCTTAGATATATTTATACACGAAAACGTCACAGACATGTGCACTCTTGATTTTACTGCAAATTCGAGAGTTTTGCAGCTCAGACAAGAGAGACTAGACCTCACCATCCCCCCGTTGTTCCATAGTATAGACACATTGTATAGTTGATTTATAACATACAACATATAGTGTATACAGTAATATACAGTACATAAATCCTTGTCTTGGAGTGCTCCAGCCGTCGGAGCGATGCAGCACTTGCGCGAGTAGCCTGCGGTGAGGTGCAGAGCCCAGGTGAAGGACGTTTACAGCCGTATAGGGTTTATGGGGTTCATAGGGCTTAACAGGAACTTATAATGATCTTTTAGGGTTTATATAGGGTTTAGGGTTTAGCGTCTTAGCAACTGCCCAGATCCCATGATGTTGATCGATGTTCGGTCATGGAGCGTGTCATAGGCTTGAATTGCGTTCTTGAGTTTCAACCTCTCCGAACAGGATTGGGAGGGCATGTCTCTGGTGTTCAGGGGGTGGGGCATTTTTGTGGGGATGACCAGGCTTCGTGGGTATGGTTGGGAGATCTCGCAGCGCAGAGTTTTTGGTGGCGGTACAGACGACGCAAGATAGACTCCACAGCCGAATTCCGCGTCTCCCAAAAGCAGCAAGCCCGCTGTAGACACAACATAAATTAAATGTAACATTCAAGGAGATTGCCTCGTATGGCTTCCATGCTGAACTCATGGCTATTGCTACTTGGATTGTCCACTCTGCCTTTCTTGCCGGTAAGCGGCAACTTCAACAATCAACAGAGTCACAACAAGGAAAACAACGACCACAACCGTGATAGAGCTTAGCAAAGTTGGTTTTGCGGCTAGGCATATTAATAGCGAGAGAGGCGGTCTCCCACTTCGGCTTTTCTTTTGTAGAAAGTCGAATGTACCTATCATGCTTGCAACCCTAGTAGGATCCCGAAACCCTAAAACTGAGCGCCGACCTGCGTCAGCCTCAGGTGCTCATTTCCGCCTGCGGCAGTGCCATCGCGGAGGTTTAGGGTTTAGGGTTGCGAAGCAGGCCCACCGAGAACATCTGCGCACAAAGTCTCGATGTTTTGTAACCGAAGATCCGCACCGAGAAGCATTCCGGCCTGTAAAGCCGCCGGCCATAGCGCTTTGGACAGGCTTGCCACGGTCCGCGAGCCTGCGCTGCCGGGATGACGGCGTGCTCGTGGACCCGCCATTTTGTGAAGTTGATGTGAGGAGAGGGACTGTGGGGCGGCATTCGTCAAGATTATCGGAGAAATATGTGAGCCCTGCTGCAGATCATGACGTCTTGATGACCATGAACACTTCGGCAGCATCTCTGGGGCTCAAGCACTTTTCCATCTGCGAAGCAGAACCGCGCCTCAGCTCAGGGTTGCCCCAACCATGACGGCGAAGATGGCCAAATCCATCAGCCAGCTATCAGTAGGCCGGGAGTTCCTCTGCTTCTTGTGTACATAGCCTCAGCCAGCCAGTCCATATCAGGCTTTCAGACGCGTTGTCGCCTTCCAGTTGCGGAGCCTCATATCCTTGTATCGTCAGGCCAGAAAGTCACTGCGATCGTGAACAAGCAGGACAATTTTCATGATTTGGCCGTTGGATGCCAGGAAAGTTCTGACATTTAAGACTTGTACAGGTTCAGTGTAGGCTGTATCTTTAGGTGGCTTCGCAACTTCGGTATACTTGTAGATCGATCCTCGCCAGATCCGCCCAAGCAGAGGAGGAGAAGACGGGCATCATCCGCTTCCTTGGCACCACGAGCTTCTCCGAGGGGGAGTGGGTCGGGCTGGAGCTGGAGGAGCTCCCGGGATTTCGGGAGGAATCGGTAGTTGCATGTGACACTGTCTACCTGTTCAGTCGTACACTGAATATATATATATATATATATATATATCTATATATATATATATATGTTTCACCGTAATTATCACAGACGTGTTTGAACACAAGAAGTGGGAGAGGGCATTGGACAGGTTCGGGCGACAATGCCTATGCCGTCTGTACAGGTTCAGGACCGATAGGACCTCGGATCGATTACATCCTGGCCCTTTGCAAACCAAGTGGCAGAAGAGCCACCAGTCTCCCCAGTCTCACTCCGCTCCTTTGTTGCAAGCCTCGTTTCGACAAGCACACATGGGAGACAACCCTTGACGACCAAATGGACTAGCCGTACCTTCGAAGCTAGCTTGGCAGGGCGTTTAATGCAGGACGATGGCGGAAAGAACGACGGCGAAGTTCGGGGCCAGCGCTATTTCACCTGCCCGCCACCTTGCATGAATTGAGGCTCCCGGTTCACGGTTTAGGGTTTCGGGTTATGGCTGAGGATGTATGTAGGGCCTATAGGGCTTTGGGTTCAGGATGGTGTGATAGGCCGGGGGAACTGCAGGCTCCGGCTCCGGGTCTCGAGCTGCGGCTGACTTGCTTTCTCCGATACGGGAAACTACGGGGTCTTTGGTAGGAAGACCCAGAAGCCTTAATGAGTCCTAGGCCGGGAACCCTGAACACGTACGATCTCAGTTAGCCTGCATCAGTTGATTTCGTGTCTTGGCCTCAACTTGCCCGATGAAGTTTGTGCTGGCCGCATCAGTTGACGCTGAAAACATAGAAGTGCAGGTCCATTTTCAGTAGAAGCTTTTCGCCAAGCGTTCCCCCTGCAACTCTCGTGTACTCTACATGTGTCAGAATCCGAGGCCCCATCGCGGCTTGTTCATGAGGCCAACGATGGTGAAACTCCCAGAGCCGTCCGGGACTCGGAAGTGGGAAGACGGCTGAGATGCAGAGGCAGAAATGACAGGATCCGCTTTGAGTGACTTCATGGGTTTCCTTTCGGTACATCCTGCCTGTCCTCCCATGCTATTTTTGTTTATGAACTCTGCGAGGCCCCAGAAGACTAGACCACAAAGGTCCATCTTGCTGGTTGGCTTTCCAGGGTGCAGCGTATTGGCGTTTTCAGACCAGCCTTCAAAACGGCTCGCAGGGTTTGGGCATCTTATCGTGATTTGGCGAAGCGACTGTGTGTCTCCGTCTGGAGGTTGTTGACTGTGACCTTAATTATGCGTGTCTCTCTGTGTGTGTGTGTACATGTACACGTTTGACTTGCTCTCTCTCTAGCTCTCTCTTTGTCTCTCTCTCTCTCTCTCTCTGTTTCTCTGCCGTTGTCGTCTTTGCCTTTCTCTCTTCCACTGTCTCTCCATGTCTCTCCCCTCCTGTCTTGCTCCTTACTTCCTGACGTTTGCTTCTTTCTTCTTTGTGTTGCAACCCGACAAGAACGAAGACGCTGTCTGGTCTTTCATCCAAAGCTTCTGCCTTTTCAAGGGCACCGACGGAAGAGGGTCAAGACGGAGAAGTCAGCCTGAGATTGCAGCTGGCAGAGGCCGGCTTTGGGCGCTGTTCCTTCCTGTAGGAGTGCTTCGAAAGCGTGAACTGTCGGGGTAAATACGAAGCATCTTGCATGTGTTGTGCTTGAAGCATCTTCCTCACCCATTTGCGTCTATATTCACTCTATATACTGCATCGTGCTGCTATTGCTAGCTGTTGATTTTCAGGCTGTCGTTGAGTTGTAGGCTTTGGGAGACCCAGTCGGCCCAAAGGCCGATGTACACTTTGCAAAGCTCGCAGCTGCAACGGCAAGCTCTGTTTGCTGAAGGCTTCAAACTCTGGCTCTGCCCAGAACAATCAAAGGCCCCAACTTTAATTAAGCGCATGAAGGCGGTGATGCACACATGGAGCCGGTGAGTTTGACGTGTCAGCACTGCTTTGTCGGAACCGCAGACCATGCAGGCGGTGGAGGAGAACAACGTGGGGGCCATTGAGGAGCTGCTTTCGAAAGCCGAAGCCGAGGGCGTCCCTCAGGACACTGCAGGGCTCGTGTATCGATTATGGAAAGTCGTTGCCCGCAGGAGCGACGGACGACTGTAGGGCTCACTGGAGTTATTGGGCGTCGGTTCCTGTTGCTGCGTTCTTGCTGTTCAGGAAGTGTTGGCAGCATGAGTGCCGATCGGAGCCGGTGTAGTTTCCCATAACGCTGAAGATTATTTACAACTGCCAGCCGCACCCTAAGGGCTAAACCCTCAATCCGAAACGCTAAACCCTCCACTCAAGGGTTTCAGTAGGGCCTCTAAGAAGCAAGCCTTCTCGACAGGAGGAGATCGATTTGGCTCAGAGGCGCCTGGCATATCTGCAAACGCGCCTTGCTTGCAGGCCATGAGCCGTAAGTCTCGGGCGGAACTCCTTCGTGTCTTATGCAAGCTTCCATGCTTGAAGCCGCCAGTCCCATGAAATAAACGGCGCATGTTCCACCTATCAACCGTATAGCTTGTTACAAATTGCACGGTCCCCGGCATGTCATGTCACACATCTCTGTGACTCTGTGTGTTCATTTCTTGTGATTTCTGCCTGGGTGTAACATCGCCCTTCCTCCTCGTACGGATACCGATGCTGCCTGCAGAAGAAGTCTAGCCGAACTCCGTCCTCTTTTTCGAAAGCCCAAGGTCCGAAATTGTCGTGGAAGACTCGGACTCGGCTGAGGAAGAGCCGCCGAAGCCGCAGCCGCAGCTCATCGACCAGCTCGGGGGCGAGGCAGCGGGGGCTCTCGTTCGCCTGCCTCCTCCTGCAAAGCTCCCGACCTCGAAGCCGCGTATAATGAGGTGTGGTTCCTTTGTCTAAGCCGAGATAGGCACCCTGAGAAGAGCCGGTCGCCCGCCTTCGGATGGAATGGTAGCAAGACGCAACGGTTGAGTTCAGGCTTTGCGGCTGTTGCATTTTTCGGTTAGTTGCAGATTGTTTCTTGAAAAGAGCGCTGTGAAGCAAGTACCAGCATCTCTTGTTGACTGTGAGAAGAGATCCCTGCCGATCCCGCCAGGAGGAGGTGAAGAAACACCAAGCAGCCTCGCGGACTCTGCAGCAGAAAGTCGTACAGATGGTCAAAGAGGGCGAGGACCTGGGCAAGAACTAAAACTTCGACAAGCTTGCTTGTTTGCTTGCGGATTCTGGACTGCTTGACCTCCAGTGCGTTGAGATGGTTCCCTCGGGAGGTGGCGACGCTCTGAATCGCTTTTGCAGCCTGACATTTTTTCGGTGCGCGAGGACCCGGCCAGCCAGCCGGCCATCTACCAAGGCGCGCATTGCGCCCGCTAAGGAAGAGCTTCGGTGAGATTTGTTCGGCTCGTGTGGGTGTCTTCGGCATACAGAGAGAGTTAGAAGGTGTTTACAGATGAATAAATGAATGTTCAGTGTTGATGCTAAGTTTGATTAGTGCCCGAGAGATTCGCCACCGAGTAGCGCTGGTGTTGATGCCTATGCACCGCACCCCTGACTCTAAACTGCATGCAGAGTCGCCTGGGAGGCATGGGCTTGGAGCACATGCTGCAGTCATCCATGCGCTTCAAGAGAGACTTCGATGATGTCTGCCATAAGTTTGCGAAGCACATTCAGGAGCAAAGGGCAGGGGCATGCTTCGTGCGAGTTTCTCTCCCACTGAGCCTTTGCAAGCAGGTCTCATGCAAATGCAGGGCCGCAAAGTAAACAGGAAGAATCCTTTCAGGGTGTATGCATCCTATTGACAATGTTGCTTGTAGGTGTGCTGAAGGTGCAGCAGCAGAGGTGGGAAACACGAAGTCCCGTCTATCAAAAGGGGGAATCGGGGAAGGACTTTGATGCCGCAGATTGCACATCTCCGGTTGGTAGTTCTCTGTTTATCTCTGTTGGCTTCATGTGCAGCGGCCATCACTGCTATCACACGGCAGGACAGGGGCTATGGTGTGTCCTTCATGGCTGCCTCGATCAAGTCCCTGGCCTCCGCGGCCAGCAAAGTCAACACCGAGTACCACGGCGATTGCCGTCAGCTGAAGGACGTGGTGCGTGGCACGCTGGTCATCAAATCTGGCAAGGCAGGCTGTGCACGTTTTGCCAATCTGTCGACTTCCCAGCATGTTCCTGTCGCAGACTGTGTGTCAAATGAATCGCCGAAATATGTACATTTGTCGGATGACCTGTGCTAGCGTTCTTTTAGGATGGCACTGCGCCCAGCGTCGCAGCCGGCTACGAGATCCTGCAGATGCTCGTGGAAGACGAGGGTCGCTTCCTGGAGTCCGCTAACGCGCGGTTTACCCGCTTCAGCGACCGCTATCAGAAGCCTGTCGGAGCGGCGAAGTGCCTCGGCTGCATGCCCCGAGGAAATTTTGCCGCCCGAGTTTCGGTAGACTCTCCGTCAGACAGCACGCAGGTACCGCGACTGGTTGTTCTTGTTAAAGATTGGCGACTTCGCGTGCGAGCTCCAAGTCAACTTCGAGCTAGCGGTGCAGGCAGGAGTGCCAAAGGTAATTGAAATCTCAGCAAGTTGGAAGTATTGACCCGTCGTCGGGCACTGGCATGTGCTTGCCAGGTGAAGGAGCAGGAGCAGCACCATGAGTACGAGCTGCAGCGCCTCGCCACACGCAAACTTCTAGAGTCTGCCATGAGGAATGACTATGGAATGGTCCACCTCCTGCCCCTCAGCCGCATTTGTGGGCTGCGATTGAAGCTTCTGGCTTTGAGGTTTCTGCTGCAGACTTCGAAGGATCCTGCACCTGAGTGTCCGGTCCCTCAAACCAGCTAAAACCATAATGAACCAACATAAAACAATCCACATATGCATATTTGTATATATGTATATATACACAGACACCCGTGCGCAGGCACACATGCATGCAAGTACGGGCTTCCTCAAGCCGTGGCACGCAGGTGGAGTGCATTTGCGGTCTGGGCTCCGCTTTCCCCGAAAGCTTCTGCTGGCCCCGAGGCTGGCCTCCAACGGCCTTCACGGCGAAAGTCTAGTGAACGCCCGAGATTGTCACGGCTTCACACCGCTCCACTATGCAGCCAGGCTGCGGGATTCCTGCACCATGGGGCTTGGTAAAGGGGTGCGTCATGTGAATGATGGTGTGCGTTAAATTATGCGACTATCGCAAACCCGGACATCCGGGCAATGCGGAGATCCTTGCTGCGTAGCCTGCAATTATGCTTCTTGTGAGTTTCTCCCCCTCCCCCCCAAGTGTTCTGCAAGAACGCCCCGGCCAGGCATGGGAACGCTCTGATGTTGGAGCTGCTTCTGAAGCGGGGTGCAGATGTTCTCGCCCTCGACAGAGAAGGACTTCCTCCGCTTCACCATGCACTGGCCATGGTGCACCCTGATGCTTGCCAGAAGCTTTTGAGGGCCATGGAAGGCCTGCCGAAGGAACGGCTGCGGAAAGAGCCCCTTGCGAGCACTGTGCAAGGCATGTGGGCAACCGCTTTCCAGACACAAAGCGATGAAATTCATGAGCTCGCGGAGAAGCTTGCGCAGGTAGCCAAGAGTGCCTACAGCACGCCGGGGCAGCACTTGCAGGCCATCGCACGGAGTGGCGATGTCTCCGCCATGAGGGCGGCCTACAAGACCCTGCCGATGTCCTACGTGAGGCTCGGGTGGGTCAGTATCCCATGGGATCCCGTGCAGTGTGGGTTCGTGAAGATGCTCGATCTCGCCATCCTCAGCGGCTCCGCGGCCATGGCCGCGATGGTCGCACAGCCCCACCAGCATGGCGCACCGAGTCGAATCCAAGATCGAGGCGGCGATTTGGACATGCACGCAGAGCCCCAACATGTGGAAAGGCTGGTGAGGCAGGGCAGGGTCGCCCGCTTCCGAGCCCTGCACGCAGTACGCCCACCGGACACCCGAAGAATGGCGGAACTTTTGGTGGTCGCTGCCGAGCACGACCAGCTGGAGATGGCACACCAGATCTGGACGCTTGGTGGAGGCGGCTTAGCCGCTGCCCTGACGGATGAGGAGAAGGTGAAGCTCGTGGAACTGGGACTACACGCGGCGGCTTTGGGCCACGAGGATTTCGTGCGCTTGCTGATCGAGGCCAAGGCGCCATTGGACAAAGTGATTGGTACCGGTGAGACCAGGATGATCCGCCAAGCAGCTGCCACCGGCCAGACCGCCATCGTGGAGCTTCTGGCGGAGGCGGGGGCCGATACTCGGGATCAAGTTCTCGCCGCCGCTGTTACCAAGGGACACTACGAGACGGCAGCACTCCTTCTGAGGCGAGGCGGAGATCCCAAGGAAAGCTGGGGTGGAGGGGAGCAACCGGCCTACTCGATCATCGGCCAGGCGATCCTGAAGAATCGACCCGAGATGCTCCAGCTGCTCGCGCAGTACGGCGCCGACACGTACACGGACGAGAACTTGGAGTTTGCCGAGGAGCAGCAGGCGTTTGACTGCCTGGAATTCATGCGCCGCTCCGGGGAGGCGGCATGCCCCGCGTAGAGCCGCAAAAGGGAAGTTTAATTATTATGTAGTTTCATCAGATTTGTCACGTATAAGTAGATAGTCATAATATGGTCAAGTATAGTCCGTATACCCATCTGTACAATTTAGATATGACTATTCAGTATAGTCAGCCAATATATGCAAGTGTACAGATGCATATGTACCAAGAAACAAGATATAGACAAACAACTAGAGAAATTAAGAAACCTACATATATATATATATATATATATGTATGTCGTTTTAAGCTGTTAGATCGACAAGAAATGATAAACGAGTAGTCAGAGACGGTAGTATATGTACAAAAACTGCATATATACGTTCATGACGATCAGTTCTTGGCTCTTCGGGACATCGCGACAACGTTGCCCCGACATTATTTTAGCTGTCATGGAAAACCCAAAAAGCCCGCCGCTCTGAAGAGGGTGGTGTGGCTGCTTTCGTGAGCTGTGGGAGCGGTGGGAGCTACAGCTTTGAGCTACAACTTTCAACTGCCTTCTCGATGGAATCCCATAATATTGGGTCAGGAGGATGCAGCATGGGTGAGCACTATGTATAGGCTGAAAAGTCAAGATCAAGCATTGCAAGCTTCTGTCGATTAAAGTCATGGATCCTGGCTCGGGTGTTTAAATTATCCTATGTCTCAGCCTTTAAAAGAGCTGCTAACATGCCAGGATTATCTGAGATACAGAATGATGGTTGTCTTTGACAGACATTGAATGTGGATTTGCCACATGCAAAGTTCTGCTCAGGGCCGCTGCTGCCCACCTCGACGGCAGCTCACGTAGTTAGTGCTCTAGCCGTACCTTGTGCCAGACAACAGTACGTCCATGTCCGTCCTACGATCGTACGTACGGGTATGTATGTCATGTGCATACGCATGTATGCATGAATGTAAGTTCCTATACATGGTATGACTAGGTCTGCTAAGTTGAGCAAGGTGAACATAATAGATAGATATGAACCCACAGTAGAAAGGTCTGGCAGAAGGTGCCAGGAATTCTGCGGCTTGATAACACGGAGAGATTGCAAGCTGCAGCATCGAGCTGCCCAAAGGGGCCTTGCTTGCTGCAATCGCATTGGCCGGTCGCAGATGACCGATTGAAAGCCGAGCTTTAGCAAGGAACTCTAGGGAAAAGAGCCGAGCTCTTCCGCTGTCACCGTTGTGCTGTGATGGTGTGTTTACGAGCGTATATCTAACTTACCTGGATATGTTGCACTCGAACGCGTCCTCCCCACTCCGACTGACTCCCCAAGCTACTGTGTAGAGAAAGTCAAGTCTGCTAAAGTATATAACGACATGTGACGTGATCAGAAGCCATGGAATCGTGCAATAAACTGGTCGTCATCGAACCTCAACGGTTCCGCGGGGGCTGGGCTTTGCCAGGCTGATCCCTAGGATAAAGCAGAAAGACTGTGCATTCTTCGCGGACTCTTCGAACCCATGGAATGCCAGGTTGCGAGGTGAGGCAGTCCCTGGTGCTGGGAAGACTCGAGGTGGAAGCGTGCAGATAGAGGCAACATTCGGGTCCTGTAGGACAGCACACACCAGTTTCAGCAAAGTCGGCTAGATTCGTTCAACATTTCCCAGGCTTGCAGGGCATCTTAGTAGTCTCAGGCCTAAGCTTTCCGTAGCTGGGCTCCGACATCTAGAAGAAACTCGTTGTCGCAGGCCCTTAACAGCCTGAGACCCTCCAGATCCTGCAATGCAATCCAGGCCCAAAGCCAGGGGTAGAAAGTGTAGTGTGGACGGTAGCACGGGAGCAGTCAGTGAAGGGTTGGGGCACATTCGCTGATGATCGCAGCTGTGGTCTCGACCTTTGCCGTGGATAGCTTGAGACGGTTTAACCAAAAGCCTGGTATCGAAGTTCCTAAGCGGATTCCTAAGCCAAAGCTGACCTCCCAACTTCGAGTCTCCTGGAGCCCTCGTCTCCTTGAGCCGTGAAGCTCCCTAACTCGTATTTATACCCTTCCAGCTTTAGGATTTAGGGTTTAACGTTTATTGTTTATGGGTTTTCCTTAAGTCTCATACCCTGCCAGCCCTAACCCTAAGCCCTGGCCCTTGTGCCATCAGGTTGGATGTCTTGTCCAAGTGAGTTCCTCAACGGTAAAAGCTACGTCCAAGTGTGTTCCACTATAGATAAGAAAGACTGCAGTCCTCCACACCGAGAAAGCGATGCCCGAAGCCCGCCTTGTTGGGGCAAAGCCAGGCACTCGAGACGGTATTGTTTAGTAGCGAGGTAGCAGGTAGCAGCGCCAAGAGCAATGTCCGGAGAATACATCCTTCACCTATTCCCCACATCATCGCTCAAATAACACGTGTATTGGTAACAGATACGACTGCACTCGCAAGCCAGCCATCAAGTGGAAGCCCAGCCATCCCGAACCCAAAGTCATGTTCACACCCTCCTCTCCCCCAAGCCCGTTTGAACCAGGAGCAAGTTCTGAAGGCTGCGATGAAAGTCGAGGCGGAGCGCCGTCAGAGGAAGGTGTTGAAAGGTGTAGCTGTGCATCCACCGTGCTGGAAGTTTTCGAGAGCAGCTTTGCCGTTGATCATTCGGATTTCTAGTACTACATTGACCACCAGCAGACCTTCGTTCATTCCCACTTAGTCTTGAAAGGCCCGAATTGCTCTACCGTGGCTTTACCGTCTAGCCGTCTGAGTAAGTTCGAGCTTCGCTTCGTGGGGTCATCTTGGATCTGTAGCAGCTTCGATTCATCACTCTGAATTGCGGCTTAAAGCCGGTTGCAAGTGTCCACATCCCTCGCCAGTGGTCAAGTCTGGCCCTTACGTTGGACCAGAGTCGTGTCTGTGGCATACAGGACACCCTATAGATTCACAACAACCGCCGAAACACTTCAAAGCGCAAAGCCCTTGCACGAACCCATGACCTAGATGTTATCATGCCCGAAGCGGAAGCCCCCAATCGGTCTGCACTGCTACAGCTGCTACAGCGCTTCCCCCCAAGGTGGATGCAAGTGGCCAACAAATACATCCCAAAGGTACTGCACTCTCGAGGCGTGGTCTTCGGTCTTCGGATAGACAGCTGTGAACAGCTTTTTGGGTCAGCACACGCAGCATTGTGCGGAGAACTGAACTGAGCATGGCTTCAACTTTGGGCGCCTCTCTCCCTCTCCCTCTCCCTCTCGCCCCCTCTCGCCCCCCCCCCCCGCTCTCTCTCTCTCTCTCTCTCTCTCTCTCTCTCTCTCTCTCTCTCTCTCTCTCTCTCTCTCTCTTGTCCTTTTCCCAATCCGAGCCCGAACGACTTAAAGAAACCTCGAGGCCCAGCCCAGGGGTTCTCCTTTGAAGAGTCACTCGCGATTGATCTCATTTTCTTCAGCTTGAGCAATCATGCCACTGAAATCGATGGGGGACTCAAGCAAGAAAGATTAGACTAGAAGAGCTCTGGTTGGCCTCCTACTTCCCCTCGCTCCTCTGACCTTTGCACACCCCCTACGATACTAGCAGCAACTTTGCCACCCCCAAACTCTACACCTACACCTCGAACCGGCGCCACTCGAAGCAGCAGCCTTTAACCGCCTTTGGCCCCTGGACCTGCCTATACCTCAGGCGGCGATGCGCTTCGCTGACCTTTCCATTGCGAAGCCCTCGGTGGCACAGGAAGCCCAGGGGCAAATCCCAACACAAAGCCGCATGAACTGTAGAAGGACTGTTGAGCGCTATGTCTTCCATGCGCAAGGCACAAACTCGAAGCCCGAACTCTGGAAAGATTGAAGAGTGCGGTTTCATTGCCCTGTAATTAACTCCATGTCCGAATTACGAACATAACTCTGGAAGGCAACTCCATGCGAGGGTCGGTATGCTAGAAATGCTTCCAGAGTCTGTGCGAAAGTGCCGTCGCATTGGGCTATGTTGGTCCTAGCCACAGATTGTCTTGCCGGCTCCTGATTTTGTCTTATTAAGGATTGTTGAAGACACTTGATATGAACAAATAGGCTTTCCGTTGTAAGCCCTGGGATGGGGACAATGCAGGTATTTGATAGTTCTTTGTTTTCGAGCTTTCTTGTCAAGTGAGCATGTAAATGTAAAAGGTAGCAAATTCTTCAGAGTTCTTCCCTGTTTCTGGCCGCCCTCACTTCCACCGGCCTCGTCTCTGTTTCAGCTTGCTGTCGAAGGTGTTCTCGGGCTCTTTGGAGTGATACAGATTACAGCTGCAAACGACTCACTTCCTCACGTCATTTTAGGAGTCGAGTGCCATCAGATTCAACTGAAAAGCTATGGTATACAGGTCTGGAATCAGAACTGCCGGACGCGAGCTGCAGAGCGATGCCTGAAGCGCCGAGGTTGTTCAGGGAGCTCGCGGGCGTGTTGTTTCATCCAGGCAATGTTGACGTTCGCTCGTGGTCCCGGCATGTGTTCGTAAAAGTTTGTCGGAGAGGCATGGGAAAGTACCACAAACCTAGGCGGAGCGGCTGGGCACACATGCAAAGCTGTGCTGCGCGGATCGCGTTCATCAGCCTGCGTGGAGTGCTTCTGTCTGTATGCTTCTGTGCAAACAGCGACAGTCACGAGTTATGAGTATGAGCATTCCGACTCCGACGGCACCTTTGCAGCTCAATGTGCTTTTCCATCTGCCAAGCAGAACCGCACCTGAGCTCAAAGTTGGGCCAACCATGACTGCGGAGATGGCAACATCCATCAGCCAGCTGTCGGTAGGCCGGGACTGGGCCAGGACCATTTCTGGTACTTTCGTCTATAGATGTCTCTGCATCGGGCTGTCGGGCTCTTCAAAGGGCTCTGAAGGGGCCGCGATTCTGCAGGTGTTGCAACTGCTGAGCCTCTGTATCCTTGAAACAACGATGTCAGGCCAAAGAGTGACGGCGATCTTGCTACGCTTCGACGGTGGCAACGCCAGCCAGGAGCGTTGGGAATTGCAGATTCACTGTAGCTTGCAGCTCCAGATCGCATCGAAAACCACGCAGGGTGCCCTCCTGAAGCCCGAAACCCTAAACCCTACTATATATAAACCCTAAACCCTCAGCCTAAGATCCTAAACCCTATCCTTGAAAGCTCCGACTCATCTCAGGAGGAGAAGGCGGCCACCATCCGCTTCCTTGGCAGCACGAGCTTCTCCCAGGGCGAGTGGGTGGGTTTGGAGCTGGAGGAGCATTCGGGGAAGTTGAGGGAACCGGAAGGTGCCTGTTACCTTTACATATTGTTTTTCTCTCTCTGTCTCTGTCCCTCCTGTTCCCACACCGGGTTCAATACGTTCTACGCATTTTGTGCAGAAAGTCTCATGACACGGCAGCAGACTGGAGCCGTTATTCTCCCAATGTTTGCCGTGCTTCGACAAGTTCTTCCTCCGTCATTTCTTATCGACTCCATGTCAAGACAGCCGATGGCGAAAGACTGACAGACCTGGGTCGCAGGGCAGCTACTTCGGTATGTGTCGAGTGCAGGATGAAAGCGGGAAGAACGATGGCGAAGTGAAGGGCCAGCGCTATTTCACTTGCCCGTCACTGGCCTTGCATCGATTGGGGCTCGGGGTCTCGTGCTTCATCGGTCGTGTCAGACATGGGGAGCTGCAGGTTCTTAAGGGAGCTCCCAAGAAGGTGGCATCGACTTCTCTTAGAATTTTGGGCGGCTAGTGAAGGCTGGCAGTTACCAGTAGTTGTTAATGGAACTTGTTTAAGAAATCCGCAGTGTTGCCGCCAAATCGGCCAGGAAAGCTACAGCATGTCCACCGTCGCGCATTTGTTGCTCGCTTCGTTTTCCCACTGCAGCTCTGGCAGCTGTGTAGCTCCTCGCGCCGGCATTCATCTGAGGCCGCAGCGCGGCTTGTTCATGAGGCCAACGATGGTAAGGCTGCCAGAGCTGCTCGGGACGCAAATGAGGGACAAGATGACAAGATACGGGTATGCGGTCTACTTTCCGCTTCAGGGCCACCTTGTGCAGCGGGTCCTGTCGTCTCCATTCTGTTGGATGTTTGGATAGCTGCTACGCCATGTTCTGGCCCTGGCATACCGTTCTGGAAGAGGCTATCTGGCCCTATAATTACATTGGTTTCATGCGGTTCGCTGAAGGGTCTATATCCGTTTACGGCCTCCGGGTGTTTCAGCTTAAGGGTCAGGGCCAACACAGAGCTATGCAAAGCAGTCAAAGAAAGGTTTTTGGGCCCAGAAGCCAGGAAACGTGAGTCATTCGAGCCTTCGAGTAAGTCTAACCGAGACTTACTCCTATTTATTAATCTCTTCCTTTGCACGTGCCCACGTGCGTGCGCAGTCGGGTCTTTACGCTTCCTAGGCGTTTGTTTTTCCGTTGCCCGCCTTAGCCTGCCAAGAGGGAGGACTGTCGGGATGTTTTGCGTCAGGGAGAACGAATTTGCATTGGAGTTTGGATTCAGTTTGCAATTGGACCCGTTTCCGAATCATGGTTTCATAATGGTCCTTTCTACCCGAACCTTGACATGGTTTTGGGGGCCAGGTACTTTAAAATCCGAGAACCTATTCTTTTGATTTTTTGGAGGTTCTTACTATAAGCCCCGAAATGGAGCTTAGAGAGAAGCTGCAAACAAGGTCGGCTCGGGTAGTTTATAGCGGATATTACTATTGGCGTACATGTACCCTGAGGGTGTTTCCGGCGTTGTGAACAGCACAGGATGTTCGTCGAGGCGCCAAGAAGTCGGCTTAGATCTTTCAAAAACGGTAGTAGGCAACGTTAAAAGAGCCAGTGTTGCACTCGTAAGTTTCCATGCCGATCTGTTGCTAAAAACGTGAGTCCTTTTGTGCACGGGTTCTGTTTCGTGGGAAATCCGCTGGCATTTGTTTGCTTATTTGGTTTCGGTCTTCATTCGTCACGTTCATTGTCAGTCTCACGCAGTTTGCGGTTCCTCGCTGGAGTCCATAAGAATGCGCAAGGGCGCCCCTGAAACGTTGTGCCCGTGCAGGGATGCGGCATCAGGAAGATTTCACGACGAAGAAGTCAGCTTACCAGTGGAGCTGGTGGAGGCCGGCACACCGCTTTGTTCCTTGTTTGCTGAACCGTTTAGCGACCCGGAAGTGGCAAATATAGGGGCCTATTACATAATTACCTATATACTAGTTTGGGTGTTCCTTATGTTTTTTGAAGTTAGAGTATAACAGGCACCAAAACCCAATTCTAATCAGGGCGACGAAGTGAATGTCGTAAGGCTGCTTGGGCTCTTTTTCTCGAGCTCATTCATTGATGAAGCCGTGGGCCTCAATGGACCCAATAATCAAAATTTAGAATGAGGTTTTGGGGCCCCTTATACTATACATTAATAAGGAGCCCCCAAAATAGTAAGCCCATCTTTGGTCTGCGAATATGCAGGGACGGCTCCGGGCCTCTAGATGTGGGTTGCTGTTGGTTCCTGCTACATCGGACTACGCTTCTTATGTCACGTTACTGACGAATGTAGACATTCGATTTCCGCAGAGACTCATTGCTGATCCCTGCTAAAAGCAAGCCCATGAATCCTCGACTGCAAGTCTTTGAGCCGTGCAATAGTTACTCGAACTCTGAGTCACATATCACCTTCCAAACAAAGAGCCCAAAGATCCCGGGACTCTTGTCGCTAAGCTCGCATCTTCAGGCTGAGGAGGGCAATGACCTCGGGGCCATTTCCGCGAAGGCCCAGCCTCAATGCCTTCGCAAGGACCCTGTCGGGCCGGCAGGATTACCGACCACGGAGGTTTTTGAAAGCAGGTTTGGGGTTTCTTCCTAGCCGCCTGGTGGCTGAATTAAGTGTCCCAGAGCTCTTGGAGCGTTGCTGTCCCTTTTGAGTTGGAATCTTTCAGCCAAACCTGCTCGGAGGCATAGGTTGCACTACGTCGAAGCCCTGTACACGCCACTATGTGCTAGAGTTTCAGCAGGCCTTGTTTTTGCAGTATGCGTTTGCCACCACAGGACAAAAAGCACCTGCCCAAAAAGCGACTGGTGAAGAGGCCGTGCGGTTTCTGGTGCTTCTTGCGGCTCTTGCAGGGTCATGTTGCTCCTGACAGACACATCAAGATGCCCATGCTTCAAAACATGACTCGCCACAACGAGGTTTGGTGCACAGGGTCGGAATCGAGCACGGCTTCCCCGTAAGTCATGCCAGATGATGTCTTTGATGGGCGCTCGTTTGTTGGTTTGTGGCCGGAGTGGACACCTCATGCGTGGCGTGGATCATACACCCTACACATGGCCCGCCAAACTGTTCGGGAATTTCGGCTGGAGGGGTTGCTCCGGCGTGCTGCCCCTTCCTCCTGAAGCTTTCCATCTCCCCTCCGTCCGGACGGTGCAGCATGTGAGAAGCCAGAACAACTCGTAATGCCATGCCGTAGCCAAGGGTTCCTCATAGCACGAAGCATGAATCTGCAAGCCCAAGAGCATTATATCTTTAGCAGGCTGAAGGCAAAGATCGTCGTGGAAGACTCGGCCGACAAAGAACCAAAGCAGCCGAAGATCATCGACCAGCTCGGGGGCGAGGCAGTGAGCTCTCTAAGCCGGGTTTCGGGTTGAGGGCTTCTGTCAGAACGATTACCTTGGCTGCAGGGCTGGGCCGCAAAATCTTGGTGCCATGGAAAAGAGGAGGTGTAGTTGTTGCCTCGAGAGTGATGTGGAGCAGTAGACCGAACCTGAGTCCCACAGGTTCGGCTAGAGAGCTGGAGCAGCTATAGACAGCTTTATTGCAAAGCCAAACCACGACGCACTGAAGACCACGGCCACCTTTCTTCGGGATGTGCCCGAGGTGCAAAGTATAGCTCCGCTAAGGGGTTGAACCTGCGGTCTCAGGGAGTTTGCCGAGTGTCCGCTTCAGTATTTGGAGGGCGTATAAGCTTCGGTAAGCTTACAGTTGTTGGTGCACTCACGTCATGCAAGTATCTTTCCGGATTAAGCAGAGATCCCTCCGATCCCTGTCAGGCCGAGGTGAAAAAACATCAGGGTAAATTTCCTAAGGCTGCTTGAGGGTCCCTCGAGCTCATGACCCATTCCGCCTCGAGGGATCAGCGCGCCAGTCTGCGAGCATGTAGAGACTGCTCTGGCCTCTGGCGTACTCGAAGTCCGAGTCTGAAGTTTCAGAGCAATGTCCAAACCCAGATCCCATGCGCCCCAATATCGTTGCCCTGCTTAGCTGCTTCCGAAGGTCGAAGCCCAGGGTGTGCGCCAGGACCCTGTCGGGCTCGCAGGCTTCGGTCTCGCAAGGTTGTTATGCGTTTGAGCTGGAATCCCTGGGCCACGGCCAGCCAGCAGGTGCCACTCAGCAGGCCGTTTCTGTAGCAATTGCCATCACAGGAGGAGATCGATTTGGCTAAGAGGCGTCGGGCATATTGGCAAACGTGTCTCGCCTGCAAACAGACCGTGGACTCTTGCGTGTGTGTTGTGATGTTGCTTCTGGTCTGGGGGACTCATCAAAGTGCCCATGTTTCGAACCGTAAGTCGCTCCAAAGATGTTTGATGTGCGAAGTCGCAATCGAAAACAGCTACCCACATGTAAGAGCATGTCTTTGATGGGTGTTGTTGTTCGGGTGGAGTGGACACCTCATGCACGGTGTGGATCTACACACCCTGCATGGCATGGCCTACGTACACACTTTTCCGGGAGTTTCGGGCGGAAGTTGGGAAGTTGCTGTGAATTATGTTCATCTCCCGACTCGATTCTTGCAGAATCCTGAATAGTTCGTACAATGTAATTCCCGGTCATAAGCATATTTGTTACAGTCATAGTCGAGTGTTCGTAGTATTATATTATATGCCCCAATTCACAACCCTTTGCGGTCCCTACAGTACCTCAGTATGAGGCTATTGCTTAGGCTTTGGGTTCCTCACAAAAACAAGTGTAATACACCCTTGAACCCGTTTCTGATCATCATAAGACCCCACCAGGCTGAATGCAGAGAAAGCCGTGGAAGACTCGGCCCGCAAAGATCCGGAGCTGATCGACCAGCTCGGGGGCGAGGCACTGGGCTCTGAGCAAAATAGGTTTTTGGGGTGGGTATCGGGCATGATAAGAGTTTAGGGATGTTTCGGGTTTAGGGTTCAAATTTTGTAGGTTTTTCAGACGAACTATACTTTTGCTGCAGAGCTCCGCCGCAAAACCTCGGCGTCGCGGCAATGAGGAGGTGTACGTGTAGGAAGTGCCGAGGGCCGGGATATTTGGAGCAGTAGACTGACTTTGAGTAGACAGGACCCAGGGGTGGAGATCGACCTGCGTGGGGAGAGCTGGAGCAGTAGCCCTTTGTCCTGCCAAGTTAGACCACGACACCTCGAAGCCACGGAATAGAATCGGCTCGGCTCAGCTGTTGAGGTTTCAGGGAGATTTTCCGAGTTTTCGCTCCGGGATGTGGAGGGCGTAAGTCTGGGTAGACTTATAAACAAAAGCTTGCTCCTGTCGGTTGCAGAGTAAAGAGGATTCACGTGCCATGCGACTTCATGTGCTGCAATGGCAAGTATATCTTGCGAAAGTGCGCAGAGATTCCCTGCGATCCCACCCGCCAGGCAGAGGTGAAGAAGCATCAGGGCGCGTCGCGGCTTCTGCAGCAAAAAGTTGCTCAAATGGTCAAAGAGGACGAGGACCCGGGCAGGTCAAGCCATGGCATAACCAAAAAAGTAATATTTGGCCGCTCTGCGCTGCTCACTCGTCGCATGTTGGGATCGCATCACGCAGGCACCGTTTTGCAACATGACATTTTCTTCCCTTATCATATCTGTATTCTTACCAGGATCCTGCCAGCCAGCCGGCCATCTACCAAGGTGCGGCCTGCTTCCCACTGAGGGAGAGCTTCCGGGGTGTGAGTCTTCGGAAAACCGAGGCGATTGTATCCAGCTTCAGTCCATCATGCGGAGATGCCTGCCTATGTTGACTTCGCATCGAATTCATGAGCCAGCTTCACGTCACAAGTCCCACCTGTGAGGCATGGGCTTGGAGCACATGTTGCAGTCCTCAGAGCGCTTCAAGAGCGACTTCGATGATGTCTGCCATAAGTTTGCCAAGCACATTCAGGAGCAGAGGGCAGGGGCATGCTTCATGCCAGCTTCTCTCCCACTGAGTCCTTGGAAGCAGGTCTCATGCAAATGCAGGGCCGCAGGGTAACCGCCGCCTCCCCCCCATCCTGCAGCAAGAGTTCCAAAACTTCATGGCCGTTGGCCAACCGTTCCGGCGCGGGGGAGGGGGGTTTCGGGCAGTGTGCGGAAGGTGCAGCAGCATCGGAATCCGTCGGAAGCTGTCCCGTCTGTGAACAGGGGAACGCGGGGAGGCACTTTGAAGTCCTAGCTTCTGCATATTGGATTCGTAGTCCTTTGTTAAGTGCATAGGCAACACACCCTCGAAGTTCTCGCACTCCAGGACATGGGCTATGGCGTCTCTTTCATGGCTGCCTCGATCAAGTCCCTGGCCTCCGCGGCAAGCAAAGTCAACACCGAGTACCACGGCGATTGCCGTCAGCTGAAGGACGTGGTGCGTGGCACGCTGGTCATCAAATCTGGCAAGGACAGGCCGTGGAAGTTTTCCCAATCTTTCGACTTGCGAAACTGTTCCCGCGGGAGACCGCTGTCGCAATGGACAGTCGAAGCAGATGTGTCGGAAAATTAAACTTAGCGAGCCTCGTGGCAGGACGGCACTTCGCCCAGTGTTGCAGCCGGCTATGAGATCCTGCAAATGCTGATCGAGGACGAGGGCCGTTTCCTGCAGGCGGCAAACGGACGCTTCACCCGCTTTAGCGACCGCTATCAGAAGCCTGTTGGAGCAGTGAAGTGCCTGGGCTGCATGCCGTGAGGCGTTTTGCCGTTCAAGTTTCGGTATCGATTTTGCGTCAGACGGAACGCAGGTACCGCGACTGGCTGCTCCTGCTCAAGATCGGCGACTTTGTCTGCGAACTCCAAGTCAACTTCGAGCAAGCGGTGCAGGCAGGAGGACCAAAGGTAATCAGGTAATCCATAATCTCGGCAGCTTCGAGGTGGAGACTCTTGCGGTCGGGCACTGGATGTCATGTGCTTGTCAGGTAAAGGAGCAGGAGCAGCACCATCAATACGAGCTGCAGCGCCTCGCCACCCGCAAATTGCTAGAGTCAGCCATGAGGAATGACTATGGGATGGTCCATCTTCTGCTCCTCAGCCGCATTGAAGGGCTGCAGTTGGATTGTCGTTGCTTGAGGATATGTTGCAGGCTACTGTAGCATGCTGCAGCCCGAGTGGTTTTGAATGGTGTGTTCTCGTCCCAGCCGATTCGGCAACCCGTGCCAGAGTCTTCTCCTCCTTCCTTAAAGTTCATTCCAGAAGCACAAAACATGCATTTACAAAACACCCATCCGCAGAGAAGACACACACACACACACACACATGCACGCGCATGCAAGTATGTGTTTGTAATATATATATATATATATATATATATATATATATACATGCATATACACATATATGTAGACGCACGCAAGTACGTGAGTGCTTCCTCAAGCCGTGGCACGAAGGTGTAGTGGAGTTCTGCCAAAGGTCCGCACATCCCGAAACCTTCTCGAAACCTGGCCCGGAGGTTGGCCTCCACCAACGGCCTCCACGGCGAAAGTCTGGTGAACGCTCGCGACTGCCACGGTTTCACCCCGCTCCACTACGCAGCCAGGCCGAGGGATGCTTGCACTATGCGACTGTGGCTCCCATACTTAAGACTTAAGGCCTCGAGGCCGAGGTTCTCCTGCCCAAGAGTTCTGCAAACCGCCCCGGCCAGGCACGGGAACGCTCTGATGTTGGAGCTGCTTCTCAAACAAGGTGCGAATGTCCTCGCACTCGACCGGGATGGGAATCCCCCATTGCACCACGCTGTGGCAATGATGCACCCTGATGCATGCCAGAAGCTTTTGACTTCCATGCACGGGCTGCCGAAGGAACGGCTGCAGAAGGAGCCGTTGGCCAGCAATCTTCAGCAGATCTGGGGTGCCTCATGCCAGTCGGGCAACGACGATATCCACCAGCTGTCGGAAAAGCTAGCGGAGGTTGCAAAAAGAGCGTACAGTACTCCAAGTATGCACCTGATGGCCATCGCACGGAGTGGGGACGTTCCGGCCATGAGGGCTTGCTACAAAACCATGTCACTGAAATACGTGTGTCAAGGTTGGAATTTATGCCTGGATGACTACGTGGAGTGTGGGAAGCCGAACATCCTTGACAACGCCATCCTCAGCGGCTCGGCTGCCATGGCCGTGATGGTGGCCAAGCCGGACGACCACGGCGCACCGAAGGGCACCCCGCGTCAAGGAGAGTTGAAAATGCACAAGGACCCCAAACAGGTAGAGAGGCTGGTGAGGCATGGCAAAGTCGCCCGGTTCCGAGCCCTGCATGCGGTGCGGCCGCCGAAGACCCGAAGGATGGCAGAGCTTCTCGTGGTCGCCGCCGAACACGACCAGCTTGAGATGGCACACGCAATCTGGACGCATGGTGGAGGCGACATAGCGTCGGCCCTGACGGATGAGGAGAAGGTGAAGCTGGTGGAGCTGGGACTGCAAGCGGCCGCTCTGGGCCACGAAGAATTCGTGAGCCTGCTGATCGAGGCTGAAGCGCCATTGGATAAAGACATCAATGGCAGACGCATGATCACACAAGCAGCCGGCGCTGGCCAAACCGCCGTTGTGGAGCTTCTGGCAGATGCAGGCGCCGATTTTCGGAATCGGGTCCTGTGCGAAGCTGTTCCTGCAGGTCACCATGACACTGCAGAATTCCTCTTGAAGCGAGGCGCAGATCCGAGGGAGAGATGGGGAACCGGGCAGGGCGCCAAGTCCGTGATCGGCCAGGCGATCATCTTAAATCGACCCGAGATGCTCCAGCTGCTCGCGCAGTATGGGGCCAACTCCTACACCGACGAGAACTTGGAGTACTCGGAGAGGATGCACGCTCTTGACTGCCTGGAATTCATGCGCCGCTCCCGGGAGGCGGCATGCCCTGCGTAGAGCCACAAAAGGGAAGTTCAGAGCTAGATCATATATTATGGGCTTGTAGAGTGCATATACATCATAGTCCACATATACATTTGTACATACAGATGTATGATGATACAAGTACCGTCAGTCATATGCATGTGTACCAATGTATGTGTGTACCAAAAGAAAAGCAATTAGACAGACAAATAAAGAAACAAGCCCATGCATATATATATATATATATATGTACATAACTGTATGTATGTATGTATGTGTATGTATGTATGTATGTATATATATATATATATATACATACATACATAGATAGGCAACGCATGATGAACAAGTATAGTCAGAAACTCGAAGAATATGTACAACAACTGCAAATATACATGGGCTCTTCGGGACATCGCGACAACGTTGCACCGACGCATTTTCAGCTGTCGTGGAGAACCCAAACAGCCCGCCGCTCTGGAGGGCGGTGTGGCTTCTTTTGTGAGCTGTGGGAGCGGTGGGAGCTACAGCTTTGAGCTATAACTTTCATCTGCTTTTGGGCGGAATGCCCTAATAATGTAAGCTTCATTCGATTGGAATCAAAGATCCTGGCTCAGGTGTTTAAGTTATCCTATGTGTCAGGCTGTAAAAGAGATGCCAGCATGCCAGGAACATCGAAGATTATGAATGGTATTTGTCTTCCCGAAATGTTTAGTATGCTTTTGCCACATGCAAAGTTCTGCTCGGGGCCGCTGCTGCCCACCCCGACGGCAGCTCACATAGTTAGTGCTCTAGCCGTACCTTGTGCATCCTGGTGCCAGACAACAGTCCGTCCTACGATCGTACGTACGGGTATGTAGGTCATGTGCATAGGCGTGTATGCATGTATGCATGTTCATGTACATGGTATAACTATGCCAAATTAAGCAATGTGAACATACATAGATAGACATGAACCCACAGTACAAAAGTCTGGCACAAGGTGCCAGGAATTCTGCGGCTTGATAACACGGAGAGATTGCAAGCTGCAGCATGGAGCTGCCCAAAGGGACCCTGCTTGTTGAAACTGCCCGACCACTCCTTATTATTGGTCCGGTCGCAGATGACCAATTGAAAGCCGAGCTTTAGCAAGGAAATCTAGGGAAAGGAGCCGCGCCCTTCCGCTGTCACCGTTGTTCTGTGATGGTTTGCTTACGAGCATGTAAGTAGCTAACTAGCGTGGAGATGTTGCACTCGAACGCGTCTTCCCCAACCCGATTGAGCTTGCCGAAGTATGTAACAACCTGTGACGTGGCTATAAGACACTGAATCCTACAACCAACTGGTCGTCCCGGAACCTCCACGCTTCCTTCGACTCTGCGAACCCCTGAATGCCAGGTTGCGAGACAATCCCCGGCGTTGAGCAAAACTCGAGATGGAAGCCTGCAGATAGAGGCATGTTTCAGTTCCTGTAGGAGCACAGTTTTAGCCAAGTCGGCTAGATTCGTTCAACACTCCCTAGGCTTGCAGGGCATCTCATGATTCAGGCATGATAAGCTTTCTGTAGCTAGACTCCGACATCCAGAAAAAGCTCTTTGTCACAGGCCCTCAACGGCCTGAGATCCTCCAGATCCTGCAATCCCGTTCCCCTCCATCACTCCCGACAATCCAGGGCCTAAAGCCCGAGGAAGCAGAGACGGTAGCATAGGAGCAGTCGGTGAAGCGGTGGATGATAGCAGCTTCATCTCTTCGTGATTTGTTGTGCCGAAGACATTAACTTTCGAAGTCTCGACATTTGCCGCGAATAGGATTAGACGAATTCATCGGCGTTCAAAGGTGCCCCTGATGGTGACCATATCACAGCGCTTCCAGGGGCGTCGTGCATGTCCCTTCCTCCGGTTTTGAAATCTCAGAATCTCTCATTCTTTGACTCGAACTCCCCAAACTTCAAAAGCCGAGGTATCGAAGTTCCGGAGCCTAAGCTGACCTTCCAACTTCGAATCTCTTTGAGCTCTAGTCCGCTTGAGCCGTTTAATGCTTATACACTGCCAGCCCTAAGCCATGGCCCCTTTGCATCAGCGTGCAAGTTGCCATCGAGGGATGTGTCCAAGTTTGTTCCATAAGATACTGCAGTCCTAAACACGGAGAAACCGCTGCCCGACGCCTGCCTGGTGGCAGATTCTGAGACGGTGTTGCGTTCAAGCGAGGTAGCAGCGCCAGGAACAATATGAATACCACGCATCCTTCATGTGTTCTGTTCACGGTAGCCACATCATCACTCAAGTAGCACGTGACTTGGTAACAGCTACGACTGCACCTGCAAGCCAGCCATAATGTTTCGCTTCGGGTGCTTGTGTACTGGAGGCCCAGCCATCCCAAACCCAAAGTTAGTTCAGCACCCTCTTCCCCTTTGCAACAGGATCAAGTTCTGAGGGCGGCGATGACAGCCGAGGCGGCGGGCTGTCAGAGTAAGGTGTTCAGAGGTGCAGGTGGGCATCCACCGGGCGGGAAGTTTTCGAGATCAGCTTCAAATTCAGGAGACCTTCGATCTTTCAAATCCTACTTGTTACTCTTGCAAGGCCCCAAATCCTAGACCCTGCTGTGGCTTGAAAACCGGTTGCTTGTGTCCACATCCCTCGACATCCTGGTGTCAACAACCTCCTAGACACTTCAAAGGGCAAAGCCGTACAACATTCTTGCACAATACCATGATCTATATGTTATCATGCACGAAGCAGAAGGCCGCAAGCTTCCTGCACTGTTACCCTCAAAGTGGATGCAAGTGTCCATCAAACACATCCCAAAGATGCTGCACTGTCGAGGCGCGGTCTTCAGATACTTTGGATAGACAGCTTTCTGGGTCAGCATAAGCATTGTTCGGAGAACTGAACTGAGCATAGTTGCAAGTTGCGGCCGTTAAGTTCATGTCAATGTTTCGAGCTCTCTCTCTCTCTCTTTCTCTTGTCCTCTTCCCAATTCAGCGGCCTGTTCCCAACCCGAGCCCGAATGATTTAATCAAAACACAATCTTGAGGCCCGAAGTCGGCTGCACCGCATGGGGTTCTACTTAGACGAGTCGCTGACGAGTGGTCTCATCATCTTCAGCTTAAGCAATCACACCCCTTGAGATCGAGGAGGGACTCAAGCAAAGCAAGCAACGTTAGATCCGAAGGCGTCTTAATTTCCTTCGTTTCTCCTATACCTCGAACCTGGGCGAAAGGCCACGGCTCGAAGCAGCAGCCTTTAACCGCTTTTGGCCCCTCGACCTGCCCATGCCTCAGGCGCCGATGCGCCGCGCTGACCTCGCCATCGCGAAGCCCTCGGCGGCGCAGGAAGCCCATGGGCAAGTCCCAACATAAAGCCCCATGAACCCCAGAAGGGCCGTTGAGCGTGATGAACTCCATGTGCCAACCACAAACTCGAAGCCCGAACTCTAAAAAGACTGTACAGTGCGGTAAAGTCAGCATGCCAGGAAGCTTAAGCCTACCCTGCAAGAGCATTGAGAATAAGCTTGAATAAGTTTGGTCGCATGTTGAGGGCAATGTTTGTCCTAGCCACAGCTGCTTTCCCGTCTCCGCATCTTAGTTGAAGACAGTAAACCACGAGGCATTCCTGCCTAACTCTATGCCTAACTCTTGCCGAAGTGTTGCACTGGGATGGGGAGAATGCTGCTATTTGGCGATTCGTCGGTTCCGATTTCTGGTGTCAGTCGAGCATGTACAAGTCATCAGAGTTATCCTTTGTTTCTGTCTGCCCTCCTTTCCACGTGCTCTAGGCGTACCTTGTGCCAGACACGCTTACCTTGTGACAAAACGCTTTGTCGTACGTGTGAATGTAGAGAGGGACAGGCATATCCAAGCCGTTAAAATGGACGTAGATCGGTCGTGGATAGATCTGACACTGAGTGCCAGGCATTCCGAGCAACTGGATCGCCGAAAAGGGCCCCGCGCTTCCAGGAACCCCCCAAGGGCCCTTTAACAGAGTCCTTATAGGGCCCTTAATAGTGAGTATTCGTGGGATATTCGAGGCTATGTTGGGGGGTCTAGGTTGGCCCACTCTTTACAATGGTTCCTCGATCGCAGATGACCAGGACCATGGCCGAAGTCATCGAGGCCTTGGGCCAAGAGAAAGGAACAGAGCTCGTCCACTCCGTGCCTTTTAGGGTTCAGCATTTAGGGGTATAGGTTTGCAATTACAGGGTTTAGGTTTAGGGTTTAGTGGCTTAGGATCAAAAGCAAAACAGCCTGGAGATTTGGCGCTCTAACACACCATGCTTACTTGGAACTCAGTGAGACTTCTGCTGAAGCTTTGACATGATGAGACGACACATCTTGCGGCAGAACTATCCGTCACGCTCCGCGCGAGTATCCGATGCACAGGCATGTTCTGAAGCTGGAGTTAATGCGTGGGCCTTAATTACCTATACTGTTTTGGGTGGCTCCTGTTCATAATTATACTGGGCCCCTAAGCCTTATTCTAACTTTAAGGCCCCTATATTCGAAACTTCAATGTTTCCTTAGTTATTGAGCTTTGCCAGGCTCCAGTCTGGAGCCAGTGCGGTTTAGAAGTAAGCCTCGATATCTCTGTAGACTTCTGGACTGTGGAAGCTGGTCTGGGAGTAGGGTTTAGGGTTTAGGGTTGAGGGTTTAGGGTTTAGGGTGAGGAAAGGAGGCCCGGATGGATGCCTTACCGTGCTGGGCATTGGGTTGGGATGCGGTGCTGCTTGTGCATGTGATACCCCAAAGACCAGCAAGACATTTCACTCGAGAATTTGCCTTGAAATCCCTGTAACGCAGAAAGTCTGAAGTTTTGGAATCGTTGCATTCTTCGGCTCTACAAACCTGTCGCATGCCAGATTCTTCACGAGGCAGTTCCTGACGCTCTGAAAGACCCGAGGTTTCCGCGAGGACACCACGCAAGTTTCAGCAAGGTCGGTTGTGCAGTTATACACGTTCAAGACTCCTCAGGCTGTAGGGCAGCTCAGGTTTCAGGCATGCGAAGTTTTATGTGGCCGTGCCTTTTCCCGACATCCCGAAGAAGTTGATAGTCGCAGGGCCCCAGCAGCCCTAGATCCTGAAATCCGAAGCCGCCCACGGGCCCTCCAAACCCGAAGAGCAACGCCCAAAGCGCGAAGTGGTATACGGTGGTAAAGGGTTGCTTGTGGGGATCTGTAGGGTTTAGGTGTTAGGGCTTTTGCGGGTTAGGGTGTAGGTGTTTCAGAATTTTGAGGGCTTTGGGATTTAGGATTTCTTGAGTTTTGTTTTTGGTGTGTCGGAGTGGGGTGGGATGATCGCAGCTTCAGCGCTGAGTGATCCGTTGTCTTCCGGGGGCGTTTGGGCGTGTTCCCTTCCTCCGGTTCCGATGCTTCTCCGCTTTTGACTCGAAGTCCCCAAACTCCGAAAGCCTGGCACCGAAGTTCCGAAGCCAGAACTAACCTTCCGACTGCGAAACTCCTTGAGCCCTAGTCTCCCTGAGCTGCGAAGACCCTTCTAGTGTTGGCTTTAGGGCTTAGGGTTGAACGTTTAGGGGTTTACGTTTGGGGTTTAGGGATGTTTAGGGTATATGGCCCATTTCCATCAGGGTACAAATGGTCATGAATGGGTGTGTCCATGTGAGTTCCACCAGGTAAAATGCTGCAGTCCTACTCGCCTAGAAAACCGATGCCCGAAACATGCGCTGTGCCAAATCCAGGTACTCGTGAAGTTACTGTGTACAAACGAGGTAGCAACACTAAGAGCAATCTTAGGCGAATACATCCTTCATCTATTCACGGTACCCACATCATCACTCAATTACTACGTGTATTGGTAACAGCTCCGACTGCACTTGCAAGACAACCATCAAGTCTCGTTTCAAGTGCTTGTGTACTGGAGGCCGAGCCATCCCGAACCCAAAGTTAGTTCAGCGCGCCCTCCCCCACCCAAACCCATTCCATGCAGGAGCAACTTCTGAAGGCTGCGATCGAAGCCGAGGCGGAGGCAGGTCGCCGTCAGGGGAAGGTATTTAGAGGTGTAGCTGTAGCTGTGGAAGTTTTCGAGAGCAGCTTCACCGTTGATGGTTCAGATTTCTACGACTACATGGACCACCAAAAGACATTCCTTTCAATCTCTACTTGTTCTGGTCAGGCCCGAATCCTGCAACGCGGCTCTCCATGTTTTGGCGTCTCAGTAATCTCCAACTTCGCTTCGTGGGGGCCATCTTAAATTTGTAGCAGTTTCAGTTTCAGTTCATGACCCTGTGCCGTGGCTTGAAAACCGTTGATGGTGTCCAGAGCCCTCAGGCGTCCAGTCAGGCCCTGGGTGCCAATGTCGTTGGCATATGCGGGCATCCCGGCTTCAACAGCCTCCTAAGCAGCTCTTGCACAAGCCCATGACCTCTATGTCATCATGCTCGAAGCGGAAGACCCCAAGTTTCCCCTCCAGTGCTTCTCCCCAAAGTGGATATACTATACATCCCGAAGATACTGCACTGTCGAGGCGTGGTCTGCGGATAGGCAGCTTTTCGGGTTAGCGAAGCATGGGGTTCTACTTAAAGAGTCGCTCGTGCTTGCTTTCATCATCTTCAGCTTGAGCAATCACGCCACTTGAAATCGATAAGGGACTCAAGCCAAGAAAGCGACATTAGATTGGAAGTGGCCTCTTACTTCCCCTCGTTCCTCTGACCTTTGCACACCCCATACTACACTTGCAGCAACCAAACTTTACACTGCACCTCGAACCTGGGAGAAAGGCCACGGCTCGAAGCAGCAGCCTTTAATCGGCTTTTGGCTCTCGACCGGCCTATGCCTCAGGCGCCGATGCGCTGCGCTGACCTCGCCATCGCGAAGCCCTCGGTGGCGGATCTTTGTTGAAGACAGAAACCCGCGAGGCATTCCTGACTAACTCTTGCCGAAATGTTGCGCTGGGATGGCGGAGAATCCGGATATTTGGCGACTCCTTGGTTCCGATTTCTTTTCCCAGCCGAGCATGTAAAGGTAGCAAGTCTTCAGAGTTCTCCTTCGCAGTAGTTCCATGCTTGTCGTCGCCGGCCGTCGGAGCGATGCAGCTCCAGATCCCAGGTGAAGAACACTTGGAGCCTATTGGGTTTGGGGCTTATAAGGGTTACAATAGGGTTGAGGCTCAGGGGTTATGGGGATTTAGGGTTTATATGGCTTGTACTGTTTGTGGCTGCGGTCTCAGCAGCTGTGTTCGAGAATTCGAGACCTTACTAAGCCCGGATCCCAGGCGATTTGTTGTTGATCGACGTTCCGGCGTGGAGGATTCTTCATAGGTCTCCCAGTGGGCCCTTGTTCCCTTTTTGAGGTCGTAGGTTCCTTATACTAACACAAACCAAAACCCAAAAAGGTAGCTCCGTACCCTTGAGTTGCATCCTTGCGTTCCAACCTCTCGGAACAGGATAGGGAGAGCATGTCCCAGGCCTTTCAGGGTTCAGGGGGTTGGGGGCTTTTCTAGGGATGAGAAGGCTTCGTGGGTATGGTCCCTAAACCCTAAACCCTATGGTTGCGAGATCTCGCAGTGCAGGGTTTCTGGTGGTGGTACAGGCGACGGAAGATTGACTGTGGAAATCCTTGCGTCGCAAGCAGCAATCCCGCTGTATACCTGACCGAAAAGACAACTCTAAACCCTAAAACCCTAAACCCTAAACCCGCATGGGGATAGCCTTGCAGGGCTGCCTTCCTTGGCCTGCGAAAGCTGAATTCATGGCTATTGCTACTTGGATTATCCACTACGTCTTTTAGCAGCAACTTCAACAATCAAAAGCGTCATAACATGGACAGCAACGACCCGCAAACATGATGGAACTTAGCCAAGCTAGCTTTGCGGCTAGGCATAACAACAGCGACACTGGCAGTCTCCCACTGCGGCTTTTCTTTTGTAGAAAGTCGAATGTACCTATCATGCATATAAACAGAATTCTATAACGTAATCCCCCAAAAGGAACTACTATGGGGCCTATGGGTAGCCATCCGAGGTACAAAGTCAACCTAAATCTCCTCACTGCCGACCTGCGTAAGCCTCAGGTGCCCGTGTCCGCCTGCGGCGATGCCATGACGAAGCAGGCTCACCGAGAACGTCTGTGCACAAACTCTCCATGTTTTGTCTCCGAAAAGCCGCACCGAGAAGCATTCCTGCCTGTAGAGCCGCCGGCCATAGCGCTTTGGACAGGTCTGCGACGGTCCGCGAGCCTGCCGGAAGCTGGCATGCGCTTGTGGTCCCGCCATTTTGTTAAGGTGATGTGAGGAGAGGGACAGTGGGGCGGCATTCGTCAAGATTATCGGAGCAATACGTGAGCTCTGCTGCAGAGCATGACGTCTTGATGACTTCGGCAGCATCTCTGGGGCTCAAGCGCTTTTCCATCTGCCAAGCAGAACAGCGCCTCAGCTCAGGGTTGCCCCAACCATGACGGCGAAGATGGCCAAATCCATCAGCCAGCTATCAGTAGGCCGGGAGTTCCTCTGCTTCGTGTGCGTAGATAGCGTCAGCCAGCGAGTCCATATCGGGCTTTCAGACGCGTTGTCGCCTTCCAGTTTCGGAGCCTCATATCCTTGTATCGTCAGGCCAGAAAGTCACTGCGATCGTGAACAAGCAGGACAATTTTCATGATTTGGCCGTTGGATGCCAGGAAAGTTCTGACATTTAAGACTTGTACAGGTTCAGTGTAGGCTGTATCTTTAGGTGGCTTCGCAACTTCGGTATACTTATAGATCGATCCTCGCAAGAACCGCCCAAGCAGAGGAGGAGAAGACGGGCACCATCCGCTTCCTTGGCACCACGAGCTTCTCCGAGGGGGAGTGGGTCGGGCTGGAGCTGGAGGAGCTCCCGGGCTTTCGGGAGGAATCGGTAGTTCCATGTGGCACGGTATACCTGTTCAGTCGTACCCTGCGAATATATGTTTCACCCTTTATCAAAGACGTGCTCGAGCACGTGAAGTGGGAGTGGGCATTGGACAAGTTCGTGCAGCAATGCCTATACAGTCTACAGGTTCACGACCTCGGCTTGATTACATCCTGCTCTTTGTAAACCAAGTGGCAGAAGAACCACCAGTCTCCCCAGTCTCACTCGGTTCTTTTGTTGTAAGCCTCGTTTCGACAAGCACACATGGGAGACAGCCCTTGACGACCGAATGGACCAATGGACTAGCCGTGCCTTCGAAGCTGGGCGTTTTCTGCAGGACGACGGCGGAAAGAACGACGGCGAAGTGAGGGGCCAGCGCTATTTCACCTGCCCGCCACCTTGCATGAATTGAGGCTCCTGGTCACGGTTTGGGTTTGTAGGGCCTATGGAGTTTAGGGCTAAGCGTGGTTCAGGTACAGGTTTTAGGGCTTAGCAGGGTCGTGTGATAGACGTGGGGGAACTGCAGGATCCGGTTCCAGGTCTCCAGCTGCAGCTGATTTGTCTTGTCAGATACTCGTACGGGGGACGACGGGGTCTTTAGTCGGAAGACCCCTAAGCCCGGCATTCTGCAGGCTAAAGATCTCAGTCCGGCTGCATCAGTTGATTTCATGTCTTAGCTAGCCTCAACTTGCCTGATGATGTTTGTGTTGGCCGCGCCAGCTCCTTCGCCGAAGCGCAGGTGCATTTCCCGCATCGTAGCTTTTCGCCAGGCGTCCCCCCGCAACTCCTGCGTAACTCCACCTGTGTCGGAGTCCGAGGCCCCAGCGTGGCTTGTTCATGAGGCCAACGATGGTGAAGCTGCCAGCGCCGTCCGGGACTCGGAAGTGGGAAGACGGCCGAGATGCAGAGGCAGAAATCACAGGATCCGTTTTGAGTGACTTCATGGGTTTCCTTTCGGTACATCCTGCCTGTCCTCCCATGCTAATTTTTATGAACTCTGCGAGGCCTCAGAAGACTAGACCACAAAGGTCCATCTTGCTGTTTTGCTTTCCAGGGTGCAGCGTATTGGCGTTTTCAGACCAGCCTTCAAAACGGCTCGCAGGGTTTGGGCATCTTATCGTGATTTGGCGAAGCGACTGTGTGTCTCCGTCTGGAGGTTGTTGACTGTGACCTTATGCGTGTCTGTGTGTGTGTACATGTACACGTTTGACTTGCTCTCTCTCTCTCTCTCTAGGTCTCTCTTTGTCTCTCTCTCTCTCTCTCTGTTTCTTTGCCGTTGTCGTCTTTGCCTTTCTCTCTTCCACTGTCTCTCCATGTCTCTCCCCTCCTGTCTTGCTCCTTAGTTTCTGACGTTTGCTTCTTTCTTCTTTGTGTTGCAACCCGACAAGAACGAAGACGCTGTCTGGTCTTTAATCCAAAGATTCTGCCTTTTCAAGGGCACCGACGGAAGAGGGTCAAGACGGAGAAGTCAGCCTGAGATTGCAGCTTGCAGAGGCCGGCTTTGGACGCTGTTCCTTCCTGTAGGAGTGCTTCGAAAGCGTGAAGTGTCGGGGTAAATACGAAGCATCTTGCATGTGTTGTGCTTGAAGCACCTTCCTCACCCATTTGCGTCTATATTCACTCTATATACTGCATTGTGCTGCTATTGCTAGCTGTTGATTTTCCGGCTGTCGTTGAGTTGTAGGCTTTGGGAGACCCAGTAGGCCCAAAGGCCGATGTACACTTTGCAAAGCTCGCAGCTGCAACGGCAAGCTCTGTTTGCTGAAGGCTTCAAACTCTGGCTCTGCCCAGAACAATCAAAGGCCCCAACTTTAATTAAGCGCATGACGGCGGTGATGCACACACGGAGCCGGTGAGTTTGACGTGTCAGCACTGCTTTGTCGGAACCGCAGACCATGCAGGCGGTGGAGGAGAACAACGTGGGGGCCATTGAGGGGCTGCTTTGGAAAGCCGAAGCCGAGGGCGTCCCTCAGGACACTGCAGGGCTCGCGTATCGATTATGGAAAGTCGTTGCCCGCAGGAGCGACGGACGACTGTAGGGCTCACTGGAGTTATTGGGCGTCGGTTCCTGTTGCTGCGTTCTTGCTGTTCAGGAAGTGTTGGCAGCATGAGTGCCGATCGGAGCCGGTGTAGTTTCCCATAACGCTGAAGATTATTTACAACTGCCAGCCGCACCCTAAGGGCTAAACCCTCAACCCCAAACGCTAAACCCTCCACTCAAGGGTTTCAGTAGGGCCTCTAAGAAGCAAGCCTTCTCGACAGGAGGAGATCGATTTGGCTCAGAGGCGCCTGGCATATTTGCAAACGCGCCCTGCTTGCAGGCCATGAGCCTTAAGTCTCGGGCGGAACTCCTTCGTGTCTTATGCAAGCTTCCATGCTTGAAGCCGCCAGTCCCATGAAATAAACGGCGCATGCTTCACCTATCAACCGTATAGCTTGTTACAAATTGCACGGTCCCCGGCATGTCATGTCACACATCTCTGTGACTCTGTGTGTTCATTTCTTGTGATTTCTGCCGGGGTGTAACATCGCCCTTCCTCCTCGTACGGATACCGATGCTGCCTGCAGAAGAAGTCTAGCTGAACTCCGTCCTCTTTTTCGAAAGCCCAAGGTCCGAAATTGTCGTGGAAGACTCGGACTCGGCTGAGGAAGAGCCGCCGAAGCCGAAGCCGCAGCTCATCGACCTGCTCGGGGGCGAGGCAGCGGGGGCTCTCTTTCTCTTTCACTGCCTCCTCCTGCGAAGCTATAGACCTCGAAGCCGCGTAACTGAGGTGGTGTTCCGGTTTTGTAAGCCGAGATGGGGACTCTGCCCGCCTTCAGATGGAATGGCAAGACGCAAAGGTTGAGTGCAGGGTCTCTGGCGTCCATTGTCGGATGTGGAGGTCTTGAGCCGAAATGGCGAGTGTTGGCATCCCGCTGCTGGAGTCTACGAGTTGCGGGCCATTCGTTTAGAAGGGTATGAAGCAAGTACCAGCATCTTTTGTTGAAGGTGAGAAGAGATCCCACCCGACTCCGCCAGGAGGAGGTGAAGAAACACCAGGCAGCGTCGCGGACTTTGCAGCAGAAAGTCGTACAGATGGTCAAGGAAAACGAGGACCCGAGACGCAGCAAGCTTGCTTCTCTTCTTCCGGACTGTCCAGTGTGTTGGGTTCGTTCCACCCGGTGGCCGCAGCGCTTCTGAATCGTGTTTTGCAGCCGGACCTTTTGTTCGTTCGCGAGGACCCAGCCAGCCAGCCGGCCATCTACCAAGGCGCGGCGTGCGCCCGCCGCGGAAGAGTTCCCTCGGTGAGTTTTTTTCTGCTGGTGTGGGTGTCTTCGGTATATCGAGAGAGTTATAGAGGTTGCTATATTCACGCAGGGATTCACAGATGCGGAAATGAATGATCATTCTTGATGAGTTCAATTAGTGCCCGACCTGTCGGGAGACGGATTCGCCAGTCCACCGAGTTGCGCCGAACTAAACCGCAGAGTCGCCTGGGAGGCATGGGCTTGGAGCACATGCTGCAGTCATCCGTGCGCTTCAAGAAAGACTTCGATGATGTCTGCCATAAGTTTGCGAAGCACATTCAGGAGCAAGGGCGGGGGCATGCTTCGTGCGAGTTTCTCTCCCACTGAGCCTTTGCAAGCAGGTCTCATGCAGGTCTCATGCAAATGCAGGGCCGCCAAGTAAACAGGACGAATCCTTTCAGAGTGTATGCATGCTCTTGACAATGTTGTTTGTAGGCGTGCTGAACGTGCAGCAGCAGCAGCAGGAGCTGTGATGGGAAATACAAAGTCCCGTCTATCAAAAGGGGGTAATCGGGAAAGGACTTTGATGCCCCAGATTCCCCATCTCGGGTTGGTAGTTCTCTGTTCATCTCTGTTTGCTTCATGTGCAGCACCCATCACTGTAATCATCCGGCAGGACAGTGTGCTGAGGGTGCAGCAGCATCGGAAGCTGTGGTGAGAAACGGGATGTCGTGTCTATCAAACGGGGAAACTCGGGGAGGCACTTTGAGGTCCCAGCTTCTACTACTGGGTTGGTAGTTCTTTGTTTACTGCCTGTGCCGCACCTAGCGGCTAGCACTGTTCTCGCATGCCAGGACAATGGCTATGACGTCTCTTTCATGGCTGCCTCGATCAAGTCCCTGGCCTCCGCGGCCAGCAAAGTCAACACCGAGTACCACGGCGATTGCCGCCAGCTGAAGGACGTGGTGCGTGGCACGCTGGTCATCAAATCTGGCAAGGACAGGCCTTGCATTTGTTCCCAATCTGTCGAGACTGATGTCAAGATCAGTAGATGTCGGATAAAAACTGAGCGAGCAATCGTGGCAGGACGGCACTGCGCCCAGCGTTGCAGCCGGCTACGAGATCCTGCAGATGCTCGTGGAAGACGAGGGTCGCTTCCTGGAATCCGCTAACGCGCGGTTTACCCGCTTCAGCGACCGCTATCAGAAGCCTGTCGGAGCGGCGAAGTGCCTGGGTTGCATGCCTTGCTGCGATTTGCCGCCCGCGTTTCGGTAGACCCGGCATCAGAGACAGAACCCAGGTACCGCGACTGGTTGCTGCTCCTGAAAATCGGTGACTTCGTCTGCGAGCTCCAAGTCAACTTCGAGCAAGCGGTGCAGGCAGGAGGGTTAAAGGAGTCCAAAACCTTATCAACTTGGAGGTTTATAGAGACCTGTGTGTGGTCGAGCACTGGATAGAATTTGCTTGCCAGGTGAAGGAAGAGGAGCAGCACCACAAATACGAGCTGCAGCGCCTCGCCACGCGTAAGCTGCTGGAATCGGCGATGAGGAACGATTATGGCATGGTCCACCTCCTGCCCCTCAGCCGCAGCCACGGGCGCGATTGAGGCGCCTATTTGTGAGGTGTCTTCTGCAGGCTAGCATGCTGGATGACATATGGTTTTCGAATGGTGTGTTTCCGTTTCCAAGCGGTTCGGCAACCTGACAATTATCAGAAAGCATCCATATAGAAACATGACGTACGCACGCATGCACATACGTAAGTAGGGACGTGATAGCTTCCTCACGCAGTGGCACGAAGGTGTATAGTATAGAGTTCCGGCCAAAGCTCCGCACATCCCGAAACCTTCGCGAAACCTGGCCCCGAGGTTGGCCTCCAACGGCCTTCACGGCGAAAGCCTAGTGAATGCACGCGACTGCCATGGTTTCACCCCGCTCCACTACGCAGCCAGGCCCGAGGGATGCTCGCACAACGCAGTGTTGTATCAAGGGGCCTCATCTGAGTGAAGTTATCTGTGCGACTGAAGGCCTCGAGGCCCAAGTTCTCCCACCCAAAGGCAGATCGCCCCGGCCAGGCATGGGAACGCTCTGATGTTGGAGCTGCTTCTGGGGCAGGGTGCAAATGTTCTCGCGCTCGACAGGGATGGGCTGCCCCCGCTTCACCATGCGCTGGCCATGGTCCACCCTGAAGCCTGCCAGAAGTTTCTGACTGTTATGGACGACCTGCCGAAAGAGCTTCTCAGGAAAGAGCCCCTCGCGAGCAATCTCCAAAGCCTTTGGGGATCTGCGTTGCATTCGAACAGCGAAGCGAAGCATGGCCTTGCAGGGAAGATGGCTGAGGTGGCCAAGAGAGCCTACAGCACTCCGGCACAGCACCTGCAGGCCATCGCCCGGAGTGGCGATGTGCCGGCCATGAGGGCGGCCTACAAGACCCTGCCGCAGGACTATGTGATCCTCGGGTGGGCAAGTGTCCCGTATGATTTTGTGGAGTGTGGGACGGTGTCGATGCTCGATCTCGCCATCCTAAGTGGCTCTGCCGCCATGGCCGCGATGGTCGCAAAGCCAGACGACCACGGCGCACCGAAAATTTACGAGGGTGACGACTACGTGATTGACTTCCTTTTCCTGCACGATGAGCCCAAACAGGTAGAGAGGCTGGTGAGGCAGGGCAAAGTCGCCCGGTTCCGTGCCCTGCACTCGGTCCACCCGCCGGACACCAGAAGGATGGCGGAGCTTCTCGTCCTCGCTGCCGAGCACGACCAGCTGGAGATGGCACACCAGATCTGGACGCTCGGTGGAGGCGACTTAGCTTCGTCTCTGACAGATGAGGAGAAAGAGAAGCTCGTGGGCTTGGGCATGCAAGCAGCGGCGCTCGGCCACGAGGACTTCGTTCGCCTGCTGATCGAGGCCGAGGCACCAATCGACAAAAGGATTAATGACAACAGGATGATCGAGCAAGCGGCCCGCGCCGGGCAGACGGCCCTCGTGCAGCTTCTGGCAGATGCAGGGGCGAATATTCGGCATAGGGTACTCGACAAAGCTGTAGAGTTTGGACACTACGACACTGCAGAAACCCTGCTGAAGCGAGGTGCAAATCCAAAGGAAAGCTGGGATGACGGCAGCGGGTGTGACTCTGTGATCGGCCAGGCGATCATCGAGAATCGACCCGAGATGCTCCATCTGCTCGCGCAGTACGGCGCCGACACCTACACCGACGAGAATTTGGAATATGCCGAGGAGATGCAGGCGTTTGACTGCCTGGAATTCATGCGCCGCTCCCGGGAGGGGGCATGCCCCGCGTAGAGCCGCAAAAGGGAAGTTCAGAGCTAGATTAAGTTTTGATTATAGATTTGCTAAGTACAAGTAGAGAGTCCATATATACATCATAGTCCATATATACATCTGTACGTACGCAGATGTATGATCATAACAGCACCGTCAGTCATATGCATGTGGGCAGATGTATATGTGTACCAAAAGAAAAGCAATTAGACAGACACATAAAGAACTAAGCCCATGTGTATATGTATATGTATATGTATATGTATATGTATATGTATATGTATATGTATATGTATATGTATATGTTGTATATGTATATGTATATGTATATGTATATGTATATGTAAATGTATATGTTTACGTATATGTATATGTATATGTATATGTATATGTATATGTATATGTATATGTATATGTATATGTGTGTATATATATATATACATATACATATATATATATATATATGTACGTGTATATATGTATATACATATATATATATATATATATGTATATATATATATATAATATATATATGTATATATATATATATATACATATATATGCATATATATAGATATACATATATATATATATATATATATATATGTACGTGTATATGTATATATAGATAGCTAGATAGATAGATAGATAGGTAGATAGATAGACAACACATGATAAGCACGTAGTCAGAAACTTGAAGACTATGTACACAAAGTGCCTATATACATTCATGACGATCCCGTTTTGGCTCTTCGGGACATCGCGACAACGTTGCACCGACGCATTTTCAGCTGTCATGGAAAACCGCAAACAGCTCGCCGCTCTGAGGAGGGCGGTGCGGCTGCTTCTGTGAGCTGTGGGAGCGGTGGGAGCTACAGCCTTGAGCTCTACAATGCCAGGTTGCGAGGCAGTCCCTGGCGCTGGGAGAAACTCGACATGGAAGCGTGCAGACAGAGGCGACATTCGGTTCCTGTAGGGACAGCCCACCGCCAGTTTCAGCAAAATCGGCTAGATTGGTTCAACACTCCCCAAGCTTGCAGGGCATCTCAGGTTTCAGGCATGATGAGGTTTCTGTAGTTAAACTCCGACATGCCGAAGAAGCTCATTGTCGCAGGCCCTGCACGGCCTCGGATCCTCCAGATCCTGCAATCCTTTTCCACCCCATCCAGGCCTAAAGCCCGAGGAAGTAGAGACGGTAGCATAGGAGCAGTCGGTGAAGGCTTGGGGCAAAGTCGTGAATGATCGCAGCTTCCTCGCTTCGTGATTTGTTGTGCCGAAGACATAAACTTGCGAAGTCTCGATCTTTGCCACGGATAGGACTAAACGGTTTAGTCGGCGGTCAAAGGCGCCCCTGATGGTGACACTATTGAGCACGTCCCTTCCTCCGGTTTTGAAGTTTCTCCATTGTTGACTCGACTCTCCAAATTCCAAGAGCCTGGTATCGAATTTCCTAAGCCAAAGCTGACCTCCTAACTTCAAGGTCCTATAGGTCTTATACCCTGCCAGCCCTAATTGTAAGCCCTGGCCCATTTCCATCAGGTTGCATTTGGCCATCAAGGGATGTGTCCAAGTGAGTTTTATTAGGTAAAAACTGCAGTCCTATACACCGAGAAACCGATGCCCGAAGCCCGCCTTGGGGCAAATCCGGGTACTCGAGACGGTATTGTGTGCTAACGAGGCAGCAACCTCAAGTAGCACGTGTGTTAACGTATTTGGGCAATCCTGGTAGGCATGTTGGCAGTGTTAGCGTATTCGGGCAATCCTGGCAGGCATGTTGGCAAGTTGAGTCAGACCTATTAGCAATGTATGTTTGGTCGTGATGGTTACAACTAGCCATAGCTACGACTGCACTTGGAAACCAGTTATCAAGTCTCGCTTCGGTGCCCGTGTACTCGAGGCGAAGCCATACCGAACCCAAAGTTATTCCAGCACTCTCCTCCCCCAAGCCGATTCAATACAGGAGCAAGTTCTGAAGGCTGCGGTGAAAGCCGAGGCCGAGCGCTGTCAGAGGAAAGCGTTGAGAGGTGTAGGCGTGCATCCACCGTGCTGGAAGTTTTGAGAGCAGCTTCGCCGTTGATGATGCAGATTTCTACATTGACCACCAGGAGACCTTCGTTCAATCCCAGTTGGTCTTGTAAGGCCCGACATCCTAGACCGCAGTCTCCAGCTTCGCTTCGTAGGGACAAAGCCCTTGCACAAGCCCGAAACCCATGAGTATGCCTGCAGCAGAAGCCTGCAAGCGTCCGGTATTGTTACAGTGCTTCCCCCCCCCACAGTGGATCTGGCCATCAAATACATCCTGAAGATACTGCACCGTCGGCGCGCGGTCTTCGGATAGACAGTTTGGGTTGTCTAGCACAGGCACAGTCAATCGGGGAACGGAGCGGAGCATGGCTTCAAGTTGCGGCTGTAAGTTCACTCTCTTGTCCTGTTCCCAATCCGAGCCCCAATGATTTTAACACAAAGCCTCGAGGCCCGAAGTCGGCAGGAGCCCATGGGTTCTCCTTAGAAGAGTCGCTCGTCGTTGCTCTCATCATCTTCAGCTTGAGCAATCACGCCGCTTGAAATCGAGAGGGGACTCAAACAAAACAAAACAACATTATTATATCAGAAGAGCTCTGGGTGGCCTCTTTCTTCTGACCTTTGCCCACCCCCTACCAACTAATGGGAGCAATGTCGCCACCTCAAACACTGCACCTCGAACCTGAGAGAAAGGGCACGGCTCGAAGCAGCAGCCTTTAACCGGCTGTTGGCCCCTCGACCTGCCAGTGCCTCAGGCGCCAATGCGCCACGCTGACCTAGCCGTCGCGAAGCCCACGGCGGTGCAGGAAGCCGATGCACAAATCCCAACATCAAATCCCATGAACCCCCTGCAGAAGGGCCGTTGAGCGTGATGAACTCCATGTGCCAACCACAAACTCGACAAAGACTGTACAGTGCGGTAAAGTCAGCATGCCAGGAAGCCAAAGCCTACCCTGCAATAGCACCGAGAATAAGTTTGCAATAAGTTTGGTCGCATGTTGAGGGCAATGTTTGTCCTAGCCACAGCTGCTTTTCCGGGTCCGGATCGTTGTTGCAGACAGTAAGCCACGAGGCATTCCTGCCTAACTCGTGCTGAGATGTTGCGCTGGGATGGGGGGGGTCTAGGTTGGCCCACTCTTTAGAATGTTTCCCCGATCGCAGATGACCAGGACCATGGCCGAAGTCAGCGAGGCCTGGGCCAAGAGAAAGGAACAGAGAGCTTTTCTACTCCGTGCCTTTTAGGGTTTAGCATTTGGGGTATGGGGCTGCCATGACAGGGTTTAGGTTTAGGGTTTAGGATCATATGCAGACTAGCTTGAAGAATTGACACTCTAACACGCCCTGCTTACTTGCATTTCAGATAAGTTGAGTATATTCTGAAGCACCGACATGATGGGACAACGCATCTTGCGACAGAGCTGTCCGTCACGCTCCCCGCGAGTATCCGATGCACCAGGCATGTTCTGAAGCTGGGGTTAATACGGGGGCCTTATAATTACCTACTATATTGTTTGGGGGGGATCCTTTTTGTAATTATAATTATAGTGCACTGGGCGCCTAAGCCTTATTCTAATGTTCATACCCCTATGATAGGAGCTTCAATGCTTCTGCAGGGATTAATAAAGTCTTGCCAGGTTTCAGTCTGGAGCCAGTTCGATTTAGAAGCAAGCCTCGATATCTGTGTAGACTTCTGGACTGTGGAAGCTGGTCTGGGAGCATAGGAGGCCCGGATGGATGCCTTACCGTGCTGGGCATTGGGTTGAGATGTGGTGCTTGTGCACTCGAGAATCTGCTTTGAAACCCCTGTAACGCATACAGTCTGAAGCTTTTTTGGAATCGTTGCATTCTTCGGCTCTACCAACCTGTCGAGAGGTTCTGCACGGGGCAGTTCCTGACGCTCTGAAAGACCCGAGGTTTCCTCCAGGACACCACTCAAGTTTCAGCAAGGTCGGTTATGCAGTTATGCGCGTTCAAGACTCGCCTGAGCTGCAGGTCTCAGGCATGCGAAGCTTTCTCTAGCCGTGCCTTTTTCCAACATCCCGAAGAAGTTGAGTGTCGCAGGCCCCAAGCAGCCCTAGATCCTGCGATCCGAATCCGCCACCGGCGCTCCAAAGCCGACAAGCAACGCCCAAAGCGCGAAGTGGTATAAGTGGTAATAGCAGTCGGTGAGTGGGGCGGGATGATCGCAGCTTCAGCGCTGAGTGATCCGTTGTCTTCCATGGGCGTTTGGGTTTGTTCCCTTCCTCCGGTTTCGATGCTTCTCCGTCTTTGACTCGAAGTCCGCAAACTCCGAAAGCCTGGCACCGAAGTTCCTAAGCCAAAGCTAACCTTCCGACTGCGAAAATTCTTGAGCCCTAGTCTCCTTGATTCGCGAAGATCCTTCAAGTGTTATCTTTAGGGTTTAACGTTAAGGGGTTCAAAATTCAGGGTTCAGGGTATGTAGGCCCCATTTCCATCAGGGTGCAAATGGTCAGAATGGGTGTGTCCATGTGAGTTCCACCAGGTAAAATATTGCAGTCCTACACACCTAGAAATCGATGCCCGAAGCACGCCGTGTGCCAAATCCAGGTTCTCGAGACGTTACTGTGTACAAACGAGGTAGCAACACCAAGAGCAATATCATATGAGAGTACATCCTTCATGTATTCACGGTACCCACATCATCACTCAAGTAGTAATTGTATTGGTCACGAGACCAGCAAAGTGAGTCAGACGAACTAGCAATCTGGTGTGGCAGCAGCCGCGCTGACACATTCGCTGGTAGTGTCAAATCTAGCTGAAGATGGTGCAGTCCAGCCATCAAGTCTCGTTTCAAGTGCTTGTGTACTGGAGGCCCAGCCATCCCGATCCCGAAGTTAGTTCAGCACGCCCTCCCCCACCCAAACCCATTCCATGCAGGAGCAACTTGTGAAGGCTGCGATCGAAGCCGAGGCGGAGGCGGAGCGCCGTCAGAGGAAGGTGTTGAGAGGTGTAGTTGTGGAAGTGTTTGAGAGCAGCTTGACCGTTGATGGTTCAGACTTCTAAGATTACATGGACCACCAAAAGACATTCCTTTTAATCTCTACTTGTTCTGGTCAGGCCCGAATCCTGCATCGTGGCTCCCCATGTTTTGGCGTCTCAGTAATCTCCAGCTTCGCTTCGTGGGGGCCATCTTGGAGTTGTGGCAGTTTCAGTTCATCATCCTGTGCCGTGGCTTGAAAACCCAATAATGGTGTCCAGAGCCCTCGTCAGGCGTCCAGTCAGGCTCTGCGGACCAATGCCGTTGGCATATGTGGGCATCCTGGCTTCAACAGCCTCCCAAGCAGCCCTTGCACAAGCCCATGACCTCTATGTCATCATGCTCGAAGCGGAAGACCCCAAGTTTCCCCTCCAGTGCTTCTCCCCAAAACTATATATCCCGAAGATACGGCACTGTCGAGGCGTGGTCTGCGGATAGGCAGCTTTTCGGGTTATCGCAGCATGGGGTTCTACTTAACGAGTCGCTCGTGCTTGCTTTCATCATCTTCAGCTTGAGCAATCACGCCACTTGAAATCGATAAGGGACTCAAGCAAAGAAAGCGACATTAGATTGGAAGTGGCCTCTTACTTCCCCTCGTTCCTCTGACCTTTGCACACCCCATACTATACTTGCAGCAACCAAACTTTAACACTGCACCTCGAACCTGGGAGAAAGGCCACGGCTCGAAGCAGCAGCCTTTAACCGGCTTTTGGCTCTCGACCAACCAATGCCTCAGGCGCCGATGTGCTGCGCTGACCTCGCCGTCGCGAAGCCCTCGGTGGCGGATCTTTGTCGAAGACAGTAACCCACGAGGCATTCCTGACTAACTCTTGCCGAAATGTTGCGCTGGGATGGGGAGAATCCTGATCTTTGGCGACTCGCTGGTTCCGATTTCTTTTCTCAGTCGAGCATGTAAAGGTAGCAAGTCTTCAGAGTTCTCCTTCGCAGTAGTTCCATGCTTGTCGTCGGTCGCCGGCCGTCGGAGCGATGCAGCTCTTGTGCGAGTAGCCCCCCCATGAGGTCCAGATCCCAGGTGAAGAACACGGATTTAGGGCTTATATAAGGTTTATAGGGTTGAGGCTCAGGGGTTATGCGGATTTAGGGTTTATATGGCTTGTACTGTTTGCGGTTGGGGTCTTAGCAGCTCTGTTCGAGACCTTAATTTGAAACGCTTCGCGTCGTCCGCCTCGGCCCGGCTTTTCGCGCATGCGGCGACTGGCTACCATCCGGCGCAGCAGGAAGCTCTTGTACGAAAATAGCAACAGTTGGAATCGCACTTGTATTAATTGTAGGGCAGGGCAAAGCAGGGCAGAGCAGCGTAAGGCAGAGGGCCTGTCTCAAGAAGCCAGCAAGAGGTTGATGTAACCATTGTAACATCTCCGCGTTCTGTGCCTGATATTCGACATAGCCCCGAGCTGGCGATAGTCTCCGATGCTATGAGAAGGTTAGGTCGTGGAGCCGTGTGCGGGGCGGGGGGGGGGGCAGGGGGGGGGCAAGGGGGGGGGTGAAACACTGAATGTTACACATCCAGGTGCCTGTCTGTTTCACGTATCACTTGCATGTATCCATGCCTGTTGCTCAAGGTTCTAGTGCAGTGGACTACAGCTGTGGGCCTGTAGCAAAAGAGACACCTGAGTGCCTGTGTTCCTGTACGCCTAGCGAGGGGATACACGTCCAGGTTACATCTCAACGTGGTAGCGGAGCTCCCGGGAAACGGGAAGCTTCACACTTGTGGAGGTACCCGTTCGGTACTCTCTACACAGGTGGAGGCAACCGGAATACCCGGTGTGCTTCACTCAGGTGAAGGTGACCGGAGTCTCTCCGGCACACTTCACTCAGGTGAAGATAACCGGAAGAGGTTTCTCCCGGGGCTCGATCCAAGAACAGCGCAATGGCTAGCCACTCTGCGACTATCTTTGAGCATGAAGGAGGAGATGATGACTACCTCCTCCACGGAAATGAATCTTTCGCGACTAATCATCGTCATCTCAATGAATTACACCGTCTTTCAGCTTTCCAGCAGGTGACCACCAAAGTACCTCCATCTTATGATGGCAGAAGCAGTTGGTTTGCCTATGAAGATGCGATCGATGACTGGTGTGACATTACTGAGCTAGACAATGATAAGCGTGGACCAGCTTTGAGAAATCGGCTAGAAGGTGAAGCAGCAATCCACAAGAGACTTCTCGACAGAGATCGCCTGAAGGACCCGAACAACGGAGTGAAGTACTTCAAAAGTTTCCTGCGGCCGCTTTTCGTGAAGGGAGCAGCGAATGTTTTTCTCTATCGCTTCCAGCAGTTCATGAACATGCACCGTGGGAACGGAGACATGCTTCGTTGGATTACCAGGTTTCAACTCTCTGTTCAGAGAATGCAAGAAGCGTGGAACGATACCTATCTGCCGATCGAGGACCCGAACAATGCAGAGGTCAGAGCTTTCATAGTAGGACTTCCTCCAGAAGAACAAGAAAACCTTACGCCAGCTCAGGCAATGGAGAGAGCCAACGAACGGCTCAGAGAGCAGCATGCTCGGACCATTCCGATCACGCCCAACCTGGTCGCTTTGATCTTTGTGTCCCTGTCTGATCTGACACAGGATCAGCGTCAGGTGTTGACATCACTGATGGCGCATCGGAACCGAGTCCTGGCTGACTACAACACGGCCGAGCTTCGCGAAGTCTACCTGGAGATCTTCTGTACGACCAAGACTACCGTCGACAATCCACTCCTCGCTCCTTCCGGCCACGGTGGCCGCAAGACCTTCCTTGTGATCGATGAAGGATATTTGAACGATCATGAAGGCTACTGGGTCGAGGACGAGGAAGATGGCACCGAAGGTTTCCTCGAAGCGGATGAGGACGCCTTCTGGGTCTACGACGACGAGAACTATTCATGGTTCCAGCGGCGCTTCCAAGGCCGCAAGATGAGGCGCGGATTCAAGGGCCACCGTAAAGGCAAAGGAAAAGGTGGCAAAGGATCCAAAGGAAGGCGCTTCTTCAAAAGGAAGAAAGGCAGGTCACATCTTGCCGAAGAATCAGAAGCATGGCAAGCAGAAGGACAATGGCAAGATTACCATTGGAGCGATCAGTCCTGGGATGACTGGTCCTGGTACGAGTCTGAGGAATCCTATGCAGCCAAAGGAAAAGGAAAGAAAGGAAAGAAGGGCAAAGGAAAGAGCAAGTTTGGCAAGGATGGAAAAGATGGAAAGTCCGGAAAAGACGGACAGAGCCAGCTTGCTGATGCTGCCCCGAGCGGCACCACAGCCGCCACAACCTTCTTCGTTGAACATCTCAACACTCCGAACTTTTCTTTCATGGCCACCGAAGAGAAGATCAATGAGATCGAGGAAGCCTTCATCTCTCAGCCCTTGACGCCGACCGCGATGGTGTTGGACCTGGGATGCACGAGAGCAATGGCTTCGAGAGTGGCCGCACAGGACCTCATGGAGTTCTGTGACAAGAACCAGAACTGTGGCATATGGTACACCATTGCTGAGACCACTTCTCAGTTCACCTTTGCCAATTCCGAGTCTACCAAATGCAACCAGAAGTTGGTCATTTGCATGTACGACCGGGACTTTGCAGTTCAATCCACAGAGTTCGACATTGTGGAACAAGGGCATGTTCCCATTCTCATGTCCTTACCTCAGATGCGCAATCTTCGTTTCCAGTTCGAGCTCCATCCGGAAAAGGCCTTGCTCAGCAGCCCTGTGCTGGGAATCAAGGATGTGAGGCTGAAGGTTGCACCCAGCTCACACTTGGTACTTGATCTTCTTGAACTCAGTCAGCTGATGTGGAATGTGCGTTTCAGCAAGCATAAGAAGTCGAGCTTCCTCACCTACTTCTCCCACTACGAGTACGGCTTCCATCAGAAGACCGAGGGATGCTGTTCTCATGAACAGGTACCTGACAATCTCGTGTTGGCGACTGATGATGAATGGGTGATCAACGAAGCCGACATGGAAATGATTCGCATCCACAAGAAGATGAGAAGAGTCAAGTACGAACCCAAGGCGGGTTATGTGCCAATTCCGTTGGAGTATCTGGACACCAAGCGCAAGACGATCATGGAGTTCTCCAAGGGAAAGAGCGTTACTCAAGAAGATGACTGGCGTTCTTCTGAGCTTTCTTCAACAAGAACTACTGACTCTTGGAAAGGCAAGACCATTTTCAAGATTCTGCCTGGTGGCATCGAGAGTAGAACCTCGGTGCCAGCCAAGTCCAAGGATCCAACCCGTGGAAAGGTAGGATCTCCAGAGGACATGGTTAGCGCAGGTAAGCCTGAAGACAGCTCGAAGAACACAGGAGCATCCGGAAGCTTTCCTCAGGGAAAGGTACCGGCAAAGAGAAGGATTCGAGCCAAGGGAAGCTTTCCACATGGAAAGGCACCCGAGGAACCGGCTCCTCCTCCTCTTGCTCCTGAGGATGATCCGGATCTTCAAGAGTACGAACCTTCCGAACCGGGGGATGCAGATTTGCTTCCTCCGAGTCCTCCGAAGGCCCCAGAGCCACAGTCGCTAGAACCTAGGAGGATCGCGCTTCCGTTGCCAGGCCACGAGGTCTCAAGGGCTTCTCCGCAGTATCAGCGCATGTTGGAAAAGTTGAACAATGATGTTGAGCTTTACAAGTTGCATGTGAAGCATTACCACATGAGTCCTGCTCAGTTTCGACGCAGGACCAGCATGCTTGGTCTGCCAGGAGAGATCTATGACAAGTACGACCGCATTGTCAAAGGCTGTCGTGTTTGCAGCACCTCGGTGCCTACGCCTCCGCGAGCCAGAATCGCAGGGTTAAGAGCATCATCCTTCGGTGATCTCATTTTTGTTGATCATGAAGAAATCAAGTTCGGTACTAAAGCCTACTTGGCTTTGGTCATCATTGATGGTGCTTCAAATCTTCTGTGGGCTACGGCTCTTACAAGCCTGGAAGCGCCAGAGACTCTGGGAGCTTTTAGACAATGGACAGAGGAGAACAACTGCGTTCCTAAGGGAATCGTAGGAGATCAAGCATTTTTCACGCCACAGTTCATGTCTTACTACAAGTTCCATGGCATTACTCCGTATCCATGTGGACCACGGACTCCTTGGCCTAATCGAGCTGAGACCGCAGTGCGTCTTTTCAAGCGCACCTGGGCAATCATGGCCAAGGCCTTAGCTGATGAGGGTTATGCAGAGAAGGTGACTGTTCGTCAAGCAGTCAAGAAGGTGGCTTGGGCAAGAAATTGCCAGCTTACCGTCTCAGGCTATTCTCCTTTGGAGATAGCTACAGGAAGACGGCCACCAGACTTGTTTGATGTCGAGAACAGTTCTCCTGAACAGCTCTCTGCTGAACCTGCCGAGGAGGATCGAACCACTCTGGAACTCCAGAGGATTGCCATGCGGGCTCATCAAGAGGCTAGACAATCACTTGACCTTCGGAAGGACCTTGCACGGAGAGTCATGCCGTCTGATGGTCCTTACTCGAAGGGTGACCGCGTGTTTGTTTGGCATAAGGATGAGTCGAAGAAGAAGTCTGAAGGAACCTGGGTCAGAGGCATAGTTGTGTCACAGGAAGGTGCCATGGTGTTGGTTGAAGTTCATCGTGCCGTTCTTCGGGTTAATCAGTCGAAGGTCAGGCGTGATGGAGATCCGTGGCATGATGTGGCCATTCCTCTGAAGAAAGATGAGGTCCCGAGACGCTCTTCTGAGGAAGAGGCACTCGACCGCATCGGCGACGATATTCTTGATCGTGCCGGTTCTGGGTTCTGCTATGAGCATGAGATCTGTTACCACACTCTCACTTCAGGCAAGAGCGATTTCGTTGAGATCACACCTCGCCTCACCGGGCTTACTGCGTGCACAGTCCATTCTGGACTTGATGCGAGTGAACCTGTGTTGTTTGGTGAATGGAACGCCAAGTCTATCCAATCTTCGATTGAGGCCGCTTGGCGAGTGATCTTGAAGGCAGAGCCTAATCACATTTTTATTCATCCTGTCATCCCTGATGGTTGGACCAGGAAGGCCACCAATGCCTTCTGGCACTTTTGTGCCGAAGTCTGCCGTTGGCAAGATGACAAAGGTGATGGATACTTCGTGACCATCATGTATCCTTCTCATTGTGGGTTCTGGCTTTCGCAGAGTAGTCGCTCGCTGAAGTGGAGGAGAGGACTTTCATTCCACACTTTCAAGAACCGTGGTGTACTTCCTTCAGGGGGAGATGACCACGGTAAGCGTCAGCATGGTGAGCTTTCTTTTCTCACTAATCTGCCTGATGGATCATTTGGCCGTTTGGAGTCGTTGGAAGAAGGCTATGACTCTGCTAACGCACTTGATCCAAGGTTTGCTGTGCTGCTTTCGCAGTGTCTTGTGGGTGATGAACGATCAGATCTCCGACAATGTTACTTGTTCGAAGATATCTTTGAGGATTTTGATGATGGAACACTGTGTGCGTTGTGTTTGCGATCAGACCGCAATTCAGAGGCTTTACCGGTTCTTCCGTCAGAAGCAGAGTACTCATTACTCTCAAACAATGACAAAGGGAAGCTTCCGACACCTCTGAGGTTTGTTGCGCCGCAGCGGTTTGTTACATCGTCTTTGGTCCAGACTCTGTCATATGTTGACAGTCTCCTTCCAGGTACTGAGTTGGAAGTTCACACGACCACATCGTCTGACGCGGTCGCCTTGCGGCCAATGATTAAGAATGTGCGCGTGCTAACTCTGCCGTATCTGGAGTTTGAGTACTGTAACGTCTACAGGGGGACTCAAGGGAAAACACTCCCTTTGGTTCATCGTCATCCTGATGCTGTTGTCATTTTGTGGCAGAAGGGTGATATGAACCATGTGTTTTTCGTGACGATGGCACAGTTGCTTCCTTGCCTTAAGGATATGCAATCAACGCACTGGTCCATGATAGTGTTCTGGAATGAGTCACAGAACAACAATTCCAGACGCGGGCCTGATGTTGGCTTGGACTTCACGGACCAGCCAGCGCCGGCCCCGGTTGCACCGCAACCGCCAGCCACAGACGACGATGTGGACTATCCAGGATATGATGATCCACACGGTGATATGCCTGTGGACGATGAGGAAATGCCACTACAGCATCCAGAGCAGGATTTAGATGATAATCCTGTTGAGTTGCATGTCGGTGGTGACCCTCCGTCACAACCTCCTGGAGGCGGTACTCATGTACCGGTACCAGGGGGAGATGATGATTCCGACCTGGATCACGATCCGGACGGTGATGGACATCCGCCAGGAGGCGGTCCTCAGGGACCGGGACCTGGTTATGGTCCGTCACCGGAAGAGCCTCCTCTTCCGATGGAGTTTCACGAGGAGTCGCCTCCTCCTGGAGGTCCTCCCGATTCTCCTGGGGCTCCGCCTCAGTTTGCGAACCCGGATCAGGTTCTTAGTCCACCGATGCCGTGGCCGGCACCACCTTCACCTATTGTTCCTGTTCCAATTCCGCCGCATCCTCACTTTCCGGTGCCACAGAGTATGCGACCGCCGTCGCCTCGCAATGTGTCTCAGACACGTGCCAGAGGCACACATCCTGAAGATGTGTCTAAGGCCAAGTCACGTACTGTTGTGGGACCTCCGGTTGTGTTGTTGCCTGGGCAGTCTGCGGGAAAGAAGGATCCCGATCCGTCGGGTGACTTTCCAGGTTTTCACGAGCCTGCTTCCTCTTCTTCTGATCCGGCTCCTGTTCCTGGTTTGCCGGTGACTGAGGGGGAATTTCCTATCCAGCAAACCCCACTCCCGGAACCCACCCCGGAACCGCCGGTGCCGGAAGCTGGTGAGGATACTGATTCGGATGCCACGGTTGACTATCGTGATGAAAGCTTGCTTGCTTTGGCTGTTGGAGACGACGACGTTTTGATTCGCCTTCCGTCGGACTTCAAGGTTCCGTCCTTTGTTCCGTTGGATGGTGATGGTTTTGCGTCGTGGTTGACTAAACAAGATAAAATCAAGGCAGGTACCCTCACGCCGGAGATGCAGCGCAAGTATGCCGCCGAAATTCGGAAGGCTAAACTTGAGGAGTTCAAGAGTTACTTGGACAATGATGCAATTCGGCTGACGGACCGTCGCAAGCTTAAAAACGATGTCAATTTTCTTACCGGACGTTGGGTCCTTACTGTGAAGGTTGACAAGAACGGTTACTTTTCCAAGTTCAAAGCCCGATGGGTTTGTCGTGGGTTTCAGGACAAGTTTGCCTGGGATCAACAAACGGACAGCCCTACGGCTACTCGGTATGGTTTCCGTTTGGTTGCGCAGTGCGCTGCCAATCACTATTGGGATCTTTTTCATTTGGATCTTAAGACCGCTTTCCTTCAGGGGGAACACTACAATCTGTCATCTCGCATGGTTGTGGTTCAGTTGCCTCCTGACATCGGTTTGCCTACCTGGATGGTTGGCCTTTGTCTCAGACCAGTCTATGGTCTGAACGATGCACCGAGAAGATGGTGGAATCGTTTGGACAAATTCCTCAGGTCTGTAGGCATGGAACCGACCAGAGCTGACCGATGCACTTATGTCGCATACGACGGCATAGAAGGCAAGAAGGGCAAGAGCCACCTTGCGGCAGGAAGCTCCTCTCAGGAGGAGGAACCTGAAGCAGGAAGCACCTCTCTTGAGGTGGAACCTGCCTACCTCAAGGAGGTTGCCCTTCATGCCATGACATGCTACGCATACGATGAAGGAAACCGTTCTTCCTCCGACCGTGCGGAGGAGAGATCCTATCTTTCATGTCCCGATATCGCTCAGTGCTTTAACACCGATACCAAGAAGATGGTTGACTATGCTTGGAGGCCTGTGACTGATGATAAGCTTCTCGGATTCTTGGGCAGTGTTGCTTGTAAGAAAAGAGGTTGGTTCCCTTATGAGAACGGGCATGCTCTCGTTTCTCACAGGGCCAAGGCTCTTCGTACTCCTGCACCTGTCTATCAGGTCAAGGACTACCCTTATCGAGTTTCCATGATCCTCCGTAAAGGAACATGGTGGATTGTCGAAAGGGCCCATGACCTGAGGTTGGACAAGGGCGATAAGACCTGCTTCCTTGAAGAAGAAGCTGAGGTCCTAGTCTCCTTGTTCCTTCCAGAGAAGGCTTCATACAAGGTCGAGAGCTTATCAGAGCTCTCCCCCGAGTTGGTTGATCAGCTTCTTGAACACTTTGTTGACCCTGTGCATGGAAGTCCCAGCAAAGGTCGCAGGACAGTTGGAGTGATGAGTCTTCATGTTGATGATCTCATCATAAGTGGAACCCCTGAGTTCCTCACTTGGTTCCTAAAGAAGATCAAGGAACACTTCACTGTCGGCCATGAGGACAAGAATGACCTTACGTTCACGGGACAGCGTGTTCGTTGGGTTCTTGATGCACAAGGGAAGAAGAAGTATATCTCGATCGATCAAAAGCTGTGTGTTTCAGAGCTTGAGGAGATTGTCATACCAAAGCATCTTAAGGATGCAGATGCGTGTGATAAATCTCTTCACACTTCCTATCGCTCTTTGCTTGGTAGCATCAACTGGCTTCAGTCGAGGACGCAATTTCAGGCATGTTACCAGTTCTCTCGTCTGGCATCAGCATCCGCTGCTCCGACTATTGGTCACTGCAAGGAGTTGAACAAGTTGTGTCGACAGATACGCAGTGAGGAAGTTGAGTTGCGGGTGTGGCCAGTGAAGGGATCACCGAGGATTCTTGGAATTCCTGACGCAGCTTTCCGTAACAACAGCGACAAGTCCTCACAGAGGGCGATGACTATCTTCATCGCAGATGAAAGGGTCAAGAATCGAAGAGACACCCGAGGCTCATTGGTCTTCTTCGAATCAACCAAGATTAAGAGAACGACCCTCAGTACCACTGTCGCTGAGCTTTACGCCTTGATGAAGTGTTTTGGTACCTGTCAAATGCTTCGTGGTTTGTGGAAGGACATTAGTGGTCTGGATGCCGAGATTCACATTCGCACCGATGCTAACAATCTCGTGTCTACCGCTTCTACTACTCACTCACCCGAACAACAGGAAACCATTCACATGATTCAAATGCTGAGAAAGGAAGCGTGTTCAGGTGCTATTGCTGATCTTTCTCACGTTCGAACCGAACACTGTCTTTCTGACTGTCTCACGAAACGAAGCGCTAATCCTAGAAACCTCCTGAACTCTGTCCAAACTGGGTGGTTGAAGGAAATTGATTCACATCCTCCTTTTCGTTCCATGATTGAGCACAAGGCCTTCTTGAACGCCTGGCTCCGTAAGGAGTACGCGGTTTTGAGTGCAGTGCAATATGTCATGTTCATGCAGGAGCGTTTGTGAGTCATGTCTGCTTCATGTGTGAGCTGTCAGAGCAATTCAGTGCATGTGCTTCATGAAGAGTTGTTGGTCTCTTTTTAAATTTGTGCCTGCATTGCTCAAATCAGCTGGTTCAAAACTCAAGTGAGAAAGTAGCCCACAACTTCCTCTTCTTCTGTTACCAGCATGGCTGCGGCAGGACCCTCGATGGACACTGGACGCTCCTCTCATGAGGAGGCACCATTTCAGGTCTATTGGACACCGGCTACTGGATGCAACTTCAAGGTTGACGTCCGCACGGGTGTTCCTGATCTGTCCTTGTACCAACAGAGTGCGTCCTGGGCAGACCGTCGTGTACTCCGAACACTTGGAGATGGCGACGGTATTGCCGGCTATCCTGTGAGGGATATGCGAGCCTATCCTCGTGATGCTCCGGTGGCTTCCCTCAGGATCATCCCAGAGGGTGTTCCGCGGTTCTTCCGTCAGCAGGACACCACGGCGTACTTCCCTCATGGGGAGATGGCCGCGGTGAACATTCTGGAAGGACAGTTGGCTTTTCTGTCGCATGTCCTGCTCTACGAGGAGAACCATCCTGGAACACATGTTCTGCAGCGACACCTCGTCTGGAAGTACGACTTCCTGCGGTGCTTCCTTGGATGTCTGACCAACGACGAGCTCATCGAGCTCCATCGAGAAATCTTTACCATCCACCAGATGCGGCACAATCACAACGGATGGGCAGTGAAGTCATCCAAGCAGCTGTCGCAGCTGACCCGGCACGACACAAGGGTCACGCCTGGCCGATACATGGAGATTCCACTGGAGACAATGATGAAGCACCCCTTAAGGCCTTTCGAGTGGGAGCCCAAGAAGTTCTTCGCCTTCTTGATGGCGAACTCGAAGGGCCGCTTCAACATCTGGGTGGCCCCGGTGGCTCTGCAGTTCGAGCGGTTCTTTGACTTCGACTTCTACGTCGGGGTCTCCGCCGTCCAGGGCCACTCGCGGATGCCCGAGCAGGTTGCTGATGTCGCCTACGGGGAAAGGCTCACCATTGACCGATGCCGCCAGCTTGGAACGATCTTCCACGCCTCGGATAACTCCAACTACGAGAGCATCCGGGAAAATGGCTTGAAGCTGGAGGCGACGAGGGCGGCGTGGCAGCGGCACAGGAAGGCCATCCATCTCGTTTATGCGGGTGGAGTGGTTTCTCCTGGGCCTGGGACCGTCATTAAGTACGGCTCCTACGTCTTCTACGCCAAGCTCGATTGCGAGAGCTATCTGAGCCACGGCCACGATCTGTTTCTTACAGACAACGGCGTGGTGCTCTCGTACAAGGACATTCCGGCGATGTATCTCACACATCATTACCGTCCTCCTCACGAGCAAGATCTGGGTGGCATTCGCCACGAGAAGAGGCAGCAAAGCGCAGGGGTAGGCTCTTCTCAGGAAGAGGGAACCTCAGCGTCTGCTTCTGCATCTGCGTCCGGAGGCTCTCCACATGGAGGGGTACCGGGTAGCAGTTCGGATCCAACGCCTTCGAAGCCAGCTCCCAAGAAGAGGCCAAAGACATCTCAAGATGCAGGCCAAGCGTCGCCGGGAGGCTTCTCTCAGGAGAAGGTACCCACCTTGGACGCAGCAGCTCTCCAAAAGCTTATTCGTGACAATGAGCTGAAGGCAGAGCGGGAGCGGCAAGCCACAGCCTCCGAAGGAGACACCAAGTATGCGTATCAGTCTGGGGACACTGTCCACGGCAAGGTTGATGCGCACAAGTCCCAGCAGCAGGAGGAACTTAACGAGGTCCTCCGCAAGGCAAGGACCAATCCATGGCATCTCTTTGCCCATGGCAAGTTGCGCATGGTGGACGCTTCTGGCCAGCCGATTCTTAGCACCTATGGCGATGCCCTCGTTCAGGTCACCCCCTGGCACACCTTGACTACTTCGATGAGGGAGTCTCTGGGTGGTGAATACGACTGGGCATCCTGGTTGCAGCATCCTCTTTCGGGGTACTCCCTGCACTTCTTCCTCAAGGCTTTCGAGATGGGGAAGTTGCAGGGGAACTACCTCGTGGAGCTGAACAAGAAACCGAATGCTTATTCCAACGGCTATTCGTCACCTTGGATGAACGTGAAGCGCCATCCTGCAGGTCTTGCCGCGATGCTGGACGACGTCTCCGTTGCCGCTACAAACGAATTCAGGCCCAGCGTGGGCAACATCGGATTCGATCTCCCTCGAGACTCTGATCCTCGTGCAAAGATGCCAAAGACGGAGGATCCTGATTACTCTCGCAAGCTCGCCGCACACAATGCTTTCCTCAGGGAAAGGTATGTGTACGATGAGATTGGCTATGTGCGAGAGGACTTTCAGATGCTTGTTCGCGTCATCAATGAGGCTTACGGAGTGGACTTCTTCTCCTACATCCAGCGCCACGCCAGTGAGCCAGAGGTTCGCAGGAAGTACGTGGTACGAACCCCTGAAGGCTATTGTCTTTATGACAGTACCCTCAAGCAGCCGTTCAGCGGCAGCTACCTTCTGGCGGTTCTGGAGAAAGTCTTCGCTGAGTCTGAGCACCGAGATTTCAAATCGGCTTTCGTCAGAAAAGCAAAAGCTGACTTGGTGGCTTACGAAGACTTGAAGGCAAAGAAGGAGTCTGAACTGAATGAGCTCCTCACCCGACCATATGATGACATTATGATCGAGGAGTTTATTGAGCGATTCCCATGTCCACAGATCGAGGAGATCGAGGAGCCTCCTGCGGATACTCAGATGGATACCTCTGAGCCGGCGACTGGATCTACGGACTTGCCACAGGGCAAGAAGGTTGATCCGGTTAAGACCGAGCCGACCGATGTGCCAATGGAGACTGATGCTCCAGAAAGCTCTCCTCAGGGAGAGGCATCTGGGGTTACTGTCGAGCCAATGGAGACAGACGCTCCGGAAGGCTCTCCACAGGGAGAGGTATCTGGGGCAGATGTCACACAGCAGAAGACCGAAGCTTCAGAAGGCTCTCCACAGGGAGAGGTATCTGAGGTTAAGGCCGAATCTGATGAGCACATGGGTCAAGAAGGAGGTAAGGTCGAGAACAGCGAGATGGCTGAGGAAGGCTCACCACAGGGTGAGGAATCCATGCCAGATATTTCTCCCGAGAAGGATGATGAAAGTGAACTTCACGATCAAGGCATCTGGGGGAAAGTTAAGACTGTTCCGGACCCTGAGTACCATCAGACCGCGAAGGATGCAGAGGACCAGAACGAGAACGCGTTCGAGGAGATGGGCAAGGCAAAGGAAAAGATGGAGCTCAAAGACACCGAAGAGTTCAAACATTTCCTGTCGCAGCTCACCGACATCGAACGACAAAGCCCTATGCGGCTGCTCTCCAAGCAGTTGCGTGGATATGGCTATTCAGGCTTGTGTCATACAGGACTGCGTGATCCTGATTACGAGCCCGCTCTCGCTTTCAAGGTGCAGCATATGAGTTGGAGGGTAAATGTTCAACCTCACAATGGACAGAAATACTCTCTCTCCATGGGGGACCTCTTCGACCAGCTCTACAAGATGGCTCCCATCTATGAGCGTCGTCCCGACAAGAAGGACGTCGTCTTTCGTTCTGGGGACGTCCGCAGCACCTTGGATGACAAGCTCATGGGTAAGGCCTCTGACATCCGAGAATCAGCATTGGAGGTTATGGAAGCACTTCTGGAAAAGCTGAAGGTCCTCGATGCAAGCGGCAGTCCGGCAACTCGAGAAGAACTCTTGAATGCTATGCTTCATTACTTCTTGAGCACCGGAGTTGATGAAGAAGAGATCGGGGACCTCTCTCTTGAGAAGATGCCGAATCCTTACATTCATCGCTTTGGTCTGGCAGAGGACTCCAACGTCCCTATCTTCACCAGCAAGACCAAGTATGCCGCGCTCATCGTCAATCTGGGCAACATGAGCAAGGGAAGAGAGCTTTCTGCTCCTAGCTCCGTTGCTGATCACATTGACTGGGGTGATGCTAAACCATCCCGAGGAGCCTTGATAAAATCGATTGCACAGTCGAAGACGCATTTGTTTATGCTCTGCGAAGCGGCGAAGATCGACGACTCCGAGGAGGCTTTCCTCAAGTCACGCGGGTGGCAATTCCTGCGTAACGAGTCCAAGGACCTGATGGTGGGAAGTCGTACCAATGGTGTCGGATCTTCGATCACCCGTCTTGCCGGCTCCACTCTCAGTGGATTTGCCCACGAGTCTCTTCCAATAACCTATATGGTCGTTGAGATCGTGTATGGCATGACGTTACCGACTGGCAGCCAGGGCAATCGCGGTGATGTTCCAGATGAGGCATTGACCAAGGTCTTGGAGCGTGCCGGCTCCGACCGCATCAGAGTCTGTGTCTTCCACCTCCGTAACGACGCGGCGGCAGACAAAGTGGCGTTGGCTCATGAAGTGTTGGGCAACATGTTTGTTGACTGCTTGCACTACCAAGTCGACCTCATCGGTGGCGACGCCAACATGGCCTTGTACAGGGCCACTGGCAGAAAGCAAGAGTCAATGGACATTCGTGGCGGGATGTACCAAAGCCTTCTCGACTACTTCTTGGAGGCCTGGTCAGAAAGCCGGAAGTGCCCACACCTCTGTTCGCCTCGTGCGAGACATGTGTCAGCAAACGCCATGTGGCTTCTGAAGCAGTATGAGGACACGCTGGGAAGGCCATACAAGGAAGCTAAGCAACCAGACTGGAATACTTCTCCTGGTCTGGATCCTGTTCTGGCTACAGTCATGGAATGGGGACACAGCATGTCGGACGATCAATGGGCGGAGTTTCCACCTTCGAAGACCGAGTTCGACATCCATGTCTCCGAGTGGCTGTTAAATTCTACCAGCGCCGCGTACCTTCTCAACGATCGGGACTATGACGCTCACATGCCGCTCCTTATCGAGGTTCACGCGAACCAGTACTCTGGGAGCAGGATGAGGGCACTCAACCGGAATGCCGACACCATGAAGGAAGCCGCGGACAGACGAAAAGAGAGACAGAAGCTGAACAAGGCGCGTGGTTCTGGTTCTACTGGTCCTACGGCCGCACCGCAGGGAGCAAGCTCTTCTCAGGAAGAGGCAGCTTCGGGTGCTAGAGCTTCTGGTTCTCAACGTCCTCAAGAACCCGCACAACCTCCTGGTGGCAAAGAAGGCGGCAAAGGAGGCAAGTCCTCCAAAGGAAAAGGCAAGGACGCCGACAAGGGCAAGTCCAAGGGCAAGACCAAGGACAAGTCCAAAGGCAAAGCCAAGGGCAAAAACTGACTAGGTTCAGATGAGGGCGAGGACGCAGACGTTGACGTTCCTGACGAAGACGTTGGTCCTGGTCCAGCATCCTTTGGTGGTAGACCGTGGTTTCCATTTCGCCTACAGCTTCATCACTGGAGTTTGGAGAGATGGTACTACCCACACTACCGGCTGCTTCATCCAGACGACAGTCCTCGAACTCGTCGCATGGTTGAGCAGTACAACCAGAGAGTGATGAACCAAGGTCCACTGGAAGATGTGGAGTGAGTGTTTCACGGAATGCTTCTTTCATAAGAAGGTATCCAGTTTGAGCATTCGCCATTTCATAGGAAGATGCTTTTCTCATGAAGAGGTACTTCCTTAGAGACTTTGTCAGAAAGAAGATACTTATCTCAAGATAAGATACTTCTAACGCCCTTATATATTTGCCGTGTCGCAAGATGTCATGCTGGCATCAGTGGAGCTAAGCTCTACAACATTTATGTGACAGTAAGCTTTCCGCCTGGAGAGGAAACTGAACACAAGTGGGCAACTTTCAAGCAAAAGTTTTCAGTTGAAGATCCGTTTGCGTTTCGTGCGTGTTCTGCTCTTTTCATTGAAGCTGTCTTCAGGTGAGAGATGTATAGATTCTCTTCAAGTCGCAGATGTAGTTCAATACTCCGCTAATTCGACCAAGAGCAATAACAGGCTAGTTGAATGCCGACTCCACGGCCATGCAGCTCTACGTGTTTTAAATTTGTGCCTGGTTGAAGTACTGAATGTTACACATCCAGGTGCATGTCTGTTTCACGTATCACTTGCATGTATCCATGCCTGTTGCTCAAGGTTCTAGTGCAGTGGACTACAGCTGTGCGCCTGTAGCAAAAGAGACACCTGAGTGCCTGTGTTCCTGTACGCCTAGCGAGGGGATACACGTCCAGGTTACATCTCAGGGGGGGAGGGGGGGCAGGGGGGGGGGGCAGGGGGGGGGGGCCGGGGGGGGGGGGAGGGGGTGAAAGGGGAGGAGGTGAGAATTGCGTCTCCCTTTTTGAGGGGGGGCCAGTGGGCCCCCGTTTTGGGGGTGGGGTCACCCGGGGAGGGGATTAAGAGGTGGGGAATTTGTTGTTGATCGAGGTTCGGGCGTGGACCATTCTTCATAAGTCTCCCAGTGGGCCCTAGTTCCCTTTATTACTTTTTTGAGGTCTTAGGTTCCTTATAGTAACACAAATAACCAAAACCCAAAAGGGTAGCTCCATACCCTTGAATTGCATCCTTGCGTTCCAAGCTCTCCGAACAGAATTGGGGAGAGCGTGTCCCAGGCCTTTCAGGGTTCAGGGGGTTGCGGGTTTTTCTAAGGATGAGAAGGCTTCGTGGGTATGGTCCCTAAACCCTAAAACCCTATGGTTGCGAGATCTCGCAGTGCAGGGTTTCTGATGGTGGTACAGGCGACGGAAGATTGACTCCACAGCCGAAATCCTTGCGTCGCAAGGAGCAATCCCGCTGTATACCTGACAGAAAAGAAGTTTAAATCCTAAAACCCTACACCCTAAACCCTCATGGGGATAGCCTTGCAGGGCTTCCTGCCTCGGCCTGCGAGAGCTGAATTCATGGCTACTGCTACTTGCATTGTCCACTACGTCTTCTAGCAGCAACTTCAACACTCAACAGAGTCACAACATGAAAAGCAACGACCCGCAAACATGATGGAACTTAGCCAAGCTAGCTTTGCGGCTAGGCGTAACAACAGCGACTGTGGCAGTCTCCCACTTCGGCTTTTCTTTTGTAGAAAGTCGAATGTATACCTATCATGCTTGCAACTTTAGTAAGATAGCCATAGGCCCCATGGTAGTTGCTTTTGGGGGGTTCATGTTTAGAATTCTATAAGGTAATCCCCCAAAAGCAACTACTATGGGGCCTATGGGTAAGTCAGCCTTCCAAATCTCCTCAGTGCCGACCTGCGTAAGCCTCAGGTGCCCATGTCCGCCTGCGGCGATGCCATGACGAAGCAGGCTCACCGAGAACGTCTGTGCACAAACTCTCCATGTTTTGTCTCCGAAGAGCCGCACCGAGAAGCATTCCTGCCTGTAGAGCCGCCGGCCATAGCGCTTTGGACAGGTCTGCGACGGTCCGCGAGCCTGCCGGATGCTGGCATGCGCTTGTGGTCCCGCCATTTTGTTAAGTTGATGTGAGGAGAGGGACCGCGGGGCAGCATGATCAAAGATTTTGGGAGCAAGTTTGTGGGCTCTGTTTCGGATCATGACGGTTGGGAAATCCGGCCTAAATAGTAGGCTACTGGGGTACATTAAAAATGGCTCGTAACCTACTGTTCGGGAGTTTCCTAAAATGGGTGACCCTAACAATGTAGTACCCCATATAGTAGGATCCTTATGATAAGGACCCGCAAAAAGGTACCCCTAACTACTGAGGTTACTGGAGCCCTAGGGATGTGTTGCGCAGGATTCCGGTCATCAGCATGCGTGGAGTGCTGTGGTGCGAACAGTTCGAACTGCGTGGTGTGATTATGCCGCTCTTCGAGAGTCATGAGTGTTGAGCATTCCGGCCGCACCGTTGCAGCTCAAGCGCTTTTCCATCTGCCAAGCAGAGCCGCACCTGAGCTCAGAGTTGCCCCAACCATGACGGCGAAGATGGCCAAGTCAATCAGCCAGCTGTCGCTAGGCCGGGGTTTCTGTTCTTGTTCTTGTTATGTTTTCTTGTTATGGTGTTGCTACGAGTCCGCATGGGGCCTCTAGGGATGGACACTGAAGGGTTTGTCAGGTGTTGAACGCTGAACCTTGCCTTTTTTGAAGATGATGATAGAGCCCCGGTCAGGACAAACAGTGACAGCGTTCGCGGGCAAGGACGGGCATGCCCAAAGAAAAGTTGCGAGTAACCAGGACATTGAAATCTGCATGTTCGCCGTAGTTACCAGCTCCCACCCTAAACCCCTAAGCCCTAAACGCGGTGGATCTTCGAAAGCCTTGGCGAAGCTCAGGAGGAGAAGAGGGGCACCATCCGCTTCCTTGGCACCACGAGCTTCTCCGAGGGCGAGTGGGTCGGGCTGGAGCTAGAGGAGCTCTGGGAGGAATCGGTACTTGCATGTGACACGGTATACCTGTTCAGTCGTACACTGAATATATGTTTCACTGTAATTATCACAGACTTGCTTGAACACAAGAAGTGGGAGAGGGCATTGGACAAGTTCGTGCGACAATTCCGCAGAAGAACAATCCGTCTCTCCAGTCACACTCTGTTCCTTCGTCGCAAGCCTCGTTTCGACAAGCACACATGGGAGACAAACCTTTGACGACCGGATGGTCTAGAGTCGTGCCTTCGAAGCTAGCTTGGCATGGCGTTTAGTGCAGGACGACGGCGGAAAGAACGACGGCGAAATTCGGGGCCAGCGCTATTTCACCTGCCCGCCACCTTGCATCAATTGAGGCTCCTGGTCACGGTTTGGGTTTAAAGATTTATAGGGTTTATGGGGCCTTTAGGGTTTAGGGCTTTTCGGGTTTTAGGGTTTATAGGGTCGTGCTATCGATAGGGGAAACTGCAAACTCCTGCTCCGGGTCTCCGAAGCCCCGAACCCTGAAGACTCAAGTTCCCAGTCAGGCTGCATCAGTTGATTTCATGTCTTAATTGGCCCGCGTTGGACGTGTCAGTTCCTTCGCCACCTGATACATTGTAGTGCAATGCTTTTACTCTTTCAGCATCGTAGCTTTTCGCCAGGTGTCCCCCTGCAAGTCTTGCGTAACTCCACATGTGTCGGAATCCGAGGCCCCAGCGCGGCTTGTTCGTCAGGCCAACGATGGTGAAGCTCCCGGAGCCGTGCGGGACTCGGAAGTGGAAGACGGGTGAGAGGTAGAGAAGAGGGGATCCGCTTGAGCGGCGCTTACTTTCAGTATGTCCTGTGTGTTCTACTATCTCCACGGGCCTGAACACTGCACTGACCTAGTTACTGTAAACCTCCGATCACAAAGCCGCAGCTTCATGGTTTGCTTTGCAGGGTGTGTTGGCATTTCTAGACCGGCTCTGGAGCTTTGCTTCAGACAGCGGCTTCGGTGGTCGGGCACTCCTTGTCATCGAGCGAGTTGACCGTTTGTCCGTACCTTGGGCTTTGTCTGTCGAGCTTCCCGTTTCTCGTGGTACAGTCCCGCTGTGATTTTGTCTGTTCATCTTTGTTGCTGCCCCACTCCGGCATGTTGACATAAACAAGGTCGTGGACGGTCCTCGTCAAAACTCTGAGCCTGCGATTGCAGCTGGCGAAGGCCTGACACACTCCGATCCTTCGGCATGAAGCGCTTCGAAACCATGCAGCGGTTCTAGTACACAGAGAACCTCCGAACTGCGGTTTTCTAGAGGCATCCTCCTCACTCATGTTTGCCCCTGTGTATGACAGAGACACCCACCTCACCTCCCACTCTACCGAATCTTGCTGCGACTCTGCTTAGATGCGCCTTTATGTTGCTTTGAGTCTTCGAGGCTTCCGGGAGACCCAGGGGCCGATGTATGTGCAGGTGCGCGCTGCTGAAACCGCGGAACTCTGGTTCTACCCAGAACAAAGGCCGTGTCGATGAACCCCCAAATTTGTTGTCGACTCGCCAGAGCATACGGTCGAGGGTCCCGTGTCAGCTATGCTTTGCATTCAGGCAGTGGAGGACAACAACGTTGGGGCCATCCAGGAGCTCCTTTCGCAAGCCGAAGCCGGGGGCATTCCTGAGGACCTTGCAGGGCTCTCACGTTTCAGATGCGTTTTGTTCCGGGGCCGGGTGCTGCCTCGGGGTCGTGGGTCACTTCATGTGCAATCGCTTCATCATCATAATTTTATTTTGGTTTTCTGTTCATGGGTGTCATTCTGTGTTGAAGAGACTTTGGAAGCATCGTTGTGGACAGCTATCAATCCAGAAGCGCCCACATTGGAACTTCGTGGCCCGGCCTTTCCGTTCCCTCATCAATGGGTTGCAATGGGGCTTTCGTCACCACAGGAGGAGATTGATTTGGCAAAGAACCGCCTGGCAGATCCGCAAGCGTGCCTTCGCTTCATTCTGTGGAGCATCTCCATCATAGCTCTTGCGATGAGATGAGAAATCTCGATGTCAACGATCCCAGAGTAGAGTTCTGTAGTTTTTGGTTTCTCAGATTTCTCAGGTTCAAAGTTCAAAGTCGGAAACGGCCCTGAAGCATGGTTTGCCTTTTGTTCAGCTTATGGTGTGTATAATGCACCCCCTGGCCTCTTGTCGCCCTGCCTGCATGGCCCGTTAGCGTCTTTGCTTGTCTCTTGTTCACTCTATCTCCCCTTTGCTCTTGCTCCTTCTGGTCTGGCATTTGCTTGTTGGCAAGAACGAAGACGTGGCCGTTCATCGAAAGTTTCTGCCTGTGCAAGGGCACCGACGGAAGAGGGTCAAGCCGGAGAACTCAGCCTGAGATTGCAGCTGGCGGAGGCCCGCTCTTGATGCTGTTCCTTCCTGCAGGACCGCTTCGAAGCGTCAACTATCGAGGTAAACATGGACCGTCCGACATGCGTTGTGCTTGAAGCATCTTCCTCACCCATTTGTGTAATTTATTACTGAGACATTGAACTCACTTCTATTAGCTCTATACTGCATCGCGCTGCTGTCGATTTTCCGGTTGTTTTCGAGGTTCAAGCTTTGAGAGACCCAAGGCCCAAGGCCGATGTACGCATTGCAAAGTCCGCAGCTGCAAGGGCAAGCTTTGTTTGCTGAAGCCCTCGACCTCTGGGTCTGCCCAACACAACCTCGGCCCCCAACTTGAAACACCTTCGGGTTACCTTCGGCGTCGACGTGCTGACAAAGACCGTGAGTGTGAAGTGTCAGCACTGCTTTGTCGGAACCCGGGGCATGCAGGCGATCGAGGAGAACGACGTTGGGGCCATTGAGGAGCTGCTGTCGCAAGCCGAAGCCGCGGGCGTCCCTCAGGACCCTGCAGGGCTCGTATAATTAGTGGTTACAGAAAGTCGTTGCACGAAGGAGCGACGGACGACTGGGGCTCGTAGTTGTTGGCTGACTAGCTCCGATCAGCCCTCATGCTTCCGACATCTCGTCAACGTCCAAAGCGAAGGCCGCGAGAGGAGCCGACACCTAGTGGAGTTTCCAATTGACAACAACCGAAGTTGCAGATTACTTGCAACTTGTTGTGCCGCACCCCACGCGTAACCAACCTCCACCCAACAGGTTTCAACCGCGTCCGCTCCCAAAAAAGCCTCTTCCAGAGGAGGAGATCGATTTGGCTCAGAGGCGCCTGGCATATCTGCAAGTGACGTGCCTTGCTTGCAGGCCGTGAGCCGTAAGTCGCAAGCGGAACTCCTTCGTTTCTTTTGCAACCGCCCATGCTTGAAGCTGCGAGTCCCAACGGCGCAGGTTCCAAGTCAGACTCCTTATTGGGTCGTCTCTTTTCAAAATGCATGGCCGAAGCCTTTCGGAGGGTTTGGCGGCTGTATTTGCCCCTCCATGTCGCACATCTTTGTGGGTTGAGTTTGTGCTGTTTCTGCCCGGGATTACCATGGCCCGTCCTTGCCACACCGATGCTGCTGAATGAGTCTAGCTGAACTCTGGCATCGCTTTCCGCAGCCCTAAGATCCGAAATTGTGGTGGAAGAAATTGTGGTGGAAGACTCGGATGAAATTAAGCTGCCGTTATTCGACGAGCTCGGGGGCGAGGCAGAGGGGGAAGTTTCTACAGTTCTATAGAGACTATACCACTACACAGTAAGTCTTGATTGCCAAGTATGAAGACTTCTATTCGATGGTATGATGTAGCCAAGGTACATTGCAGGTTAAAAAGGGTGCACCGTGAAGTATGTCATGGCCTCGATTATGGTGGGGGCTACTGTTCCATAACTTCCGCTCAGCATCCTAACCCCCAACCCCTAACCTCAAACTCGTGAGCGTTGAGCAAACATCCCATCATGTTCAGGGCTTTGAGTCAGGTCATTCGGCATGAAACAATCGAAGGGTGAGTGTGTGTCTGTTTTTATTCATGAGGGGGTTAGCATGTATGTATGTATGTATGTATATATATATATATAGATACACATATTTGTATATACTTATACTTACATGCATGGCATACATACATACATACACACATATATACTTATTACTACGTACGAACATGCAGTCTCGTCAGAGTTACAGGCGTACTGCTCCCACAAGCTGCGTGTGTCGCTTGCAAATATATAGCAGCCATTGCAAGCACATTCATGTGATGCAATGGTAAACATCTTTCGAAAGCAGACATACGTCCGATCCCGCTCGGCAGGCAGAGGTGAAGAAGCATCGTACCACGTCGTTGCTTTTGCAACAGAAAGTGGCGCAGATGGTCAAAGAGGGCGAGGACTCGGGGTAGGTCAAAAGGAGGGACATCAACAAGCTTTCGCGTCTTGTTCCTCTTTATTTGAGCACTGTGTGCTGTCCCACGTACCTCGGGACTGTTGCATCGCGCATGTATCGCGTGGCCGTGCAACATTTTCTTCTTGCCTATGTGTTCACGAGGACCCCGCCAGCCAGCCGGCTATATACCAAGGCACGGCCTGCCATCGGGGGAGTGTTCGAGGCAGATATATATATATATATATATATATATAATTACGATAATATATATATATATATATAATATCGACGACAGTTTTGGTTCATATACACGCTGCGAGATCCCCTGCCCAAGTTACCTTGCCTCGCTGTGACCTGTGCTGAGCCAGCCCACCGGCACAGATCCCACACCGCTCAAAACCAGACGATTGACTGCGTGAGGCTTTGGCTTGGAGCAGATGCTGAAGTCCTCTGTAAGATTCAAAAATATCTTTGATGACGTGTGCAAGAAGTTTGCCAAAGGCTTTCAGGACCATATGGGGGGCGCGGGCCGGGGTACGCTTCTGCGAGCTTTGTGACTTCTGAGCTCCATGCAACAGTGCAGCGAGGAGAAGCGTTCTCATGCCAAGCCTAACAGAAACGATTGCACTCTGAACGGTAATTGCATCTCTGCAGAATAGCTACGGAACAGAAGGTTCATGGGGAAGGCAGCTGGACCGTCCGCTATGCTCGGTGGTACGAAGCACCATGCTCGGTGGTACGAAGCACCATCCATCGTTGTTTTCGCACACCAGGACAAGGGCTATGATGTCGACTTCATGGCCGCCTCGATCAAGTCCCTGTCATCCGCGGCCAGCAAAGTAAACATCGAGTATCACGGAGATTGCCGTCAGCTGAAGGACGTGGTGCGTGGCACGCTGGTCATCAAATCTGGCAAGGACAGGTCGTGCGAGGTTTTTGACGTTTGTCGATTGTCAGAGCGCAAGAGACCGATGCCTCGGTAGATGTCGGACCGGATAGTCGAAGTGTCGTGGCAGGACGGCACTGCGCCCAGCGTTGCAGACGGCTACGAGATCTTGCTGATGCTCGTGGAAGACGAGGGTCGCTTCCTGGAGGTGGCAAATGCGCGATTTACTCGCTTCAGCGACCGCTATCAGAAGCCTGTTGGAGCGGCGAAGTGCCCTGAAGTGATTTCCTTGCAGGAGGAATTCTGAAGTTTCGTGATCTGTGTCAAAGCAGAGGTACCGTGACTGGTTGCTCCTTGTTAAAATCGGTGATTTCGTGTGCGAGCTCCAAGTGAACTTCGAGAAAGCGATTCAGGCAGGAGGGGCAAAGGTAGAGTCAGAGTCTTCGCGACTTGGAAGTGGCAACCCGTCGGCTGGTGCTGGCAGCTTGTCAGGTAAAACAGGATGAGCAACACTACGTGTATGAGATGCAGCGCCTCGCCACACGCAAAGTACTGGAAGCGGCCATGAGCAATGACTACGGAATGTTCCACCTTGTGCCACTCAGCCACGATCGTAGGACAGGGTGCGATTTGGGTGTGGTTTCTTGGGATTGACAAGTTGTATACCCAGGGTCTCGTGCAATCGGCCGATCAGCGGAAATGATAGTTAAGCGGTGCTCACAAACGAGAAACGAACAGTGCATAAAGATGCTATAGCCGGATAAGATATGGGTTCCAATCGACGCAACAATCAGGCCATGAATTAATGTACAGACGCCTATCCAGGTGATTAGTCCGACGAGCATTTAATTTCAACACGGATCGATGAATCCGGATTCCTTTGGATCGGTAAGTTCGACAGCGACTTGTGCAAAGAACTGATGTGTCGTCTTGACCTGGAGTCATGTACCTGGGTGCATGAACTGCGAATGCGTATAGCCGGTCAAACAGACCCCGACAATGAAATCGGGCACAAGTGTGCCAACTAGCGGTCAGACAGACAGAACAAGATTCAGGCCGATAGGAGCAAGCGAGCTGTGTGGAGAATCGAGAAATGACGGTATGAATGAAGCATGTGGACATGTTCATGAATCGTTATAGGTTTCGAACACAAACGAGTGAAAGGACGAGTTCATGAGACAGCACATGTGCACATGTACGGTCAATAAATAAGGTGACATTGTAAAGTTACGGCATGTCTGCCGCACTCGCCCCGCAACTGTCTGCACTCCAACGATGCCATGTACCCCCAGCCCCCAGCCAGGCTCTACTCCAGCAGCGGTCTGGACAATCAAAGTTTGGTGAACGCCCGCGACTGCAACGGTTTCACCGCGCTCCACTACGCCGCTAGGCCAAGGGTTGGGAGGGCCTCAATTGTACTCCCGAGCCGTGGGTGAACCGAAAATCTCATGGTGCGCAGGCATGGAAATGCCTTCTATGTGGACTGGCTTTTGCGCGAGGGTGCGAATGTTCTTTCACTAGACAAGGATGGGAATCCCGCACTGTCCCATGCAGTGGCAATGGGATGTTCGGATGCATGCAAAATACTTGTAAGCGCCATCGAGCAGCTTCCAAGCCAACGGTTGCAGAAAGAGCCGCTTGCCAGCAAGCTGCAATGCATTTGGGGTGCCATGTTCCAGTCGAGCAACGACGATATCTACAATCTGTCCGAAAAACTCGCAGATGTATGCAAGAGAGCCTACAGTACACCGGGACGTCGCCTGCACGCGATCGCTCGGAGTGGCGACGTCCCGGCGATGAAGGCGGCCTACAAGACCTTGCCGCTGGATTATCTGAAACAAGGCTGGGCAGAATCTCAGCACAATGCCGTGGAATACGCCGAGGCACAGATGCTCGATCAAGCCATCCTCAGCGGATCGGCCGCCATGGCAAGAATGGTGGCAGTTCCGGAGGAACACGGCGCCCCGAGAGGCATCCAGTTTCAGGGCTTCTTGGAAATGTTCCAGGAGCCCCAACATGTGGCAAGGCTCGTGCGGCAGGGCAAGGTCGGTCGGTTCCAAGCCCTGCATGCGGTGCGCCCGCCGGACATGCGAAGAATGGCAGAACTGTTGGTGCTCAGCGCGGAGCACGAACAGCTCGAGCTCGCGCTCGAGATCTGGACGCATGGTGGCTCCGAACTAGGAGATGGTCTGACAGAAGAGCAGGCTGAGAAGCTCGTGGGATTGGGAATGCAAGCAGCCGGACTGGGCATCCCACAGTTCGTGCAGCTTCTGATCGATGCGAGAACACCACTCGACAGAATCATTGATGGTCGGAGCATGATCCAGCAAGCGGCCCGAAGTGGACAGACCCAAATTGTGGAGCTTCTGGCAGATATCGGGGCAGATATTCAGAATCAGGTTCTCGACAAAGCGGTTTGTGAGGGACACCAAGATACTGCAACAGCCCTTCTGGAGCGATGTGCGAATCCAAATCAATCCTGGGATGACGGAAAACAGGCCTGCTCCGTCGTCGGACAGGCGATCCTGACAAACCGACCGGAGATGCTCAAACTGCTTGAGGCGTATATGGGCCGGTCTGGGGCCGAAATGTACACCGAGGAGAACTTGGAGTTCGCTGAGAGTATGCAGGCTTTCGAATGCCTAGAATTCATGCGCAAGGCGGCAAGCCGCTAGCGAAGAGCCTTGAACAAAATTGGATACGTAGTCAAGTACATGCGCACAGGTGTATGTGCAAATAAAACTAATTCAGGCCAAAGCACTACATACACAAGCAGATGCGTATATGCATACACACACACACATGGACGACGAGGATTGCTGATAGCTGCTTTTATTGTTCATGAAGAGATCTCCAGGACGTCGTGGTCATGGCCCATCGCTCTACATTGCATCGATCCGTTCTCAGCTGTCATGGAAACCACAGTCTGCTGCTCTGAGGAGGGCGGTGCGGCTGCAAGCAAAGGGCTGTTTTTCGGAGCTGTGGGAGCGGTGGGAGCTACAGCTTGGATCCAAACCTCCCTCTGTTTGTTCAGCTGTTTAGCTGGAATCTCGAATGGCGGCAGGAGGATGCAAAATGTAAGCAGAAAACTCCCAAACTCGTCGATAAAAACCTCAGCAGAGTGGAATCATGGATGCTTAGTCAGGGATCTGAAGTCATCCTCTGCTTCAGCGTTCCTGAGCTGCAAGCATACAGGGATCATACAAGGATGTCTTGGTGGAGTATTGGCTCCGGACGAAAGCTTTGTGTGCAGGGCTGCTGCTCCCGCCGCGACGGCAACTCGCACGATTACTTCTCAAACCGTACCTTGTGCCAGACTCCATAATTCCATTTGTCGTACGTACGTGCGAAGGTAGGCGTGCATGCATGCAGGCAGGCTGCGTGTGTGTGTGTGTGTGTGTGTGTGTGTGGGTATGCGTATGCGTATGTGTATGTAATGTATATGTACATGTATCATTGCGCATGTTCTCATGTGCAAGTTTATTTGTAGATGTCGATGTATAGGTATAGAGGTATGAGTATGAGGTGCACTCCCTGCAAAGATCTGCATTTTGTCCGCTTGCTACACCCGTCAGGTCCCGACGGGCAACACGAATTTATTCTGCCAGGTATTGTCCAGCCATTTTCTGGTAATGCAACAAATGAGCTGAAAACCCAAATCATCAGACTGAGTGAGTATTCGCGAACTTCCCTGCACGTTGACGGCAGAAAAGCACCCGAGCTGAGTGCTGAGTATTGCCTAGTCCTTCTCTTCTAACAAGACCTAATCGCCCGAATTCGGAATACTCGTGCTGAGTATTGCTCCTGTCCTCGCTGCTAGGAAAAGACGACCTACTTGTATGCGGAAAGATCTGACGTTGTATGTTTTAGCACAGCCCCAGCGGTGAACCAGAATTCGACTGATAATTACGTACTGCCTAACCAGCTATTCTCTGCTAGCTGCTGGCACAACACTTGAGTACTAGAATAAACACGCCGAGTCTTCCCGGACGTCCTTTTATTATTGGCAGAAAGTGCATGAAAAGGCTAATAAGCGTGTTTGCACAAGTCACTATCGACAAACCGGAATTGTAACGCTAAGTACTGCCCGCAGTTCTCTGTTAGCACGACAAAACACTTGAAAACCTGCAAAACAAGCTGAGTCTTGCCCGGCCTCCTTCTACTAGCGCAAAGACACATGAACAATCCAATTAGCATACTGAGTATTGTCTGCCCTTCTCTATTTGCGCAAAAAGACACATGAAGACCCGAGTCGACTAGCAGAAAAGCACATGCAAGTGCGAATTTTCCGCCTGAGTATTGCCTGGCCCTTCTTTACTAAGACGCAACAAGACACAGCAATACTAAGTATTTCTTGTATCTTTGGAGGAGCCAGTTTTACTTTTGTTCTACAGCAACCTAAGGATTAAGGTACAAAGTTGTTTTCATGATGGTGCCAAGAGGTTTATAGAATAATCATGCTGAGTATTGCCCAGCTTTCGATAGTAACAAGAAAGCATCAACAAAACCTGGAGACATTGGTGCTGAGCATTGCTAACCCTTCTCTACTATCACAGCGAAACAGCTGAGAGCCCGAATAATCATGCTGACTATTGCCTAACATAAATGCACTGGCAGAAAGAAGCACCTGAACCCGATTCATCATGGTGAGTATTGCCTAACCTCCCTGTACTGACACACAAAAACACATGAACGATTGAATTTATGTATATGTATATGTATATGGACGTGGGTGTAGATGTAGATGTTATTCTGTATGTATGTACGTATGTATGTATGTACGTATGTATGTGTGTTTGTATGTATGTTATTATGTATCTACGTATGTATCTTTGCGTGTATGTACATGCACGCCCGTATGTCTATCTGTTTGTCTCTCCGTCTGTCTGCTGTCTTTGGGTATGTATGCAGGCATGTACGGAGGTGTGTATATACTTCTTCGTGTATGTGTGAATGCCTGTATGGATATACGTAGACATATATACGTATATACACATACATATGTATACCATTAAGGTATATTTTGTTATGCTAAATGGTACGATATTATGTTATGTGTGTAGATATATACATGTGTGTGTTTGCTTCCTTGTGTGTTTGTGTTTATATGTCTGTATGTATGTATGTATGTATGTGCGTATGTATGTATGTATGTATGTATGTATGTATGTATGTATGTATGTATGTATGTATTTTTGCAAGTGTGTAGAGTATGCATGTTATATATATATATATATATATATATATATATATATATATATATATATATATATATATTCACACGCATGTGTGTATGTATGTATGTATGCAGGTAGGTACGTAGGTAGGTGTGTATGTACGAAGGTCAGGCATGCATGCATGGACGCAAGTCCACAACAGACGGATCTGACACAAGGTGCCAGGATTTCTCCGGCATGAGGCTGCGAGATTGCAAGCCGCTGACATGGACCCCCTAACGGGACCCATGCTACACGTGTCGGACACGCTCTACAATCTTTTCTCGTTGCAGGTAACCAGGAGTGGAGGCTTCAGCAGCGGAAAAGATCCGAGCGGTGTCACTGTGCCGTTGTACTGTTTCTTTACAAAGATGTGTGTAAGTAGCCTGGCGTGGTGTTGAGTTCGAAGACGGCCCCCTCACTCCCACTCGAACGACTCCCTAAGCTCGAACGTGAATAAGCATGTATTCTGCTACGGACAGCAATGACATGATTTTTTAGACAATGGATATTGCAACGAACTGCTCGACAAACTCATTGAGAGCTTCGAAATTGCAGGCATGTCTGAGGATGGGTAAACTGGCACCTCTGCGACTACATTCACGGCAGAGGGAAGGGTTTCCATGCTTGGCACTCCATTGGGACATCGAGGAATACTGATGTTGTGTTTGTGGTTTTCATGTTCCGGAACTGCAGCACCTTAGATTCGACATCCTGCTTTGAATCCTTGGGACAAAGCCACAAGTCTGGACCCTGGCAGTTTTGAGATCTTTGTCGTAAACTCATCGCATGGCAGGCACCCGGCCGAGCAGCAGGTCTGATGCTGGCTGTCAAAAATTCGGGATCGGTACAACAGTCGGTCCCTGTACGACAGCACACCATTTCTGGCAAAGTCCTTCAGGTTTGTTTCACCACATCTTCCATTTGATCACGCAGGTGCCCGAAGTTTTCATAGCTGCGTGGTCTCCTGCCACCGAATGGGGCAATACTTAGCCGGATGTGCAGAACTAGGAAGGCGTTGCGTCTGCCGCCGCGGGGTGTGTCGTTTATTTTAGGGAGGTTTTTTGATCAAAAGCTAGAAAAACCAGAGTTTTGCGTTGTTTTCGTCAACAAGACAATGTATCGGACTTTGTATAGTTCTTTGTCTTGTTTTGTTGGTGAGGTTTTTGCGGAAGTGTCGCAGATACTATGCTTTTCGTCTTTGATTTATTTATGTTAATTTTCAGGCTCACTTGGGAAGTTTGTGTCTGGAAAGCTTCAAAAGCTCGAGGTTTTTGCATGGTGGACGTTTCCAAAGTGAAGCAGCAAGAAACGGCAAGCACGAATTGACAGAGCAACTGGTAGCCTTTGAGAAGTAACGCAACCGAAGAAACAGAAGACACAAGCCGCGTTCGCATGGACGTCATCACCCCCCAACCCCCCCGCAAGCCCCGCACAGAGCTGAAAGACAAATGCAAGTCGAAGCCGGCATGTGCAGAAAGTCGAGAGTCGGCAAAAACACCCACCCACCCACACCCACCCACACCCACCCACACCCACCCACACCCACCCACACCCACCCACACCCACCCACACCCACCCACACCCACCCACACCCACCCACACCCACCCACACCCACCCACACCCACCCACCCACACCCACCCACCCACCCACTCACCCACACACACACACACCCACACACCCACACACCCACACACCCACACACCCACACACCCACACACCCACACACCCACACACCCACACACCCCACACACACCCACACACACCCACACACACCCACACACACCCACACACACCCACACACACCCACACACACCCACACACACCCACACACACCCACACACACACCCACACACACACCCACACACACCCACACACACACCCACACACACCCACACCCACACACACACCCACACACACCCACACACACCCACACACCCACACACCGACACACCCACACACCCACACACACACACAGAGAGAGGAAAACACCGAAAAAACGAGGCGAATTGCAGAGCTGAACATGTTTTTGCACAGTGCAACCCGCCGGCTGGGTCACTTTTTGCTAGAAAACACCGCAAAAACCGATGCGAAAGCAAAAGCAAAGCTAATTTAATGTCGGGCGAACAAAGTGCCAAAACTCGAGTTTCAGCACATGCCAAAAGGAATTGCACCACCCCGCGCGGCGGCAGACGCAAAACCTACCCAGAACTACAACACTATTAACATGATTATTACAAGTACTACTACTACTACTACTACTACTACTACTACTACTACTACTACTACTACTACTCCTTCTACTACTACTACTACTACTACTACTACTACTACTACTACTACTACTACTACTACTACTACTACTACTACTACTACTACTACTACTACTACTACTCCGACTACTACTACTACTACTACTACTACTACTACTACTACTACTACTACTACTACTACTACTACTACTACTACTACTACTACTACTACTACTACTACTACTACTACTACTACTACTACTACTACTACTACTACTACTACTTCTTTCTTTTTCCATCGCAGCGGAGTCCGACAGCCGCTAAGCGTCCCTGAACAGCAGCGATACTTCGCCGGTGCTTGGTGCACACTCTTTGAGTCTGTATGCCTCGGCACTAATGCCAGCAGGCTTTGTCCTAGCCAAAAGTCTCCGACATTTATCGGAGTGTACAGAGGAGCGAAGCTCCAGGTACAGAAGATGATAATAATGCTTGACAGAAAACCCCATCTCAGCGTAGAAGATGCGACCTCACGAGGGCAAGTATGTGAAGTTGGTCACAGGCTTGCTCAGGCGGAGCACTGAGGTGCACGGCTGATTGTCCATCACACAGTTCCCCTGTCGATATCCCGTTTGGATCGGAGTAGGGCTGTGTAGGATGCATGAGCTTCGGTGGAGGACCGAAGGATGATCGCAGTGACTGGATACACCGCTCTGAAGCATCTACCTTTGAGTCCAAAGATCGGCATTGTAAGCGTGCTCGGGAGTGCCATAGGCTGTGACTGGACAGCCTTGTCCCCATGAGCATGCCTGTCGAGCTGCACATAGAGATAAGCAGATGCTTGGGTGAGTGCCGAGACTGACTGGTCGGCCTTCGCATGCCAGCAATCAACACAGTCCTGCACACTACGATGCTGGGGTCGGAGAGGTTTGCTGATTGGCGAATGCAATGTGCCTGCTGCCACCTGTGCCGTTGCTTCCCCTTTTCCCAATCTTGTCTCCCAGCCGCCCTCAAGGACAGGGGGACGCATTAAGCTCAGGATATGTCGCATGAATGGAGCAATGTCTGTCTGAGAGGCTGGCCGTTGCCAACCCTTAAGCAGACTTGTCCAGGATCGGAGCCTGCTGATCGTAACAGAGCCCTCGGTTGCACCCGAGTAGAGCACATCACGCCATGCCTGAATCTTGGAACCGAAGCATTGAAACTCAGGCACCTCCATGAGTCCATAGCACCATAAGTGTGTCATGACAAATGCATTTATGTAGCTGTGACATGAAGGGTCTCGCAGCACAAGCCTGTGTAGGAGGCCAGCAATTTCTGCACTTCGTCCGCCAGATTGCTCCGGCGCAAGCTCTCCCGTTTCACCTGCATCCCGATCAGCTGGAGTGCTGCCAGGTTCGTCATGATTTCCAGGCATTCCCATGCCTCCATCACACCTTTGGCTCTCAGTCCAATTTCGAGAAAGAAGACTGCTGTGCCTTCCTTGTCCCCTGAAATCGGATGTGTCGCGTTGAACCGGTGTACCACGTCCTTGGTCATCACCAGTCCTGCCAACTTCTGGGCAAGGTTCACAACGTCCTGGTGAGGGATCGGGGCGTGATCCTCGTCCACCTGCAGTACTTGGTTGGCGGCATCCCACCGTTGATAGTACCAGTGGCCCTCGTCTGTCATCCACCCTTTGTCCTTGGCAGCCTTCTGCTGCTCGATATCCGTACTGAGTGATTGCAGGCAGTGAACAAACGTCTGGATCAGAGTTCCCAGGATGACTGCTCGCACCGGTGCCTCCATGAACTTTGTCTTGGCCTGCTCCTTGTACTTTTCCGCTGCCTGGAATAGAACAGGGATCGGTCCATTGGCCCCCGGCTTGAGATAAACCATCCATGCTGAGTTCTGCTTCAGCACTTGGAGCTGTGTCTCCTGGCGGATGATCAGTCTTCCCATGGCTCTGACGAGAGCCACAGTCTGTGTCGAGGGCTTCCCCTTCCCCTTGCCTTTGCCTTTCCCCTGGTTGTTGGGATGTCCATGGAAGCCTGAGCTGGCGACCGGACGGCCTCGCTTGCCTTGCCCTGGATTTTGCCCCGGATTCTCGCCCGTCTTGGCCGCCTTGGGTGGCCTCTCTTCTTCTGCTGTTGTCTCCTGCTGAGGCTGGTTGAGGAGCATGGATTTGAAGCCGCTGGCACTGTTCTTGGCAAGGTTGCCAAAGACTTGTGATATATCCAGATCCAGCTCTGTTGTCAGGTCCATGTTCCGTTCGAGGCAGGGGCTGGTCGGCAAGATTCAGACAGAATTGCCACAGGACTGAGCAGGCGGGTTTATGAAGTCTAGGATGCACTAAAGGGACCCCACAATACAGGCAGGGGGTGCCTCCTGTGGTGTACGTGTGACAAAGTGCAGTGGCTTTACTCCCGAGCCTAGTGTACAGGTCAGAGTGGCTATTTTTATAGTGAAGCTTCATCACTTTGGAGGACGCCACCCACTGTCCACACTTCATGCAATGTTGAAGATAGCGATGTCTGTGTGGGATGTGGTAGATGGCGTTTGCTCTGTGGGTGGTGAGGCTGTCTTGCATGGTGGGCTCGTCAAACAGCGGGGGCCGATCACTTGTCAAATCAGCCGGCTGGGATGCTGCACGGACCACTGGTGGGGGCTGCGGCAGAAAGGAGTGACGAACAGCACAGTAATTGTGTTCCACATGTCTACGGAGCAGCTGCCAAGTCGAGAATTTTTTCCGACAGTGGCTGCATTGAGGTAATCCTCCAACAGAGTCAGTGTGCTTATGGAAGGGCTCTGGCGGACGATCATGTGAGTACTCAGGGTGCTGTTTAGCTACATGCGTGAGCAGAGTGGTACGACTAGTATACAAGAGACCACATACTGGGCAGGGATGCGAGGTGACTTCCGTGGGAGCAATCTGGATCTTAGCTGATTCCTGATGGCTGCTAAGGCTGGCCCTTACTCGACGCCACCACGCACCCGTGGGTAGACTCACTTGGTGGTCCACACAGTCCTGGCGACGGATGGCTTCATTGTCAAGCAGCCTCTGAAGCACGGATCCCGGCTGAGCAAAGCCTGCCTTCGCAAGCACCTCCTGGTTGGTAGTGTGCGTAAGGTGGGCAGGCTGTCGGAGGATGGCCCTGAGCTGCTTCACCACTGTGGTTTCCAGTGTTTTGTGGCCCTCTGCAGTCAACCCACAGGTAATCAGACCGTATGAGATGGTGGACCAGACACAAGCTCGCCACAGATTGAGCCGTTGCCCGACAGTGAGATGGTGTCTACCCTTGAGGACAGTACCAAGTCGGCTGAAGGTGGTTTTGCCTTTGCTCAGCCTGTGGTGCAGTGTGGCATTTTCCAAAGGCAGCATAGCTGATGCGAGCACCCAGATAAGTAAATTCCGACACTAGTGGAATGCAGAGACTGCCTCGCTGTTGGGGTATGCGAAGTACTGGACCATTGGGTCCCATCCTCACAAACTTTTTTCGGATGGATGTGCTTAAGGTGCCCCGGAGAGCAAGGATGGCCTTGGATTTTGCATCACTCACAGCCATTCCAAAGTGGTGGAGGACCTTGAAGAGAACCGAGATACAGCTCAACAACTGCTCTAGCTCGTGCAGAGAGCTGAAGGTGCTTGCTGCATGATAGTCATCTGCGAAGATGGTAAGCAATTGGCACAGTGTGCGGTAGCCAATGGAGACCTCCAGTCGGCTGCTGATCGCACGCGAAAAGATGAGCCAAAGGAGGGGAGAGGCTGAACAGCCTTGTCGCACTCCACGGGTCGCCTGGAAGCTCCGGCTTTCGCCTGCATGGTGCACGGTGTAAAAAATGCTTGAATGCCAGGCCATGATGATAGAGATCAAGTCTGATGGCAGCTGCATGTCACACATTCCTTGATAGAGCAGTTCTCTGGGGGCTCTGTCGAATGCTTGGGACAAGTCTAATGTGATCATAAGGCTTCCAAAGATTGATTCACTCTTCTGTCCGGCATGCTGATGGTGGAGATTTTTGTGATGAATGCTCAGCTCCGCTCTGGTGGCTGCACAGTGGGCGAAAACTTTACGAAGAGCATCATACTGTGATCGACCACTTTGGTATGCATACTGGGGGAAGCGAGTAACTGCTTCTAGAATTTGTGGTAGGTGTGGTTCAAGGAGGCAACTTAGCATCTTTTTACCCAGTGGACACGACAATCCTATCGGTCTGTAGTCGCTGGGCTGCTTACCCGACTTGTCGGGTTTCAGGACCAGAGCCAGGTCCACGTCGGACCAGCTTTGCGGCACCTTCACAGGATGGTCGTGCCAATGCTGCTGGAGCTGGTCACATGTCCAGGCAGACACCATATCTGCACACAGGCGCCAGGCTGCCCCAGGAGGGTGATTCGCCGGCACAGCTTTCCTTCGCGGGATGGCTTGTAAAGCGGCACACAGTTGCCCTGCATCGATGAGCAATGGTGATCGGAGGGTCCAGGGTCCTGCTGGAGGGACGGCCTCTGTATGAGGCTCTGCATCCGGAACCCTTTCTGCCAAGGAAGGAGCTTTGAATCTTTCACCAAAGTGTGCTTGCAAAAGGTCGGCCTCCGCTGAAGGTGTAAGCATGTGGCCCTCAGCATCTCGAAGTTGCAGCCTGCGATATGCTTGCTTCGGTGCAATTCTTTTTATGATCTGGTAGAGACCACGTGAGTCGTGACGGTATGCACAGGTTTGGGCCTCCTGCATAGCCCCAAGCAACTTGGCACGGCGTGCCTCTCGGCAACTCTTTTGATGTTCTCTCTGCTGTCGGTCAAATGTTTTCCAAGCTCTCCATGCATTGAACCAGCCTCTGAGCCCATCCTTTCGTACCCGTTTGAAGGCACGCCACTTCGCCCACATGGCCTGGATTCCAGATTGAACCGTAGCACTCTGCCAGGGCTTCTCTGTTGGCCGCTTGGCTTGCATTGGAAAGACTTGACAACAGGCAGTGTACAGCGTGTCATGCAAAGTGTCTATACCTTCTATGCCTTCACATTGGCTGATGTGTTGAGACACTGCTATCCGGACAGCCTCTATCTGCTTCATGTGAACAGGATTCGTCGGCTTGTCCAGGGCCGCCAGGATCGCCTCAACATTGATCCGGGGCTGAGGCTTAGGTGGTCTGCGAGTCCAGTGGGGACATCGTATGGAGATGATCGCACTCAGAGGGAAGTGGTGGCCCAGGGAAGTGGTGGGCTCCACTGTGTCGCGAGGCACCCACATGGAAATGCCGTAGTGGACGGGCTTTTCGAGCCTGGTCCGTGGCTTCGCAGCGTCTGACTAAGATGAAGTCGATCTGGGATTCAATGTTCCCGAACTTGAATGTAGACGGCTGCACACGGGGCCCCGGCTTGCTCCACGTGTTGAGAGCTACCAAATCGTAGGTTTGGAGGAGCAGTTGTAGCTCAATCGCCAGCTGCAATAAGTGAGTCCCTGACCGGGATGCTTGATAAGCATCGACCGAGGGCTTGCCAAACCTGAAGACGTTGATCAAGAGTGCTCGCACACTTGGTGTCGTAGGTCTTTGATACACCCCCAAGATGTGCAAACGTCTGGCGTCGCGGCCAGATATCGGCGCTCGCACGTGCAGCAATCTGCCCTGGAGCAGATGCTCAAAGCGAAGTTGGGAGGGAGCCGCTATCCTATGGTGAACCAAGATGAGAACTCCAGCATGTTTTCTAGACTTACAACCGGAATGAGTACACGACCACGAACCAGTCGTAAATTCAAGATTTTCAGACCATTTCGTCTCAAGTATTATGGCAACCTCGTAAGGAGAGTTGGAAAGAAACGTCATTAACTCTGCATATAGCCCGGCATTGAGCCCACCTGCATTCCAGGTGAATGTTCGCACTCCACGGCTTGTAGCCTGCGGGGTCACACTGAGTGGTCGCGAGATCACTGAGGTCTGTCTTATCTGTTCTGGCACTTGGTGTGCCTCCAGCAGGCGTCCCCGATATTGTGTACGGCCTTGTTTGAGGGCACGGAGACATGCTCTCTTGTAGGAGCGTTTCACGTATCGGGAGACTTGTTCTCTTGGCATCGGACTGGATGTTGGGAGACCACTGTGCTTCGGTGTGGTGGTGTCGGAGAGCCTAAGTAGACTCACACCTCCAGCAAACCCAGTGGCAAGGTTTGCAACCCTCGCTTCTGATCCCACTGCGGTTGCACTGCGAAGCTGCATGTAAAGAAAGATAAATCTATGCAACCAGCAAACGTGGGATCCTCGGGACTTGGGACCCGAGCGGCTTGTCTGAGGAGACAAGGCAGATACCGAAACTGTAGCAGAGACACCTGCAGAGGTGTGGCTTGAACGATGAGCAGTTGTGTCTCAGGCTGAGGGGCCCACTGCCCCTCCGGCTTCGGGCCGGAGCTGGTGCACCGTGTGTACACCAGGGGGTGTGTCGTCTGTCCTGGGCCGGCAGGACAGTGATGAAGGGGATGCATTGCTTGGTGCACACAGCACAGCTGAATAGCTTGCCTCATCGGGAGGCGGCACAGGCTCGTAAGCGGTGCAGCTAGTCAAAGTGTACCTGAAAGGCAATCGGAAGAGCTGCTTAACCGTTAATGCAAAGCAAACCCGTTCAACAGCTTGGCACGGTGGAGTTGCACTTGCAATGCCACACGGTGGCTTTGTTTTCTGATAGAAGCACGGAAGAGCCGGGCTCTGTTTCATCGGCAGGAGCCGGCAACACTGTAAGATCCTCTTGAGGAGCCACCCCCCTTTCGGGAGCCGCAGGGGAGGCCGGTAGTACACGGCTGTCAGGCTATCGTGGGCTTCAGCTCGCTGGGTTTCACCTGCTGGGCCATTAACAGAGCTGCCAATGGTAGTAGCAGCAGTTGGGGCTGTGCAGGCAGGGAGTAGGGTCTTAGGAAAGTATGTAAGGGAACTGGCCCGCCTGGTACGATGGTCACGATCGGAAGCAGAGGGCCGGGATCTCGAACGTGAACGGGATCCGTGTTCGTCATGTGTCGTGCTTTCACCCCGGTTGCGGGCATCCTCACGATACATGCTGAGCCATTCGCGGGTTTCCCGCAAGCATGCATGGGCTGACCCCAAGTTGAAGCAAACCAGCCCGTCCTCCGACTCATACAACATGTCGACCTCATGGGCCGTTTCCTCTGCGAGGGCATGTCGTGGCTGGTGGTCGTCAATGCCGTCAGGAGGAGGAGGTGCCACCGTCGTAGAGTATGCTGGCAAGCTGCTCAGGGGTGGCGGTGTAGTGCCATGTCCATGGTTGCCGTCCGAATCTGAGTCTGAGTCCGAGTCCAGGTCCGAGGCATTCCGGTCCGTGGTGTGTCTCTCAGATTCTTGATCACCCTCGCCCTCTCCTTCATCCTGTTCGTCAGGGTCACCTTCAGCATGAGCACCCGGGGGATGACTGTGGTCCGGCAGGTCGAAGAGAGGATTTCGAAGGTCCTGTGGGTCCGTCCTCGGGAGCAGGTACTCTTCGGCCGGTGTAGCTTCCCGAAAGGAAATGAGCAGCGACCTCCAGGTGCCCACCTCAGCAAGGGAGGGAGCCCGCACATATGCGGGCAGTTGCAAATGCTGGAGTATGTTCGCAGCCAGACTACGGTGCCACCTCGGTGCACCCTCTGCCTCACCTGGTGGAAGCCTAGCTGTCCAGACCGTGCCTGCTGCAACTGAGGCAGAGGTCGAGCCAGCGCTTGGCACTGTCCGCCTGGTCCGGATGGATTCCATGTTGACAGGTCTTGGTGGAGGTGGCCCTTGCGGTGGCAGGCCGGGAACCACAGCAGCTGGTGGGTCGTCTCTCTCTGCCCTTGTCATCGGAGACGTGGGCACCGACTCCTGATCGCTCTCTTCTCCTTCGTCTGCAGCATCGGCTTCGTCCAGAACACTGTCATGCAAGGGGTCGCGATCCATCGGGTGGACTCCCTGGTAAACACGGCTAGCACAGGAAGGCTGCACCCTTACATGATCTAGCAGCCTGTCGGCAGGGAAGAGGGGGCCGAGCACATCAGGGCCCAGAGTGTGACCTTGTGGAAACCAAAGCCCCTGAAGTCCCCTAAGCCTACTCAACCTTGGGGGGACTAACCCCGAGAGGTCCTAGGGCCGGGTGAAGGCTTGCTGATGCATTGCATGTGGCATGTGCATGTTTCTGTGTCTGCCTGCTTGAGCACGGTCCGAACCACATGGGCAGCATTTCACAGAGGGTCAGTTGCAGTAGCAGCTGCATCAGACAGCTAATCCCTCTGAAAGTAACACTGCAACCTTCGATAAGTCCTGCAAGGGCGCACTGAAAGATCTCGGTAGCAGCCGGCGCACCGGAAAGGAGGCGGGCAGCAGCCCGACAGACCTGTGGAGATGAGCGGGCATGGGGGGTTCGTCGTCGACGACGGTATCGGCGAGCAGGGGCCTGTGGTTTAAGTTTCCACAGCCGGCTTCGACGTCCTAAGCAGCACTGCTTATACACAGGACAATGTTTATGGTGTTCGGCTCTATTCCCACTGTAGTCATCCCTATGCATCCCGCGTCCTGGCCACCCTTGCTCGGACAGACTGTTCCCAATATGTAGCTCAGTCCAGGCAGTCCAGGGCTCGCTCGCAGCATTGCAATTTACCGATGGTACACGGAGTCCACAGGTAGTGTGCCAATGCCGGATGTGCCGATTGGCACCATGGGCGGGTCGCCGGCAGTCGGGTGTGATATTTGGCGGCCGCAACAGCTGCCAGGACATTCTCGGGATCGTGTCTGCTCCAGCATTCCTCAAAGAGGTCGAAATATCGGTGATCAGCCCTATAGCCTCCGGCCGCGTCATACAGGTCCAGTAGAACCATTCTAAGGAAGTCATCCTGAGTCCGGGCATCCAGTCTGGCCTGATCAGCAGCAAGGGTACACACGGTGCAAGAGGTAGGTCTGCTGGGAACGCCCCAGTCATGCATCTTTTTGCATCCATGCTGGAAGCCGAGAAAGCATAGCCCAGTATTACCAGAAGATTCCAGAGGATCCATGGCATGATGCCGTTTGGCAAAGCCGTGTTGAGTTCAGGGCCCGAGACCTTCTAGGGAGGCTTACCGTTCAAAGAGCGGCCCCAGAAGCCAGTTTCGGCATCGCCCACTCGCTGTGGGCCGAGAAGCTTACTACTACTACTACTACTACTACTACTACTACTGCCACTACCACTACCACTACTACTACTACTACTACTTACTACTATTACTACTACTACTACTACTACTACTACTACTACTACTACTACTACTACTACTACTCCGTTTTTCTGTAACTGCCAGGATTAAATACCATGTTTTTGCTCAGTCTGACGTGTGCTCGCCTTGTTTCTTGTCGGAGGCTCCCCGCAGGCCGAGAAAACAACCCGAAGAACGAGGCAGTAAAGGTCAACGAAGGTGGAGCAATTTTCGTGGATGATCGCAACTCATCGTGATTTGTTGTGTCGAAGACATTATCTTGGGCAGTCCTTTGCAGTGGACCGGGCTGGACTGACGGTTTAATCGGCTTTAGGACAGCATGAGTCACACGGGAGCGGTTTTATCTTATGCGGGCGTACGTGCGTGTTCCGTTCCTTCGGTGTGATGTTTCTTCATCTAGACCCGCACTCGCCAAATTCCGAAACCCCGGCACAGAAATGCTCAACCCCGGTTCGATCCTCCAACTTCGAAACCTGTGCCTTAATCTCCTAAATTGAGCCTTGAAAATCCTTATACCGCACCGGCCCTATGTCCTCAAGACCCCCGTCCATCAGGAATCCGACTGTCTGAGCCGTGGTCCCAAATCCAGATCTTAAACACAAATCCTGCAAACTTGAGGCTTTACAGCCTGAGCTGCTCTGGAACAAAAGCCTACTCGAGCCCTGGCACTTCCGAACTTAACTCCGCAAGCGCTACAGTCACTACAGGAAAACCTAGAGCCGTAGATTAAAAACCTACGAACAACTAAATCAAAACGTCCCAGCTGGACAAAACACGACTCACCTAATGCATTTTTATTGTTGTTGGACCCAAAGATTATACCACAGACTGCAAATCTGTGTCGTAGTTTTGGTCTGGTTTTCCCTCGATCTTAGCCCTTACAACCTGAAGCCCCAAACCCTACCAACCTAAATCCGAAATCCCTGAAATGCATAGTTCAAGGAGCCTAGGTTGGTTGTGAAAAGGGGTCACGACGCCTTGACATTCGGGGCCATGGACGTGTCGGTACGCACTCTGGCGGGCCAGGAGTGCCAGCTGCGGCTGGAAGGCGACCTGTAGACCATATCTGTGTAACTTGGAACTTTGCACTTGCAGTCGTACGTTTATTACACCTGTAGGTATAGACCATATGTGTGTGCAGATAGTTACATCTGTATGTATGTATGCATGCATGCATGCATGGGTGTATGTATGTATGTATGTATGGTATGTAATATGTAGTGGTAATTGTAATGTAATATAATGCAATATGTAATGTAAATGTAAACTGAAATGTTTCTTAAAATAAGCTGAATGTGTATAGGGCTCCTTGTGAGTTTTTGCGGTCACAGGGCTCTCGTCGATGTCCAGAAGCCAACGGGCGTGGGTGTATAGGTTCATCATGCTTGGGTGATGAAAGCGGCTGTGAGTGGTGTTGGACTGCCGTGGGCAGGCCTTGGGTGTTTGTTTATTTTCTTTGGCGGGGTGGTGTCAGTCATTTCTACAAGGCCAAACATGTTCTGGTTTCAACTCTCAGGTGGTCCGGCTTCATGGTCCAGCTGAAATTGAGAAGCTGATGGCGTCTCGGGTTGGTGCCAGTCCAATGCTGATGCTAAATGCACGGAGGTGTGCAATAGGAGGCTTCGGGTCCTCGCGAGTCCAGCGAGCAAGCCGAAATCCTCGAAGCACGAACATCTCAGTGCGAGTTTCGCTGGCGAGTCTTTGACAGGGTCGAGATCCTCAAGCATAGAAAGAGGCCAGGAGATCTATGAATCTTCAAAAATCCGACATAGATCGTCATGGTCATGGAACTTGTGGTGGGTGCCTGGCCCAGAAGTTCCTGCATGTGATCTTGCTGTCATCGCAGTAGGACTTGAAGTGCCTATCGTGGGAGGTTTGGCTTCTGCAGTGAGTCTGCCATCACCTGTCATCCGACACACCCAGGCTATGTAATTAGAGACGTTTCCACCGCACGAGCGAAACTCCTTATACCGCAAACCTTAAAATCTCTCGACATCCCAGGCGACCACGCTTGCACCGTGAGTCTCCAACATTTCGGCCTGGGCTGAGCCTTCGGTTGAGGGCTACCGGGATTTAAATTCAGGGAGAAGGGCGTAGGCCCCAGGCCGCAGGAAGGTCTCAGGATCAAGATGTTGATGCAAGTTTCGGTCAGGTGGCGCTACAGTCCTCGATGCGAAGCTGGCCTTGCAATCAGCATGGGAGGTGCCGCGCAAGGAGCCGGGACAGATTTCTCTATTGCTCTGTCGTTTCATGCCCTCCGTGTATTCACATCTCGGGGTGTCTTTCCTTTTCCAGGTTTCGCATCGTTTCGTTTTATTGGCTTTGGCCTTGGAGTCTTGCAGCTTTCAATCATTATGCGCGGCATCCGAGCCGAGTGCCCATGAACTTTCTTTTCTAATCCAATAGGGTACAGTGCAACATGACATGATTTGCGCATGAGGGGCCAGACTCAAGAAGTGCCACACACAGGCCGTAGTAATGGCAAGCCAACTTGCTGCAACAGGAGCAACGCCTGCTGGCGGCTTTGCGGCAATCGACCCTTAACCTGAGGGTGGTCAGCACTTTCGGGCTGATAGCAACTTCGAACCTTCGAATCAGTCAGGAGCAGCCAGATAGCCCGAAGAGCCCACAGCGCATAATATCAGCATAGAAAAACCGCGCGCCTGGAACCAATACCAAAGTCTTCTGCCTTGGCAGTGAATTGTACACGGAGGTCGTTCACACCAACAGTGTAATTGCCTTTAACTTTAACCCACGGGTACACCGCACACTAAACCCTGTACCTATGAGTTCATCCACGAGTTACGTTGCCTTGATTGTTATGTGAGGGTTAGTCGACCGGCCCTCAAGCGCGCATTGTATAACGAGTTGTTTCCTACGGATAGGCACGAGGATGAACGGCATGTCAGAAGAGCTTACCCTCAAAGATAGGTTGGGTGTAACGCGAGACCTCCAGAGTTGCGATTGGAGCATGAAGCCCCGAATCTAAGGCACCACCAGGCCTAACAACAACTCTAACCCTACGCGCCTCAACACTACTTGCAAGATTCCTGATATGTCCCCTCGTGCATAGCTGAACTCAGGCAGGAGCTTCCGTGCTGCAGGAGGACTTCGATCTTTCTGATTCATGACTTGGTGGCGCTTCGAGTTCTCTCATTTCACAGTATGCAAGCTTGATCTGTGCCCTGATCTGGTTTCATCATAGTCCTCTACGTCATCGTCGTCACCTGCGGCATCACCGTCATGACCGTCATTCGCAGCCTGGTAAGACTCACAATCAGACGGACAGCAAGAAGACCATGCTGCAGCAAAGTCTTGCTCACCACTGGCCCGTCACACAAACTTAGCTGGCAACAGCGGGAACTATTAAACTCCAGCTCAGCTGCAGCTCCAAAAGAGTACAGCTGCTCAGATTGTCACCTCAAAGCTCCTCCGCACCTGTGATTTTCGAGTTTTGTTGCAGAATGTCTTATATGGCCGCAGTGCTTGGCATCCCTCTCACTGGGTTTGAAGCCCGAGCAACGAAGGACTCTCTAACAAAGCATAAGAAATTCAGAACGCACTTGTCCACTGCCATCTTCCCTTCGAGTGAAATCCATGCACCAGGTGCCGTCGATCCACAATGTCGAGTTGCCCAAAAGCCACCCAAACCCGTCCAGGCCCCCGAAGCCCTCACCTCCTCCCCCCCGCCCAACCCATTGTGACCCCAGAGATTCAATATGGCATTGCGGACTTAAAAAGACTATCCATGCTCTGCCTTCTTGGACCTAATGCATGTTGGTAGGACACATGAGCACTCTTGGGACCATCAACCTTTCCCGTTTGCAGGAGGAGCTCCTTCTGAAGGCTGCCATGAAAGCCGAGGCGAGTCAATGAGAAAACATTGCACCAAAGGGGAGCATGCGATACTGCATCATCTGGTTCGATGGTGTGCTACTTAGCTGAGGAAGTTCGTTTGCGTGTGTCGAGATCCCCTGGCTTCACCAAGGGTGACCGGCAGCTCAAGTTGCTACCTTTGTGATGTTGAGCTTCAGTTCTACACTGCAAGTCGTTTGGTGTTGGTAGGATTGATGGCATGCACTTGCAAGGTGCTCCAGGTCATTTCGCTTGCAGAGTAGAAACGTCTCATGGCACAGGCCGTCGATGAAGCGGGTGCTGTGCAGCTTTCGCTGATTCGTGCCTCAGCTGCAGTTTAAGACAACACTTCACCGAGGGGTGACTCTAATGCACGATGCATTCAGTCGTCGCTGTGATCTAACTACCACCAAGCTATGCCAAAGAAATATTTACCAATGCTGTTTGGCTGTTTAGTAAGTATAATGCGCCCCCCGACACTCTATTCTAACTATTAAGGACCCTATTTTGCTGCAAGATGCCAGAGCGGGAGACCCAAAGACTCATTCGTGATGCATGCGTGCATTACTTCTATACTCGGCTGCTTGCTGGGAAATTTAAGCGGCAGACCTGCATCTCCATACTCCAAGTATTCCTTGCATGTAACGGGTGGTTTTCATGAGTTTTCATGCATGCTTTCGTGCGTTTGTTTTCTGGGTCCAAAGCCTCAAGATCAAGCCCAACAGAGTCCTGGAACTAGAGCGCTCAGGGTTTAGGCCATGGGCCTGCAAGTCACGCCATCGTGTAGTTCTGTAGAGCCAACCTACACTCGGACTTGGTGTTGTTGATTGTACTGTGAACTTCTTCGATAATCGCAGTCTCCAACGATCTCATCTCATCAAGCCCTAGTACCGTTTTAAATCCCCTTCAGCCCAAAAAACTCTGGAATACTAAGACAAATCCGTTATCCGATCCGCAGAAAGGCTTGGACCCCCAGCGCCCCGGCCTCCTCGAGGGCTTGGCAGGCTCCTGGGCGGAGGGTTTAAGATGTGACATAGGCATAAATGTCTAGAGTAAGGTTTGTGGTGCGGTAGAGCATATATACATATACATACATACATAAACTTATATATATATATATATATATATATATATATTGTGCGTACCTCTGGACTCGCCCTCAAATCTTAAGCCATGTAAGCCTCAAGACCCACGAGACTTCGAAAGCAACTATCGCCGCACTTAAAGTCTTGAGTTCCTACGGAAATTCAGTTGTTCTTGTAATATCTCATGTATACCTTAACCCGGAATAACCTGATTTTAAAGGTTGTATATAAGGAGTTCATAACAAGGAACCTTAAAAAGGTAGGTTATTCAGGGTTAAGGTATGCCTTGTTGAGGTGTCTAGAAAAGCAGGCTTTCAGTTTGGCGTCCTCAGGCGGCTGGCTGTCGCTGCAGGATCTCTCAGAGGAGCCTACCCGAAAGACAGTCAGTGTTAGTGTTAGTACTAGCTTTGACTGCTATTCAGTCTGCGTTTGCTTGCTGCCGGTGTGTCAGGCTTGGAGGCTTTTGTTGTTCTTATTGCTATGCTTACTATGTGCATGCAGTTCTTCAAGGCTTATAGTATGTATGTGCATGTTCAACAGCAATTGTCGGGAATCGATTTAAGGTTGTCTTTGATATTCCTCTCCTTTTTGCCGTAAGCGCACTTCCATGCCATGCTGGCTGCGCACTTTACAGAGTGCCTAAATCGGTTTCTGTCAAGAGCGACAGCACGAGGAGCTGCGGGGAGACCGCGAGATTGTCCTTACAGCAGTGGAAAGATGCGCCTTGGATGTGCTTTAGCATCCTGCGTATCTCATCTGTCGAGTCAACAACGGACTCATGAAGCATCACGCACCGTCCTTCTAGCTGTAGCTGTTCAACCCTCTCAATCTACCCTGCCCAGCCCTCAACTTACCTGTGGTTCGTAGGGAATGGAAGAACGGTAGTAATAGTAGTTATAATTGTACCCCTTTCCTCCATTCCCTACTAACCAAAGGTAAGTCAAGCCAGAATTTGAATCTACCCTAAACCCTAAACTCTCCCATCCCTCAAGCCAGAATTTGAATGCAGTCTCCAAGTAGAAGCCTCCCGAACCATGGCATGTGGGTCAGCACCACGCACCGAGCTGAGGCGGCTGGGCTTTGGAGTTTGCCTCCAGCCTCCTGGCAATGGGAGTACTATACTTCTCTTGAATACATGATACACATGGGCGGTGTGTGTGTGTGTGTGTGATTCCGACAGTACTTGCAGTCACTACTGATGTTGTTCTAACTGACTCGTCTGTCCGCATTGCTGTCGTGAATATCGTTGTAACCTTGTTGCATTCAGGAGAAAAGAAGACTACATATAGCTGAAGAATAACGTTTGCTTCCGCCCTATCGGCCGCGCATGGCGTCCATTCCTTGACACTGTACCTGGTGAAGTCTTCAGGACCCCCAAACCATGAACACTAGCAAGCCTACTCCCTAGAGACCTTGAGCTCTAAATGCTACACCCAAATCTTAAGCCCAACAAACCCTTAAACCCTGAGGCTCAAAAGCCCTACAATGCTTATGCCCTGAACCCGATTCTCCTTAACTCCGTAACTCTGCTCAAAGTTGCGAGATTGAGGCCTCCTCCGCGGAGATCCCTCCGTGGCACTCCGTGCAGTGCGAAGCGACGCCCTTGCGCTGGACACTTTTGTGCCAACAGCGTCTGAAGAGTAAACCCTAGCCCTCAGCCCTGAAGAGTTTTAGTGAAGAGTTTGAATCGGGTTGGGCTTAGGGTTTGCGGATGTGTGATTAGAGTTCAGAGCTGGGAGTTTCCGAAAATGGGTCCTTATTGTAGGGATCCCAAGATCTAGATAAGGTACCCGGAATTCCCACGTGTTTGGTGAAGCCATTAGATGGATGGATGTTCGTACAATCTTCAGCTCCTGAAGTCCCCAGACGATGCCGCAGCAGATCGGCACCCTCAGTCCCCCAAAGATCCGGATGCAGCATGCTACGAGGCTTTTGGGTGAAGATTTTGGTGATAACCGATAACTCCCCCTAGATTCTAAACCACAAAAACATGTCTTCCTATAGATCCTTAGAAGTCTCCTCTTGTTTGGATACCCACGGTCCTTAGTATAGGAACCGAACCATAGAGTAGGATGTCCAAAAAGGAATCGTGACCAAATTTTGGCTCGGGGTCAGCTCCTGTCGGACCTGCATGGAGCCTCCTCGCTTTTATTGAATCCAAAACCGCTAGGCCTTAAAACTTATATCAAACCAACGCAACCAAACTTTACCCGGTATCTAGAATCTCAAGCTCCCCAAAGCACCCTGAAATTGCAAATGCTCGAGCCCGAAATGAGGGGATCCCTTAATTCTAGAACCCTAAAGAGCCCTTATAATAATCCTGATAGAAAGCTAGCGGCTAGGAACCTTCTGATAGGAGACCTCAATTCTATAACTTTGATAGAGCCCTTATAGAAGAACCCTGGTGAGAGGAACCTTGTGAGCGTCGAGTTCTGATGCTCGCAGGAGTTTGCCTCTGAGGCTCTCCGCCGCGACAAAGGCGGGGCTTTTCCGATCTTCGTAATTCGGATTTGTAAGGTGTCAGGATACGGCGTTTAAGGAACGTATTAGTTGTTAGATTAGGGGCTTTGGAATTAGGGACCAAGGTGTCAGGATACTGCGCTCAACGTTGTTCGAGTTTGGCGTTCAGAACTTTGGTGTCAAGGGCTTTAGGGTTTTACGCGTGGGGGGTGGGGCGAGATTCATGGTTGGGCTGTTTTTGTTTTGTGTGTTCGGCTTAGGGCCTTGGGTGTATAGTAAGAGGGTCTAAGGGTGTACAGGGTTTAAAGTTTTGGGCTTTGTGGCTTGAGTTTGAGGATTTTGGCCACTGGTTTAAGACATCTTTATCTTTCATATTTGTCTGGAAACCTTTATATGCGCATGTACGTGCTTTCATGATCAATGTTCACATAGGCTTGAGATGAAGGGGTGGGGGTTCCTACACTCGAGGGTTTTATTTTCATCACATGAAGCTGCAACTCCAGCCTGATGCAGGTGTCGTCCTTGAAGCGGTGAGCCGCAATGGTGGGGTCCTCAGCGGAGCAGAGCCACGGGGTGAATTCAGCAGGATCGAGTAAGAAAACAGGACATGGCAAACCCCGTGCGAAATTATGCCGTGAGTTTTGCAAAATCCTGTTTCAGACCGTGCACAGATTTCTTGCTTCCACAACAATCGATAGACATGCTCGCCACAAGCCACCGCAAAGAACATGGGTCTAGTAGACTTTCAAGTTTGATTTTCGGAAAAGAGCCCATCTTTCCAGTCAAAGACATCTGCCGATCCCCCTAAACCCTAAACCCTAAACCCTATTGGGACTGGAGGCTGGGCTTTGTGCTTTGCCTCAGAGGATCTGCGATGCTGCCGTGCCGCTGGGCTGCCTTCGAATTCAGTCAGTCACATGGGTGGTTGTCAAAATTAGGGTCCCTTTTTGGGGTCCTTATTATATTACGGCACCGAATATCCAGGGAACCCCAAAACGGGCCCTAATTTTGACAACCAGCCACATGAAAACATCTAAGGTTCAGAAGCCTGGTCTAGTACTGCACACTAAGCCCTGAACCATAGGCTTCTGGCCACACCGTATCTGTCTCCTTGGGAGATCGTTGGCGATTCTATAAACGGGTCTCACATGGGGAGCACATCGTATCAAAGATTCACGCAACGACGCTGATGCTGCCAGGCACAGGTAACCAACCCCGTTTCCGAAATCAGAATGAACAGCAGAATCGCCCGGGTCATATCAGACTTCTTCTGATAGGGCAGTGCCCGCAATGATCGTAATGTCAGCAGGTAGCATGTTAACGACAGAAACAGCCGTAAGCAGACAGACAGACAGACAGACAAAGGGGGAGTGGCCAGATAATGCAAAGTTCCGACTTACTAAGATCTGTGGCACACACACAACGATGCTCGGTCACACCAATGCAGTGCGTAGGATGTAGGACTGAGCCCTGGATGCCCTAAACCCTAAACCCTAACCCTAAACCCTAAACCCCATGCCTTCCCACACTCCAGGAAATCGTGATGGCTGCTGTTGGAAGCCGCTCAGACTCACGACTGGTCTCTGGGTTTAGGGTTTAGGGGTTTAGGGTTTAGGGTTTAGGGTAACTCCCGATCCTCTCCGATCCAGAAACCCTGAACACCCGACTCCTAAACCCCAAACCCTAAACCGCACACCTGAAGTCGATAAAGCCCTCTGACCATGCATATAGTCTCCATTGTAGTTCCTTTTTTTGGTTAACCAGTTTTTTGGTTAGGATCCTATCATATAGATTTGGGTTAAGCAGAAAGAGGAACTACAATGGAGACTATAGGTAGACTCCAAGTCCCTCAACTCCCCAAATGAGGTCTTCAGCGCCTGAAGCCCCGACCGAGGTAACCCGCTCTCCCTGCAGTTCGCGGACGAGGCCGACAAGGGTGGCAGGATGAACTGGCAGGGTGCGAGTTTAGTATTAACCTATATATCGGGTTTTATGGGCTGCTATAGGGTCTCTGTGAGGTTCCTTATAGGTTTCATGGGAATCGGTGCTTCCGGCGGTTTTCGGACGTGACGTTGGTTTCAGGCAGAGTATTGGGGTTTGGACCTCCTGGTTTCCACTCTTCTCTGTTTGTTCAGGATTCATACGAAGGCCGACATCAACGTTGCCTGAATGCAACTGCTCCGGATCTAGCTTCAGTCTGGCACATGCTCATGCATAATATATGAGTAATCAACATAGACCGTAGGACTTTTCACACGACCTACTAAGCCGTCGCCAGTCCTTGCGAAGCGATGCAGCCATCGTTGGGCGCGCTGCCGCTTTGCCTGCAGTGAAAGCCTGCCCAGCCCTAGAGGAATCTCGAAAGCCTCTTGTAGCTAATCTTCTTCCGGTTTAGAGTCGTACGTTTTCTGGAGTTCAGGGATGCATTCAGCAATTCGGGGGCTGGGTACTTGGTCAATTGTATCACTGTGTCTCACAGCCAGTGTGTCCAAGTAGAGCCAAACTCCGGAGCTGAGCAACTCTTGGGCCCTACAAGGTCCATGGTCTGTTGACTTCAGGGCTCCCGGCTTGTGAGGACGAAAGTCTCTCTGGAATCCGTATATGCCAGGTGTCGAAAGCCTTTGCTAAGATGAGGGTAGGGGTGGGGAAATATATCGGGGCCTTAATACTTACCCATACTATTTTGGGCGTTCTTTATTATGATTATAGTATAATGGGCCCCCCCAAACCCTAAACCCTAAACCCTAAACCCTATTCTGATGATCAGTGCCTCGAGGTCGCAGGGCGCAGTGCCGCACTGCGCTTCGCCACTGGTGCTGCCTCAGAGGACCCGCAGGCGCAGCAGGGCTGGGGGATTTAGGATTCGGGTTTAGGGTTTACCTATATAGTCTCTATTGTATATCCTTTTTTCGGTTAACCAGTTTTATGGTTAGGATCCTATAATATAGATGTTGGTTAACCCGAAAAAAGAACTACAATGGATACTGTAGGCAGGGTTGAGTGGCTGAGTCCAAGGATGGCATAGGGATAGGGGTTAAAAACTAAATAAATAAGGATCAAAAAAATTAAATAAGGATCAAAAAAAATAAATAAGGATCAAAAAAATAAATAAGGATCAAAAAAAATAAAACGGGTATCCGCGAAAGGAAGGGGAAAAAGGAAGGAAAGAAAGACAGAGAGAGAGAGAGAGAAGGAAAGAAAGAAGGAAAGAACGAAAGAAAGGAAGGAAGGAAGAAATAAAGCAAGGAAGAAAGACAGAAATAACGAAAGAAAGAACGAAATAAAGAAATAAAAAACAACGAAAGAAAGAAAGAACAAACTACAACTAAAACTACAACATACTACACCTACAACCACAACGCCAACAACAACAACACTACTAGCAACAACTACACCACGAAATCCGTCCTGAATGCGAAATTGTAAGGAAAATTTGATTTTTCCCGAGGAATAAGCTAGGTAACGTATGTTTTCCTTCGGAAAACCTGAAGAAATGACACGAACGCCGTAGGTAATAGGAAAATAGGCTTTTTCCTAGGAAAAACCAAGGAAAACTTAAAGAAATACAACGGAATTCGTAGGAAAATCGTGTTTCCCCAGGAAAAACCAAGCAAATCCTTAGGAAACGAAAGAAAATCCATAGGAAAGCAGTGTTTTCCCTTGGAAAAATTCAAGAATTGCTGTATCCAAAAAGCAAAAAAGAAAGAAAGAAAGAACGAGAGAGAGAACGAACGAACGAAAGCAAAAACAAGAGGAAGAACGAAAGCAAGAACTAAAGAAAGAAACTTAAGGAAATACCACGGAATCCTTAGGAAAATCGTGTTTTCCGAGCAAAAACCAAGCAAATCCTCAGGAAATGAAAACGAATCCGTATGAAAACAGTGTTTCCCCTGGGAAAAATTCAAACATTGCTGTATCTAAAGAGGACGAAAGACAGGAAAACAGAAAGAAAGAAAGATAGAACGAGAGAGAGAACGAAAGAACGAAAGCAAAAACGAAAGAAAGAACGAAAGCAAGAACGAAAGAAAGAACGAACCAAAGAAAGAACGAAATAAATCAAACCAGAAAGAAAGCAAGAAAGAAAGGAAGGGAGTATGAGATGAACAAAGAAAGAACAACAGAAAGAAAGAAAAGAAATGAACGAGCGAAAGAAAGAAAGATGTCCATAATGAAAAAGCAAAGTTGGAAAAGACGAAAGAGAAAGAATATGAAATAATCACAGAAACAAAGATACAAGCAACAGGATATTACAGGGTCCATCGAATTTACCATAATATCGTAGTGTACCGTAACATAATATAACATAATGTAACCTAATGTTATAAAATATACTACATATTATGTTGTAAATATACACACTGTATTGTACTATGTTACAATGTACTACACTATAAACTAAGATATTGTTTTGTTCCATGTCATCTTCTGTTATATTGTATTGTTGTATTTTTAGTATGCTACTATATGCTATAAGAAGCAAGGTTCTATTATGTTAGAAAATGTCACACCATTTTTGTGTTGTCGAACCATCTTATGTCGTTCTTCTGGTTTATTATGTTATATATATATATATATATTAGGTTAGAATGCTAACGGAAGAAGAGACACGAACAGGCACTGAAGACCGAAACACCCGCCGCCGCGCTTTTCGAGACGCGCAAGCTTGATTCAAAGAGTGTTTTCGAAGCCCATCATGTGAACGTTGTCTCTGCAAATGGGGGGGGGCTGCGCCCCCCCCCAACCCCCCCGCTGTTTTAAGCCGTGCAGGATTGCTTTGAAGCATATGCCTTTTTTTGAAACCCAGCAAATGAGGGCGTCTCCGCCCTTGTAGATACATGCTGAACCAGAATCGCCAAATGAGGGGCGTGTTTAAAATAGATGATGAAGCGGAATACCAGCAACAGTTACAACAGGAAATCCGTCCTAAATGTGAAATTGTAAGGAAAATTTGATTTTCCTGAGGAACAACCATATGTTGTCCTTCTGAAACCCTGAAGAAATGACACGAACGCCATAGGTAATAGAAAAATAGGCTTTTTCCTACGAGAAATCAAGGCAAACTTAGGGAAATACCACGGAATCCGCAGGAATATCGTGTTTTCCAGAGGAAAAACCAAACAGATCCTAAAGAAACAAAAGGAAATCCCTAGGAAAACAGTGTTTTCACTTGGAAAAATTCAAGAATTGTTGTATTTTAAGTGCTTTAATTTTTTTGATCCTTATATTTTTTTGTTGATGCCTCTGCCCCAGGAATTGCTGTATTTTGAGTGATTTATTTTTTTGTTGATCCTTATTTTATTTTTTTGATCTTTCCATTTAATTTTTTTGATCCTTATTTAATTTTTTTGATCCCTCACCCGCAGGCATACATCGTATAATTAACCTTTGTTGTTTATGCACGTAGATCTCGAGGCTATTGCTTTTCACCGTTTTTTCTTTAGCTTGCACTGGTTATGTACTTGCTTCGGTTCGGACCAGTCTAGCGATGCATGCAGCCGCCCTGTTCCCTGGAACGGCGTCTGTAGATGCTATAGACAGCCGCTCACGTCAGGTCCCCGTGGGTCATCTTGTTTTCTCTTCACTCTATACAAATTCTGAAGTAAGCATCCACATGGGTAAACCGAACAGCCCAAGACCAAGCTCTAAACGCTCTAAACTCCTACAGCCTGAACCCTAAACCGCCCAAGTAAGCCCTATTCTAATTGTTAAGGCCCCTATACTAGTACCCTTACACCCCTGCATACACCCCTTCAAAGGAACCTTAGTCCAATTATTAAGGCCCCTACATTGAGCATCAAAGCAGCGTGGCAGGTTTTGCTGGCAGCCCTTGGAAAGGAACCCTCTGCCTGGGCCTCAAGCGCAGCACGTGGCCTTTAGAGGGTTTGGGCTTTGTAGATAGGACTGGAAAGGGCTTGAGGGTGTAGGGATCGAGGGCTTTACAGGGCTTTTGGGTGTAGGGTTGGGGGTTTGGTCCTAGTGTTTTGTTGGTTTGGGCCGCAAGTTTGGACAGTTCTATGGGGTGCTAGAGTATGAGTGGCTCAGAGGGTGTAGGGCAGTGTAGGGTTGGTCAGGTTCGCTGGCTGAAAATGGCATCAATAGCCCATAAAGTGCCTAAGTCCCGAATCCTAAGCTGCAGCCTCAAAACCCCACACTCTCATACACTAAAACCCCAAACCCTCAAGCCCTAAACCCTCAAACCCTAAGACTCCGAGAGCAGCCTCTCCGTCACTTGAGCTCTAGGGGACTTAGTAAGTAGGTTAGAAGTAGAGTTAGAAGTACCCTCAATGGAGTTACCCCAATTATAACCCTACTTGTAACCGACTTACTAAGTCCCCTGGGCCTCCAAGTAATCCTAAAACCCCTCTTACTTACATACGCTTAATAGATCCCTTCTAAAGAGCCCTTCAAGGAGACCTTTGAGAAGCCCCTTTAAGGAGCCCTTCAACCCCTAAACCCTAAACCCTTTAAGTAGGAACCCTTTTAAGGAATCCCTAAACCCTAAACCCTAAACCCTTCATTGCATCCCTTAAGGAACCCTTTAAGGAATCCCTGGGCCTCGAACCCTAAACCCTAAACCCTAAGAGCCCTTTTAACAAACCCTTTAAGGAATTTCTGGGCCTCTAACTAAGGCCCTTCGGCCCGGCTCTGCCCGCGGCCGCCCGAGGGTCCAAGGAGGCGGACCCGGCGGAAGATGAAGCCTAGGACCCAGAGTAGGCCCTTATTGCCATTTTAGGGTTTAGGGTTTAGGGGTTTAGGGTTTAAGGGTTTAGGGTATCCATTGGACTAAGTGGACCCCAAAAGTATGTAGAAAAATGGCCTTTTCTGAGTATTGGGCCATTATTTTCCCTACTTCGGGTGTGCAGGGTTTACCTATGGTCTCCATTGTAGTTCCTTTTTGGGGTTACCTTATAGGATCCTTCATATATAATGGGTTAAACCAAAAAAGGAACTACAATGGAGACTTTAGGTAGGACTAAGAGTGCCTAGAGGGTCATACCCTACCCCCTTTTTTTAGGGTACCTAGTTTTATGGCTCTTATATAGAAAAGTAGTACCTAATCAAAAGGGGTAGGGTATGACCCTATAGGTAGGCCCGTATTACCCTTTTAGGGTTTAGGGTTTAGGTAAAGTTTAGGGTTTATACAATAATATAGGGTTCAGGTTCAGGGTTTAGGGTTTACCCCAGGGATAGAAGGACTCATATATTAAGGCTTTTGGGCCCAAAGACCATCCTATATCAGGCTCTTGGGCGATTTTGATCCCTAGGGTTAAGCTGTACCCTCGAGTCTCCATTGCAGTTCCTTCTTTTAGTTGACCAAAACCATACTGGTTAACCAAAAAGACGGAACTACAATGGAGACTCTCAAGGGTCCAAGTACCTAATAATCATATATATATATACTCTCCAAAATCCTAACCTACATACCTACTATCCGAAAATCAAGTACCTAATTATTGGGTCCTTTGGACCCTTGGGTTCTTTTAGGATCCTTTTTATAAGGACCCCCCAGAATAACGTACCCCTATTTTCGGAAACTCTAAGCCCTTATACAGCCTTTCAAAGGAACCCTTGTAAGCCTTATAGTAACCCCCTTTAAAGGAACCCTACAATACCCCCAATCCCTTATAACCCCCCAAATCCCTTATAACCCCCCTTTTAAAACCAAAAAGGCCAGCGGAAGATGAAGCTCTGGCGCGGCCGGGGCAAAGGCGAGGCCTCAGGATGGAGTTTTGGCCTTTGGTTTTGGGTTCAGGGGTTAGGGTTTTGGGTTTAAGGTTTAGGGGTTAGGGTTTATGATAGGGTTTATGAGTTCAGGTTTCAGGGTTTGGGTTTCAAAGTTTTTTGGGTTCAAGGTTTATAGGGGTTAGGGTTTATGAGTTTAGGCTTTGGGGTTTAAGGTTTAGGTTTTAGGGTATATAAGGTTTGGGGTTTGGGGTTAAGATTTTAGGGTTTTGGTTCAGGGTTTAAGGATTAGGGTTTAGGGTATAAGGTTTGGAGTTTAGAGTTCTGGTTTCAGGGTTTGGGTTTAGGCTTCAAGGTTTAGGGCTTAGGATTTAGGGTTTAGGTTTTAAGGGTTTTGATTGGGGGATGTACTATGGATTAGGAGGTTTAACGAAGGGTTTCGGGTTTAGGGTTTATCGGGATGTATGGATTAAGGGGTTTGGGGAACGGATGGATTAAGGGCAAAACGTGTAAAAGTTTGAAGTTTCTTTGAATGAGATAGATAGATATATATATATATATATATATATATATATATATTGAATGTTCAGATCACGACGGCCGTCGGCATCGTGCTACAAACCGGGCCGCTTCTACTTCTAATACATCTCCCGCTACCGCTAGTGCTACCACTGCTGCTGCTGCTACCCACAATAGTGACGGAGAGAAGGTTATATTGCATGGATGGGACTTAGACATGCAGGCAACAATCCTGATGCTGAACATAGCCGACTCAGCTTTGTCCGATCTCCGCATCCCAAATAGCTGCGCAAAGCACCTCCCAAAGGGGTTCAGAAAACGTACTAGTATACTGTATTATGCAGGAACATACTATACAAATATTTCAAGACACTATGATGTGTCCATGTTCAGCATCCAGGACCCTGGCTTGCGAGCAGAAGGAGTGGAAAAGCCATGCTGGAAGGAAAATGGCTGTCTGAAGATATTGATGCCTTGTGGTTTGCGGTGCTCTCGGGTTTGAGGTAAGCCAGAGTTCAGAGTCCTATATAGGGTGGTGAGATTCCGGTGAGCCCTTTGTGGAGATTCAGAGGCCCCAACAAGTGCAGACTCCCAGGTCAAAGATTCCGATCGTGGAAGATCCTAATCCTTTGGGCTCGGGCATCCCCATAAGGTCTGCACCTGGTGGGCAACGAGGCGACGATGGACGACCTCGGCTTCATAATCCCTATGGAAGGCTTCCGACATGTTCGGTTCTGTGGACTCGTGAGTCGAGATCTGACGCTTTCCGGTCAGCCGTTGTGCCCGCTGTCGAGAGTCCTGGCTTTGATAGAGACTTGAGTTGCCAGCGATAATTTGTGAACTAATCTCTCCATCGGCCACTGGGGTTCTTTAGGTGGACGTCCACCTCCGGCGCACTGCGGTGATCCGACAGTTTCAGCGATGGTGGGGCCCGCGGATTGTGAGAGGGGTCAACTGTCCCCAAATCTAGGCCCGCTAGGCCTCCATAGGTTGAGTCATAACTAGTCCCAAAGTAAACGACTATCAAATTACCTAGGATGATATGTTTCTGCGCCACATGAGCCCGAAGCCTCTGTAGTACCTTCTTGCTACAGGATCTGCATCCTAGTCGTGGCATCGGCTGTCATCTCCACCATAAAGATTCCATAGCAAGTCTAAACAGTCTTAACTCCAAATCGTGAATCCGCTCAAGTTGTCAGTCCCTTCACCCAGAAACCATTGGTTAAGATTCCAGACCCCAGAATTCAATCATCAGTCCGGCACACTTCCTGCACTCGTTTCCCAAGCATAACAGCCAACTCTTCACATAAATGTCGTACTCTTACATACCGTCATCGGGTGTATCACAGTAAGTACTGTATCATGTTTGTAGATGTCCAAGCATATGTCTTATACATACATACATACATACATACATACATACATTTATTCATACATGCATACGTATGTGCACACGCACATACATACATACATACATACATCTATGTACCCTAGAACTGTGGGTGTGTTTCATGCAGGAACGCACTCTCCACCTTTCAGACAAGATGCAGGGCCCCGAGAGCGTTGGGTCTGGACCAAAACAATAAAGTTGGCTCTGCTCAGGTTCAGGATTTCTGGTTCAATTGGGGCAAGCGGTTTTGTTGGACTTTGAGATTCAGCATTAGAATCAAGTTAAGCATCAATTCGGTCATATGTTCTTTCCCGGGCCTGGGCTTTAGGACAGAATTCTCTTCTAAGGGTTTCGTCATCGTCGCCGCTATATTCATCGATTGTCATCTCAGCTGTGTTTAGCATCAAACCCAAAAAAACCTCAAAGCCCTGGAATTCTGAAACCCTCGAACTCTAAAAACTTTGAAACCCTAAAACCCTTATAAAACCTTAAAACCCTAAATCCTAAGCCCTAAACCCTAAACCCGTAGTGGGAGCTGCGGAGTTGAAGGCACTCCGTGCCGATGAACTTGAAGCTCAGCCACCCGGCGGGCATCTCTGCCACGGCAGCGAAAGCAACTGCCCTGGAGTGCTCGAGTGTTGAGTGTTTCTCAAGTTGAGAGACCGAGAAGCTAGTAGTTCACGGATTTCTGACCATGACGTGTAGTGTTTTTTGTGTAAGAGGCTCAGATCCCACGACAAGACATCCCCATCATGCTTTTCGTTCCAAGTTGGTTATAGCTAGAACTCACGAAAGCTTGGGCGAATCCATAAACTCAGGCGTTTAGGATTCAAGGTCCAAGGACAAGCTGTGCAACGATCTTATGACCGTCAAAATCTTTTGGACATCGGTCTCGAGGACTGAGGAAGGGGAAAGCTGATTCAGGGACCTTCCGAACCACCACAAACAAAACCCGGGATCTTCTAGCATCCAGCCTAGACTCCATACCCTGCCTAAACGCACAAAAGCGAAGACTGTCACCCTACAGACCGCGACGGTAAACTTGCAAATGCAGAACAGTCAGATGGCCCAATTACCTACTTTAAAACGTACACTACTTTAAGTGGTTGGTTTTGGGTCAGTCAGGGCCGGGGCGGGACAAGTAGCGAAAAGTATAGTGTTTTGGGTGGGTTAGGGACTATGGTTTTGGGAGTTTAACTGCCGGGGCTTTGAGTTTTAGGTGTTTTTTGTGGTATGAATTGTGGTCGGAAAACTTAGTTAATTTTGGGGGGATCATTTGAGGGCAGAAATTAGCTGTTTCGGTATTGGGGTGCGAAGCTAGATTTCTGAAATAGTATATGAAAAGGTTATCAACTTCAGAGGCCTTTCGTCGTTCGCTTTTCGTTGGCCATCGAGCACATCGTTTTCATCCTCGACGTGGACGTTCGGAGGTGGCCCTGGCAAGTGTTGGGGTTTGGGTTTGTGCGTGCAGGAGTGTTGCTTGCCAGTGCATGTCACCTGAGTTTGTGCAGTTGCAGCTGAGCTTGCATGGATTGATTTTTTCGGCAGCATTCAGTGGCCCCAAAGTGCATTGATGTCCCGATCATGTCACAGATCTTACTTCTAAATACCATTCTCACTTTCGCAGATTTCACAGCTTTCTTTTTGGTCGCTCGGGGTTTCTTGGTCGTTCGGTCTTTAGGCCGTTCGGGTTGTGTTGGTCGTTCGGTCTTTATTTAGGCCGTTCGATTTTTGGTAGTGTCGTCACGATGTCTCTCGGCGGCCGCAATGGACCTCGTCGTGCGAATGAGGACCTGGACTATGAGCAGCTCGAGGGCAACATCGACGAGGGGTCGTTCTGGCAGGGCCCGTTGATCGTTGCCTGGGGGGCAGAGGAGACATATGCCACGTCCAGTCGTACGGGGGTCGTTCGTAGCTTGCCTTAAATTATGATGCCAGGGATGTGTGACTGTGTGGCTTCAGGTGTCACTTCAAGGCTGTCCAATCAGTTTGCGATCTAAGGCCAGAAAGGCCACTCGGTAATGCCGGCGTTCTTGAAGAAGAGGTGGTATGAGTTGATGGGGACCCAGACCTCCATCGACGTTCGGGGCATGTGGCCTAACGATAAGGAGGCCGCTCGAGTTGCTGGCAACTTGGTTTAATTAATTGATTAAGGCGGCTTGTGAGGTTTGGTCGTTCGAGGGTTTTTGAAATTGAGGTAACCCGCTCTGCGTGTATGCCGCCTGGCGAGCGGCGTTCGAGCAGCAAGAGTTCATCCCGGCCTTCCTTGTTTGCTACAACCTGCTCCAGGCCCTCGTGCCGCTCGAGGGTCGTTCGGTTTTGCAGATCATTTGTAGCCTGGATGCATCTAGGGACATTCCGTGAAGCCAAAATATGATTGAAGCCATGATTTATCCAGCATGACTCCAGTGCAACCAAGGCTCCCATGGCAAAAACCGCTCGGCGTCCATCGGGGTCGCTCTGAGTGCTTTGTGTCGCATCCCGATTTGGCTCCCGACGTTCGGAGATGCCCATCGGGAGTGGTGGGCGATCGCCCAATTGCCGGACGTGGCCATGGAGGAGCTGCAAAACTTGGTGTCGTCCAACCGGCCGGTCAAAGGTCCCCAGACTCCACCAGGTCCCCCGGGGGCCCCGCCTCCCGGTGGGGTTCAATACCAAGGGACGTTCGACAAGGCGGATATGGGGGCCTCCATGCCATCCCTTGGCCATCCGATTCGAGATGCCGCCTCTCGGATGGATAGTGTTGTGATCTTTGCGATTCGGTTGTTGCTTCATGGCCTCGCGAGGTTCGCTATGAGATATGGCAAGTGGCGCCCGCCGTGCTCCTGGAGCTCGACGACCTTCGGTTGGACGACCAGTGTATGCGGGCCTTTCGGATAGCATTTAGTAAGCATGCCGACAGGAGTGAGTTCAGACTTGCATTTGAAAACATCCACTTTGAATCCTGAGTCTATCTCCAACATGGCCGGCCGTGGAGTGGAGGGGGCGCAGTTCGTGCGTGAGCTTTTCCAGATCTTCCAGCGAGACTTGGCTGCTTTAGTTGGGTCGTTCGATGGTCGTTCGGTTTCGCGAAATTTTGTAGCTGAGGCGAGAATCAGGAGGACCTTCGGAAGTACGACAATCCGTCGGCCGCAATTACACGGGCCATTCGGAAGGAAATGGATCGCTTGCGGCCGGAGATCCCGGGGCTGCCTGGCATCTTGGACCACAATAACTAAAGTGAAGTTGTGCTTAGACTCAGCTGATAGGGCAAGTCCGGTTGGCCTGTGTTCTGAGGAAGCAGTGGCGATGGTCCTCGCCGTTCGGACGACCCGCCTCGCGATCATCGTCCTTCGGGCAATCGTTCGGACTGGGGTGACTACGATCCCCCTCGCCGTTCGGACGACCGTGGTGGCTTGCATGCACGAGGTTAACCAGTGAAGCTGCGGTTTTGACTTGGGACTTGGTCGTAGAGTTGAATCGAACCGGGTCTGAGGCGACGATCGTGACCGCCGTGGCCCTGGTCCTGGTCCTCGCTACGGCGATCGTCGTTCGGAGGACAGGGACTATTACAACCGCGATCGTCGCCCGAACTTCTACGACGATCGTGATCGCGATCGTCGCCCGGGCTATCGCTTTGAGCGGCGGGACTACGACGAGATCTCCGATCCGGGCCACCCGGGACGTCCGGCCCCTCGCTGCGGCTTTTCGGACGAGCGGGTCGCTCGTCCAGCAATGATTGATTCATGTGCTTTGTCACTTGTTTTGGCCGTTCGTTTTGCATGGCTTGCATTGAATAACAGTGTTACATTGCAGCTGCCGAGGATCGCCAGCGTCGTCGCTACTAGGCCGTTCGTGACGGCCGTGCCTAGGCTTAACTTGAACAGTCAGTTATGCTTGCAGCGAGTTGAACTTCATTGAACGTGCATCCGACTAAGGTTCGGACTGGGCCATTGGAGCCCAGCAAGCTGCGATCCTGATGTCGTTCGTTCGTCCCGGGATCTCGCGGCCAGCCTTTTTTGCGGGACGGGCGAGTAGAGCCAGCCCGCCGACAGGGGCAGGGGGGAAAAAAGAGAACGTGTTTGCGTGCACTGGAAGCTGTCTTTTGCCATGCAGCATCAACATGTGCTGCTTCTTCTGACTTCGTGGCAGGTCCTGGACGTTCGGGAGGCCGTGGCGGTGTTCGTGTCGACAATCAAAGCAGGCCGGCCGACTTTAATTAGAAACTTCGGGTAGTATGGAATTCGTGGGTTTTGCGGGTTGGTTTGTCGCTCACTTTGGAGTTCGTATTCGGGATCGGGGTGTTCTTTGATCAGGTTTGGCCGTTCGTGTGGGACACATGATAAGTGAGTGAGCCCCGAGCCTGTAATTTTCCCAAACAACAAGCCCCAGTAACAAGCCCCTAGATTCGACTTTAGAAACAGCTATATATCTCTGGTTGTAAGCTACAAAGAAGCATTCTACCTCCTGTATGTGAACAAAAAACAAAGCTTCGGCCAGACCTATAAACCCAAAACACAAGCACCCGTGGCTAGTTTTACAGCATATCTAATTTCGGTAGGACAGAACTTTGAGTAACCAAAGCCATCATTGTACAAACCAGGCCCAACGTCGTTCGAACTGAAAACAAGGCCCAAACCAAGCCGCCTTTTCCCCGGCAGGAGCGGGCGTGAGCATCTCGCAGGTCGTTCGGCGGGTTTTCGGCGTTCGGGATTACTTTGCACTAGCTTGGAGGGTTTAGATTGGTGCTAGTAACACAGTCTACGGGAAGCGAGGACGTTCGGAAGACCCCAAACACATCCTAAACCACACAAGCTAAACCTTAGAGCTTAATGCTAAATCTTAGAGCCCCCAAACAGACCACAGACTGGGAGCCCAAACCCCAAGCCCTTTAGCGACATGCCTTGAGTGTTTTTTGGGACGTTCGAAATGCATTGGATCTGTGCGTGTGTGCTTCTGGTTCCAGGGTTGAGATAGGGCACATCAGTTAGTAGGAAAGCCCCCGTCATCATCCGTGCTGCTTGGTCCGTCGGTCGTTCGTGGTCCTTCGGACTTGCTTTGCTTTTCGTCTTCGTCGTCGTTCGTGGTCCTTCGTGGTCTCTCGTAGGCCTCACGACCCATGGCGAAATCGGGCTCGGCAGCGGCGAGTCGCAAGGCGGCCGTAGCAAAGAAGCAGGCCGACAAGCAGGCCGCTCGACGTCGGGCGAAGGAAGAGAAGCTCGCCAAAAAAAGCGAGAAGGTCTTCGCGAAGTCTCTCGCCAGCTTCCAAAAGTCCTCGGCCGAGCGAGCGAGGGCCTACGTGGACCAGCAGCTGGACGACAACCCAGGTTGGGTGCGGCCTCTCGCGGATTTGATGCGAGACGGAGCTCTCCAGGCACTGATTCGCAACGGTGGGACGGAGGCCGACGGAGGCCGGTCGTCTTCGAGCATGGCACCACGGTGGACAGGCAAAGCGAAAAGCTTTGGTTGTTTGCCGGACGAAGCCAAAGCTCACATGCTTGAGGTCATCGGCGTGAAGATCCCAGAAGATGGCACCGATGAGGACACTCTCACGGCGTTCTTTTGTGTGCAATTCTTTGTCGATCCGGACACCAGCCTCCCGCCCAACTGTCGGCCGTTCGATGTGTTGACGGAGATGGCCGAGGCCCGTTTCAAGCAGCTCGGGTCCACGAGAATCGCCACCGAGGTCAAGGAAACGGAGTGCTACACCTTCACCCCGCCATTGTCGATCAAGTGCCCTTTGACGGACGAGGTGGTCACTCTGCCACCGTTGACGGGTGAGGATACGTGGGAGTTGACAGATCCAACTTTGCCATCGTGCTCCGTGCAATCAAAGGCAAACCCGGCCGTGTCGTTCGCCGTTCGCAGTCTCTTCCAGCTGCTAAGGCCGATCGACCCAGAGGCCAAGTGGAATGGCAAGAAGAAGTGAGCTTTCCTTGTGCGTCTCACGGGGTTCGGCCGTTGTCGTCACTCGCACAACGGCAGTTTTGGCTGGGGTCGCAGCCGCAATCTTTGTGAAAAGCTGTTTGTGGCTGCTATGGGGCGGAAAAAGCTACCCTTTAGAGTGCTGTATGCCCATTTGAACACATTTCAGCTGTATCGCCGGTGTTTTGTATGGTTTTGCTAGGGTTTTGCAAGGGTTTCTGCTGGTTTCTTGGTATACAGCCAATCCTTGACTTTGAGGGCGTCATAAAGGCATGGTTTTCAGAGTGGTGCGTTTCAGTGTTTTTCAGGTGCGTTTCAGGTGCGTTTCAGCTTTTTTCCGAGGTTTTTGCTTGGTTTTGGGGCCCCTCGTGCAACTTGCTGCCAGGTCGCTCGGGAGACGAGTGCGTGGTCCTCGGCGTGCACTGTCTGCCTTGCGAGGAGGTGAGCTTTCAGTCTGTGCCACAGTGTGTTCCTACGGCTACTGCAGGTTTTTAAGCTTGAAAGGCTGAGCAGCAGATGAACACACATGGGCATCATCATGAGTCCGGGTTGCTTTGTCTCTAAGTAGTCAAGTTAGTCGTTTTTAAAAGTTGTATTGTAAGAGCATCCCAGAAGTCCATTCAATTTTCCGCTAGATCACACTGTTGTGATGGCGTCCGTGGTTGCACAAAAGGGTGTTAAAGCAGAGGGCGAGGACGAGGTCGTTGAAGTGAAGTCAGAGTCAGAGGGTGAAGACAAGGTCGTTCGAGCAGAGGCAGACGTCGTTCGAGGGCGGGTCGTGCGTGCGGTGGTTTTGCCGTGCGGGGCGAAAGGCAACTTCAAAGGCGAGGTCTACGAGTTTGCCGAGCCTGTGCAAGCCGAAGACGGGCTGTCGACACCGGGTTTTTTCTTCTGGTTGTTTCGGTGGCTGGTCGATTTCCTTGGTGGAAATCAGATCCCCAACTTCGGGGGGCGATCGCGAGCCACTCTGCTTGGCCGAACGGCCAGCCTGTTGGCCGATGGTCTTTCATCGTCGTCGGAGGAGGAGGAGGGCGAGAAGAAGGGGTCGTTCGATGGCGGGATCGTCAAGGAGGAGGACGAGGAGGAGGAGGAGGAGAAGAAGCACGATGAGGCGGAGGACACTCGGAGGCGACAGGCCAAAGTGCCGATCGCAGAGCAGCACTTGACGGTGTCGAGCATCATGTCACGGCTGTCTGGAGCGAAAAGAAAGTCCGGAGGCAGGGTTGATGACGAGGACGTTGAGATGGAGGTCAAGGACGACGACGAGGAGCTGGAGGCGGTGGACGTTCCTGGAGACTCCTTCGACGAGGCAAAGGCTCCCCGGTTGAGGGGCGACTTTGCTTTGTCGTCGTTCGCGATGTTGGTCTGGATGTCAAAGCTCATGGTCTCGGGGCCTCGGGCCGGCTCCCGATGGATGCTGGACTCTGCGGAACTGAAAGGTCGCTGCCGGGCCTTTCTCCAAGGTCTTTCGGACACGTTTTGGCAGAACGTCCAGGGCGACGTGTTTCAGGTCGTGCGGGGCGAGCTGGCCGTGGATGTTCTGACGGCCGCCGAAGGCAAGCTGGCCGCCAAGATCTTCAACAAGAAGAAGACGGTGTCGGTCGTGGCGGCCATGGCCACCCTGCAGGGGGACGTCTCTCGTCGTTCGCTCTCGGCGGATCGCAGACGGCTCGCGGAGAAGCTCTTCAGCCGTCTGCTGCAGTCGCTGGCCAAGGCCATCGACGACTCTCGCGGCCAGGACATCTGGACGGCCAGCAAAGTGGAGTCTCTCGAGCAGCTGAGGACTGCTTCCTATATATTATACGATCCATAATCCATATAGTAGTTCGTTTTCTAAGTATAAGACCCATTAGGAGAGGGTGGTGCGTTTCAGAGTTTTTCAGGTGCGTTTCAGGTGCGTTTCAGCTTTTTTCCAAGGTTTTTGCTTGTTTTTTGTATTGTCCCTGGCAGGACGGCCCGGGGCTACCGGAAGGTGTCGCACGGGTGCCAAGAGGCCGTGCTCGAAGCTGGGCGGTCGGCAGGACCTTCGGTGGCGGCAGCCTTGGCAGCACAGGGCCACTTCAGTGGCAAGGCTGCGGCGGCTGGCGGCAAGGAGGTTCGACGAAACAAAGAGAGACCAGGCAAGTTTCTGGAGGCCGAGCGTCTCTCTTACGTGGCAGCTGGCAGGGCCTCTTTTGCTCAGACGACCGTGCTGAGTGTGGTGGCCGATGCGGTGCACGTCGGAACAGAAGATTGGCTCAACGTCTTCGTGTGTGACCCCGGGCAGAACTTGTCGTTCGTCTGCCCGCCGCAGGCCGTGAGGGAGGGCGGCTTGAAACCTTTTACTAGAGAGGTATGTTTGCAGAGGGGCTCTAAACTGCTTGAATTTTGGTTCCCTTTCTGATAGCAGAAAACCTGCGGTTTAACGGCGCCTAAAAAAACCAACGGTTTAACGGCGTCAATTGCGCAAACCAAAAACCTGCGGTTTTACGGCGTCTAAAAAAACCAACGCTTTTACAGCGTCAGTTTTCGCGGGGGGGGGGGGGGGCCTATCCCTGGACCCAGGCCTGGCCCTTCTAGCCTTACTACTGGGCCTGGACCCCAGGTCCCCAGAAACCTGCGGTTTACCGGCGCCTAAAAAAACCAGCGGTTTAAAGTAGGTCATTCCGCGGGCCAGAAAACCAGCAGTTTAACAGCGTCAAAAAAAACTGGCCAAAACTGGTCCAATTTTTTTCCATTTTTGGGCGTTTTTTTATAGTTTTGCGGACTGTTGTTTTGGTAGGTTTAGAGCGACTTCGTACGACCTCTTTTAGGTGCATGTCGGTAGCCATGTTGTTTGTGTGCCGTGTCTGGCGACAGCAACCAATGTTTGGTCGCATCTGTAGATCCGAAAGGAGCACCAAAGCAAAGGCCCTAAACCAAATATCGAACAATCGGCACACACCAAGCTCAGATCCGACAGAAGCAACAAAGCAAAGGCCCTAAACCAAATAAAGAACAATCGAAACACCCCAGAAAGCTCGCAGCCCCTTAGGCAACCCGCTTCTGGCTTTGGGCTTTGCCGGGTGGGTTTAGAGAACCAACAGACCTAGCACTCCTGAAGCCCTGCAGAGCCTCCGAAGGCACAGTCTTTAGGGTTTTGCTTTGCCTCCTTTGCACAGGTTCAGAAGGGGACGGTCGTCACCAAGGAGTGGGTGGACTTGTGGCAGGGCCGTCTCACGAGCTTCTTCAAGGCCGGCGGAGGCAGAGGGCGGGGTCGTGCGGCAAACAGAGAAACGGGAGGCACGAAGCAGCCTGAAAGGCTTGCCACCCAGGACTGGTTGAGGGACGTGTCCCACAGTCTCGGGGCGATCGGCTGGGGCTGGTCGTCCTGTGGTCGTTCGGAGACCGCAGCAGCGGGAGCAAGGCCTGTCGCCATGGTCTTCTGCACGGACCAGGAGGCCACCCAGTTGTCGGCCCTGTCCTACTTGAAGTTTAGCCGTTCGCTGCTGGTAGAGCACGTCAACGACCCTGCCCACAGGTCGCACAACGACGTTCACTTGGCTCTGGCAGCAGCAGGTCTCTTGACGTTCGGGCTCATGTCGTTCGGGCTGTACAACGTCCGCTACGGCCCATGGAACAAGGGCACGTGGTTCGGCAAAGTGCAGCAGACGGCGGACGAGATGAGCCGTTCGATGAGTGCATCGGACCCTCTTCTGGTCACCTTCTTCCCCGACATTTTGGCGGACGAGGGCCGTTCGCAGGAGGAGAACACCGTGGAACACCGTCGCTTGTTTCTGGAGTCGCTGCCAAACAGGTCGTTCGTTCGAGCCAAAGGGTCGAAGGCTTCGCCGTCGCGGTTTAACAGCCTGTCGATCGCACATGCGGAACTCGACCCGGAGTGGTCGTCGTTTTGCTTGGTGCTCGCCGTCTTGTGCATCAACGAAGGGTGGGTCAAGAAGGCGTCGGACTTGTGGTCGCCCGATGCCCCTGGCACTTCGGAGCAAGCTGCTACCACCAGGGCTGCCGCGAAGTCCGCAGCTCGCAAGGCCTTGGCTCAGCAGCGAAGCCGCACGGTGAACACTCTGCACTCGATGACGACGTTCGCTTGCAATGCCGACAACAGGTCTCTCGCCAGAACCGTGTTTTTCGTCTTGCAGCCCGAGGGCCTCAGGTGCTCGAAAATGCTCGAGGAGCTGCGGTCTCCCGAGTCGACCGTGAGGTACTTCAGCGAGTGGGCGCACTGGGGCTACATGGCCACAGCTAGGGAGCACGTGGGTCGTTTTTCGGACCTCGCCTTGGTTCAGCGTGTCGGGCTGGACATGTCCATGGACTCGCCCTTGCTTGCTGCCTCGGACGACAACGGACGTTCGGAGGCAGAAGCAGCTCTGGCCTGGCAGGACTGTGTGGCCCGTCGCCTCGCCAAGCTGACACAGCGACTGCTCCGCTACCGTTGTGGGAGTCAGCTGCCGTCCACCAACGGGTGGGGGGCAACCGCAGGCCTGCTTCACGACTCCATAGCCTGCCGCCAAGCAAGTCTCCGGTTTTTGGACGAGGTGGACAAGGTCGTTCGGAAAGTCAAGGAGGAGGGCTCTCTGGAAGCTAAGTCGTTGCTCGAGGGTCACCCTGCAACAGCACCTCTGCTGGCCTTGGTTTTGGGAGAGCTGCGTGCCGGTGCGTTCGTGGAAGTCGACCCGGACACCCAGGACTTTCTGCGTCGGCTGTGGGCAGGCTTGCTCAACAGCAAGCTCGTCGAGGATGGGAACAAGGTCCAGCGAGAAGCGGAGCAACGAAACGGCTCAAACAAGACTTTGGGCCGGGTCGAAGGCTGGCACGGTCTCTCACGTTCGCTCGTCCTCAAGTCGTACGAGCGCCCGGAGGTGGCCACCGTGGGCATGGCCGAACTTCCAGGCGGCTTTCAAGCGGAGGACTGGTTCGTTCGCCGCAAGCGTGTGCGGCAGGAGCAGGGCCAGTCGTCCACGGGAGCGGCCTCTTCGTCTTCGCGAGCAACCAGGGCAAGCGAGGAAGAGGACATCTTCGTCGGCGTCAGCAGCACGAGAACCTGGGCCTCGCACACACCGGAGTCGCAGCAGGACAACCTGGCTTCCTTCTCCTTGCTGGCCAAGGTTGTTCGAGAGAAGAGGGATTGGTCGTTCGTGGAAAAAGGCTGGTGGGCATCGCTGCTGCCCGAGGGCTGTGGCCTGGCCTTTGAGGGGTGCCCGCCCTGCTTCGTCGTTCGCAGCTACAAGCGTGCTGCTTTGGTCTGGCCAGCAACGTTGGAGCCGCTCGGCGACGGCAGCGAGAGGCTCGTCCTGCAAGCCGACGTGGCCTCGCTGTGCTGGGTGCACACCTTCGACGACAACGTGGTCGTCTTGGACCTTGCGGCCACGTCGCCCCTTCGTGCCCTGTGAGCTTTTTGTTTTTTTGGTTTTCTCAGCCTTTTTTAATTTTTGCAAGTTCTAGTCTAGTCAAGCAGGAAGCCCTAAACCCTGCCGAATCCCTAAGCCTAACCAATCCAACGAGGCTAGAGCTTGCACCCTACATCTAGACTTTAAACCCTATAAAGCCTTAATACCTAAACCCTCCGCTTCGACCCCTATACCTATACCCTACAGACCCTTAGCCAGAAGAGCCCGTTTTAATAACGAGCCACGATGCAGGTTGCTGCTCTCTGGGCGAGACACGGGGTCTCGGAGTGGTCTTCCGAGTTGTGGCCAAACGGCCCTTGCTGCAGCACCACGAGCAGTAGGACTTCGCTGGCGTCTCCGAGGCCGCTCTTCGGAAGCTGGGACTGAACAAAGGTTGGCTTCAGGAGGCCACGGACACCGGCCACGACGAGGACGATCGCCTGGCGATCAGCTGCCTTTTGTCGTTGGACCCGACTTTGACGAAGGAGGAGGTCCTGGGCCGCTTGCTCCATCGGAACGAGGCATCGTCGTGGGGCGAGGGGGCAGGCGTGGACTTGGAAGAGGTCGTGCGAGATACGATGCTCGCTGCCGACCAAGACCAGGCCCTGAGGCAGATCGCGGCAAGGAAGGCCTCTCAACAGACTGCTCTGGAAGTTCGGAAGCGTAGCAGCAAGACTTACGACCACGTCTGCAAGAGCTTTGCCAGCCGCCCTGCCTTCAAAGCAGGACAGGCCGCTCGAAAAAAGAAGGAGAAGCAGGCCGAGAAGTTTGCCAAGGAAAGGGCAGCCGCCATCGCAAGACACTACGACGACGTCGACGAGAACGTGGACGAAGTGGTGAAGGCGAGCCAGCCGGTCGCCGTTCGGGTCTACAGGGACGACCGGAACGGGCGATGGAAGCTGAGTTACTCCACTGTCTGGGCTTACTCGTCTCGCAGCATCTCCTGGACTGCCGTCGGAAGTAAGCAAGCTGGAGCTGAGGCCGTCCGCCAAGGGTGGAAGTGGGCGGAGGTCTTCGAAGGCCTAGAGATGCCCGAGGAAGCCGGCAAGATCCTGAAGAAGCTGGAGGCCTGAGCGACGGCATGTCGCCCTTTGCTTTGTCGTCGGAAGAGGCTCTTCGTCGCAAGGTCGTTCGTAGGTTTTTTGAAGAGCAGCGGGCACTGGAGTCCTCGCAGCCGCAGAAGCCAAAAAGACTGCTTCGTCAGAGCTGAGACAGACCAGCGTGGAAGTTTCCTTTGCCTAGCCCTTCTAGAGCTTGAAACCCGACGTTTCCTTGTTTCGGCCCAGGTCGGTTTGCAGAAGAAGAGCCGGGGGATGCTTCTTGGGCGACTCAGACTCCGAGGCTGGGAACCGTCCTGTGTGCTTCGCCTTGCAGTTGCAGAAGCGTGGGGTTTGCCAGTTAGCAGTTTGTAGACGTCGGACTGCCTGCAAGCCTGAACTTCATCTGCAGCACAAATTTTCGGTTGGAAGGGCTTCTAAAGCTAAGTTGCTGTCATGGGCCGGCCGAAGCTGGCAGAGACGGGTGGCAGCAGGCCACCGAGTGCGTATGCGCTCTTCTGTGGCTGGGTCGCTCGGGAAGGCCTGACGGTCGCTCAGGCCGCTCGTCGCCGCATCCACGGAAAGAGGATGGTTCGAGACAAGCCCTCCATGAGTCTGAAGTGGTGCCCTAGCTGAGTGGGATGCTTTCTAAGTATTTAAGACTTCAGAATAAAGCATTGTTTAAGGGTGGTGCGTTTCAGTGTTTTTCAGGTGCGTTTCAGGTGCGTTTCAGCTTTTCTCCAAGGGTTTTGCTTGTTTTAGTGCTTTACGGCTACAACTGTTGCCAAGTCGCAGTGAGTAGGTGTTTAGCATGACACACAGCTGGGTCCTTCTGCCTTCACATAGTCATAGCAAAGCGGGATCTGCTGAAGAGCCCTGGACTCTCGTGTTTAGTATATATTACTATACTGTATAAGACATTGTGAGTCGGTAAACCCTAAGTATAAGACCCATTAGGAAAGGGTGGTGCGTTTCAGAGTTTTTCAGGTGCGTTTCAGGTGCGTTTCAGCTTTTTTCCAAGGTTTTTGCTTGTTTTATGTCTATACAGTCTATACAGAAGGCGTGATGGTATAGATAGTGCAGTTTCTCTAAGGTTTCAAACACTTTGGCTCGAAACCAAACAGACCTGAACCTTCCATTTTTTCATTCTAGTAGTAGCCTTTCAGTTTTCGTCTGAGGCTTGCAGAACTCGACCCCCTATCCTGACTGAGACCAAAGACCCAACACATAAATACGTGTATCCCAATCGAAGCTCGGCTCGCCTTGTGCTTTGCCTCCGCTCAGGAAGCACAAGAAAAGCAAGGACATTCGGAAAAGGTTTTTCGCAGAGGCCAGACAGCATTACGAGGACAACCGCAACAAGGCCACCGCTTTTCTGAAAGGGCAGGGACCTCCGGCTGCTGCAGTGAAACAAAACGAGGGAAGCAAGGACGTTCGGAGGGCAGAAGAGGACGACGAGAAGTGGCGTGACACACAGGACGTGCTCCTGGACGTCTGGACTTGGACTCTCGGGTTGCCACTGGGGCCGCTGGAGCCGGCAGGCGAGGGGTCCTACGGCATGGTCTTTCGCTCAAGCTTCCAACACCAGCCGCTCGTGCTGAAAGTGGCTAAAGGCCGAGGGCCAGAGGGCATGCGACAGGTCGCTGCGGCCGGACAGGAGGTTGCGGACGAGTTCGGCGTTCTCACAGCCGTCGGCCAACACCCAAACGTCGTGCGAGCGTTCGCGGTTCTCACCAGCTCCCTTGGTCGGCCGGCCTTGCTGCTGGAGGCAGCCACGGAGAGCTTGCGTGCCGCCACTCGCAGGCTCAAAGACGACCGAGTCTCCTGGCCGACAAACCGCAAGACACTTCTGCCGTTCTTCCAGCAGTTCCTGCTCGGCCTCTCGTACGTGCACGGCCGTTCGTTTTTGCACCTCGACATCAAGCCAGGCAACATTCTGGTCTTTAACGACGTCCGAGCTGCCGTCGCCGACTTCGGACTCGCCCAGAAGGTTGTGCAGGATGGCTGTTCGGTCATCGGCAGTCGGGCCTACAGCGAAGCTTTCCGCTGCCCGGAGTGCCTCCTTGCAGCCGACAATCTGAAGTCTCCAGAAGCCACTGAAATCGCCCAATACTCGTCAAAATTTCGATTAGTTCCTAGTTTCTGAATAAGAGTTCGAAGCCTAGTGCAGAACCCCGGCCCCTTCAGCCCTTTACTCACATGACCCCTGGAGGTGCGAGTGACGTTCGCAGCAGACGTCTGGGCGGCGGCCGTGACCTTCTTCGAGACTTTCTGCCCGCCGAAGACGTCGCTCTGGAAAGTCTCCCCGCAGACGTTCGTGCGGGAGACGGAGGATCACTGCCAGGTCTGTTCGCGACATGGCCACTCAGCTTTCGGCCAAAGTGATGCCGTACGACAAGATCATGCTCCAGGTGCTCGAGAGGTCGTTCGTGCCGGCAAAACAGAGGCTGTCTCTTGCCACCTTCCTGGCTCTGACTGAGAAGCCGGTCACTCCAAGGCCGCTCGCTGAATGAAAGTAGGTCGACCGTGAGATTTGCACAACGATGGCTTCGCGAGCGATGAGAAAAGACTCACAACCCATGAGAGTTCGATTGCTGCTGTGTCTGCCTCGCTGACCCTTAAGAAGTTTCTGAAAGTAGACCGTCAAGCCTCCTTGCTTTGTGCCAGGTCTTTCGACGACACCTTCGTTCAGCAGCAGACTGCTCCGGTCGCCTCAAACTGGCAGATTTGGCACTCGTGCTGCTTCGCACCTATCGTCGTTCGAGTCGCCTTCGGAAAGGCACTCTAACTACTGATTGGATAAGAAATACTTATTCTCAGCAGCATGCCCCAAACTTGTGTAAGCTCAGAAATCTTGAGTAGGAGACAACAGTGATGAATATACAATGGGCCAAACCAGAAAAAGTGCCAATCGTTTAGGCACCCGAGACCTGCAACGAAGCATTAGGTGCTGTTGCAGATGGATAGTTGAACATAGAATGCACTAGCTGCCTTTCCTGTGTTTTGCAACACTTAAACAAGTTTTTCCGAAGTTTTTCTCAGCCTCCGTAAACCCGAACACAAGCAACACTCCTACACTGCATGAGGCATCTTTTTTTCGCTTGTGCCACGATGTGTTTCTGCTTGCCCAAAGAGATTTTGCAGTGCCCAAAACTGTCAAGAGAATGATGTATCTTGAGACCGCAACCATACGAAAAGCATGCCTCCAAGCAAAGGTGCTGAACAACCCTGCATGCATACCCTACACACCCATGTAAGCCCTCGGAATTTCCCGACTTTTGACACGAGCGGCTATGAAATCAGCTGCATTTCGGGCAGTGAAAAGCATCAAAAAGAGCCAACGACAAGCATCATCGAAATTGAGCCGCCGAAACAACTTCCCAGATGCCGGTTTTCAGCCTTGCCGTATCCAGGCCCCCCAGGGCCAAAACCAGCGCTTTAAAGTAGCCTACCTTTTAACGTAGGTAATCCGGCCGCCCAAAACAGGAACCGGCTAAGCGCAGCTCATCACATCCGTCTGGGCTCCAGAATACTCAACGCAGCTCAGAAAGTAGATTTAGGATGTCGGATAACGGGCTTCCCGAGACTCCCCGAGTCCTAAGCAGGCAAAGCTGTCGCCACGGAGGATGAGGTGCAGTGCCGAGCAAATTCCAAGACTGTTCCTGAAAGTTCACTGATTATTACAACTGTATGTTATAGTATATCACGAAGCCTTGTTCCACTTGTTTAGGCCCACAGACGCCAGTCGCAATCGCTCTGAGTCTTGAGGTGGAATAGAGCTTAGGGTTATATCGGTGGCAATAGCGATTGGAGGTTGGACTTTTTGAAAAACATCTTCAAAGTAGTGGCACCGCCTTAAAGCCTAACTTGAAAGTCCTGCAAAGTTTCAGCTCCGGCGCCGCACACTTCTGGCCCCCTCCCTGTCTCCCAGAAGTATACATCCACAAGCCCGCTGTTTGTCGACATGCATTCAGCAAAGAATAAAAGAGGGAGGGCGAGGCAGAGACGCGAGAGGAGGAGAGGGATCCCGGCTTCGAGCTTTCATGCCGACCCTGTGCAGGTAGTCCCGACATCCTAAACTCCCGAACTATACCGCCCCCCAGCCCAAAAAAAGAGTTGCAGAAGTTGCACCCCAACTTCGAGCCACATCCACCAACCAGAGCTATAAATTGAGCAGGTGTAACCCGGGCCTTGCCTTGGACGCACCGTCCGGAAAGAGCTCAGGCCCCGGTGCCTGGCACTGCCCGGTAGTGGGAGCGTCTCGGGTTTGGAGGGCTGAGGGCTTAGGGCTTAGGGTGGTGTCCTGTTTAGTCTATCATAAGGCTTTGTTTTAGAAGAAGGTCTGGGATCTATGGTGTAGGAACGTTACGTTTTCCTGTTATGCGTGGTTGGCGCAGCCTGCTTGCCTGCCTGTCTTCCCCATAAGTAGGCAGACGTGCGGATAGTGGGAACGTCTAGGGGCTGAAAATCTGCTTGCAGCCCAAAGCCAAAAGTAATTGCAAGAGGGTTTTGTTTCACAACAAGCAAGTTTGGGTTGCAAGTGGGGTTTACAAAGTCCGCCTTCGTAGGATGTTGAAGTCCAGGCTATGGGCTGCATCAGGTTTTGCTGTGTTGAGTGTCTGTGTTTGGGCATTCAGCTGATCTGAAAAGTTCTACAGATTTGCCGACTTGCACACGTACATACCTTCTTACACACATACATGTACGACACACACACACATATATATATATACATATTTTATATACAGATTATGCATATACGTACGTACATCGATTTCACACATGCGTACCTGCAACTACACCTGTGACTACAGCGAGCGAGCTAATCCAGGCTCTGTGGCTTCCTTGCCGCGCTCCGAGTTTACCTCTTCCAAGGTGCGGCGTAGGTTTGTTGAATGGGATTAGGGTTTAGGATTTAGGGTTTATGGGGCTCATGGGGTTTGGGCTTTAGGACTAAGGGTTAGGGGTTTCTGTAAATATTACAGGGCTCTGGGGGGGGCAAACTTTGGGCTTTAGGGCTTCTTGAGTTTCAACCAAGCAGATGTCTTCAATGATGTGCTGTAATTTAGGTGGCAGGTACTTTTAAGGTTTATAGTTTATTAATGCTTCCGGTGCTGGACTACTTTTCGAAGAGTTCAGAGTGAGTGCACGATTGGCTCCGTGCTTGCCAAGCTGAGAAGTGTCAGCAGAGTACGTGATTCGAAGTTGAATCCACGGTTTAGGGTTCAGGGCTTTTGGTTAAGCGTTTAGGGTTTAGGGCTAGGCTTTGCACCCACTGCCATCGCCATATTCAGTGTTTCATAGCAACTCGTGATGCACAGCTCCGTTCCATGGAATCTTTTGCTGGTTCTGTGCTGCTGAAAGAGAGGTATACCAGAGGGTTCGCAATAGTTGCAAATTCTGAACCTGCATAGTCCCCATCTACTGTAAACAGATATAAATACCGTACAGTCTACCCCCAAAGCCCCTTTTTGCATTCTTCCGGCCCGTCATGTCCTGTCTATCAGTTTCAGGTGCAGTGCCTATAGTCTCCATTGGAGTTCCTTTTTCTGGTTAACCAAAATTCATGTTATAGGATCCTAACCATAAAACTGGTTAACCAAAAAAGGAACTACAATGGAGACTATAGGTAGTGTCAGACCGAAGAAGCCCCTATACAAACCCCAAACCCCTAAACCCCTAAACCCTGAACCCCTAAACCCGAACCATAAAACTGGTTACTATAGGTGCAGCCTGAAACCTGGCTTGTCAGGAAATGTTCGACCTCGAGCACACGTGGGCAGGGCACCCAGACGCGAGGTTTCCTGGGCTTTTAGTATGGGTCTAGGATTTTTTTAGGAGCCTTTAATTTGTAGAATAGGGTTTTAGGGCCCATTATACTCTGTTTTTAATAAGGAACCCCCAAAATAGTATAGGTGATTATTTAGGCCCCTCTAGTAATTATAGGGTTTAGGTTTAGGGTTCCAGGAAAGGCTGGAGTTTGCCGGACGGCTGAACTGTAGCGCGTTGTTGTTTGGAGAGTTGTTGGTCGAACTTTAAATTTCCCTGGTCTTATAATAGTATACCATATAGGCCCCAAAATAGTTCCTTTTTGGGATTACCTTATGGGATTCTAGATATGAACCCAAAAAGACACTACTATGGGGCCTCTGGGAAATAGCTATAAGCGCTGCTTGTTCCCACACCACGCCGTTTGCCATTGGGATCCGAAAGTACTGGCAACAGGCGACCCGCCAGATTCGGAATGCATCTTGTCATAAGTCATAAGTAATCAAGTACTTGTAGTCTAGGGGGAATTTACCCGCTACGCGCTACATACCACAAAAAGGTCTATAGCCAGAACCACGCGAAACTACAAGCACAAAAGCAACTTCCAGAGCTTGGCTGGAAAGATATCACAGAGCCCAATACACCCTCAATACGAGCTACGGCGGACTTGTAGGAGTAGGGGCTTGTTCATGTATGATTTTGCGTATATTCTCTCACTAACAGGATACTGGGCTGTCTGGTTCCAGAAGTTTTCATCTTTAGGTCTTCTGTATTCTACCTATAGTCTCTATTGTAGTTCAAATTTCTGGTGAGCCAAAATCCATAATATAGGATCCTAACCATAAAGCTGGTTAACAAAAAAAGGAACTACAGTGGAGACTATAGGTAAACCTCAGGCGGCCTTAGGCATTAAACCCTCGGCTCTACATGCTAAGCTTGAGGTCTTCGTCTTAGGCCCCAGGCTGAGTTAGCCTGCTTCCAGGCCTTAGAACAAGGCCGCGTGGCAGCCGTCGGCCATTCCTTGGATGAGGCTCCCGATGTCCATGTGCGTTTATTTCTGTGTATTGCGTTTGGGTACGTCAGTATTGATCTTAGGGTTTAGTACAGTATAGTAAAATACAACATGAAACGGCAGGGCGTCTTCGTGCGTTTCAAAGCTTTTGTGTTTCCTAGTTTCAACAGGTTTTGTGAGATCTACATGTACCTTTGTTGGCACCTCCTTGTTTTGAGGGTTGGCTTGCCGCCACCTCGCAGAATCAAAGGGTTTCAGATTCTGCTCGAAATTGAGCTGAACGAAATTGTGTCTCGGTTGGTTAGGTGTGGGGAACATATCCGACAGACGGATTCGGGAGTTTGCGTCCTGTTTTCCATATGAAAGATGTCCACAGGCAGGGTTCAAATGCAAGTTTGCGAAGTTTAGGGTTTAGGGTTTAGGGTTTCCAGTCGTCGCTTCGCGACGACTGGACATCTCCCCTTATTAGAGCTACGACTGCGACTGGTTTTAGGAGTCTTGATGCCATGCCTGTGCATTAGGCTGGGCAAAAGGAAACAAACGTGTGGCGATCTTGTTAGATGCACACCAAATACCTGTTCGAAGCTGTCCCTCAAGTTAGATGTGTATATACGTAAAATTATACACATATATATATATATATATAGATGTATAACAGAGTATAATGTTTTATTATCGTATTATGCATGTTCAAATGTATGTATGCACCTACATACTAAACATGGTTACATGCATACCTATATATATATATATATGCAGAAGTGCATCCATAATTCCTTCCATCCATCCATCCATCCATCCATCCATCCATCTTGCCATCCTTCCATCCTTCCATCCTTCCATCCTTCCATCCTTCCTTCCATCCATCCATCCATCCATCCATCCATTCAGGCACGCATGCATGCATATATATATATATATATATATATATATATATACATACATACAGGTTTGTACAGTTTTATACATGCATATATATATATATATACACTTATGATTCATACTTATACATATGTTCGATCCCCAAATGCCCACATGCACACACCGCAAAGTTGCGGGGGAGCTCACCGTTGCGATCATGCCCAGACGGACAGCGCATCAATAGCCTCACCATATCTCACCATCCGCTTCTTCATCACCATCACCACCATCATCATCAGCCCTTCGTGTAGAGTTTTTTCGCATTAACTCTTCCTAGACATTTCACAGATCTCGGCTGTCACACACGCCTGACGCATCAGGATGCGGAGGGCATTCAGTACAATGCCAAGCCGGGCCCCAACAAAATTACCTCCTAAAGCCCTAAACCAATATCATTATCCCCTTGATCCTGCAGGGTAGTGATAAGCGTCGGTCAAGGTTCGGGCAAATCGGTTTAGGCTTTGCAGCCAAAGAGAAGATCTGCTACGTGGTGTACAATGTACAAATCCACGAGCTGTAGATTGCACCTTAAGCCGCTGGGGGCCACTATGCCAGATACACAAAGGGCCTTTAACTAGCTAGGTCCAGCTTTATTAAACTTGCTTGAATGCCTAAACTCCTAAACTCAAGAGAGTTCGATGGACCGGAGCAGATCGAGGCAAACTGAGTCCTAAACCTTTTGAATTCCGTTACGATTTCAAGGTTTAGAGCTCGCTGCCCGTAGTTTCAAGACGTTCTTTTCAGTTGCAAGAACTGGTGGTATGACTCGTAACACTTCAACACGAGAAGATCTTCCCTGAGGATTTGGAGTATCCTTGGATTTGTCCTACAACCCTTTCGCCTAAACCCTGAATCAACTCAAACTTTCGTGGAGATGCCTAGGTGCTGCTGGATATGCGAGAACTGGTGCGAGCGCCTCGCCTGTCAGATCACCGATTTCTTTTTGCAACCCTCCCATCTGCAGGTTACCAGGATGCCGGGGTATCTATGAAGGTTTCTCAGCATTACTACAAGGACTTGGGGTTTAGGGTTAGGGTTCAGGGTCTTGGCTTTGGGTCGCAGGCTCTGTAGGGTTGAGGGCTTACATTTCAGGGCTAGCGGTCCCCAACCTGTGCCTTGATCCCACGATAATTCTAGTACCAAAAACAAAAACAGCCGACTGTTCGAATTGCTAAGTCTCGTATACTGTCGACCCCGTATAGTAACCCTGAAGGAAGTCAGTGAAGAGTGAATTGGACCGCGACGGCCGAACCCATAACCCAAGTCCTCAACCTGTACGTAGTCCTTAATTTTTGGGATTAGGCTCTGTAGGGTTATTACAGTGACTCTTCAACATGAAAGTGCATTTTTCTTCGACCCCAAATACCTCATTAGTGGTAGATTGTCACAAGTTTCTCGAACAAAAACTGTGGGTGGTACACCTTCGTAATGCCATGCCAAAGCCTCACACAGCCAGGCCCTCCAGAAACCCTTCACAAAATCAGGCCGACGCCCTTCAAAACCCCAATAAAGCTCCATAAGCCCGTACTTCCCCTAAGGGTCCATGTACCTAAATCGTATATACATTGGCATTAAACTAGTCCCTATATAGGTGCGTTGGGGCCAAAGTATATACTATTTGGGTACATGGACCCTTCTTGTCTACACAGAATCAGGGCAATCTTAAAGCCCTACAAAACCCCAAATCAGGATCCACAAAGCCCGTACTTCGTTAAGGTACAAGGTAATCTTCTCGCGGGGGAAGAGGAAGATCGAGGCAGCGCCGGAGCGAGGGCTTTTGATTTCGGGGTGCAAGTCTTGTGAGATCGAGGGGTTTACCTATAGTCTCCATGGTAGTTCCTTGTTTGGGTTACGTACCTTAGAGGGTGCTACTTAGAAGACTTGATAATCCGAAAAAGAACTACGATGGAAAACTGTTGATAGAGCATGAAGATGTCCGAGTCTTAACTGTGCGGCCCAGCCGAGAGCTTTGTAGAACCTCCGAACGCCTTAAACAGGCCGCCGCCGTCTATGCCCTCTTCTCCCTCGATGGCTTCACACGCCCAACAGAGCTGCATAAGCGCTTCGGATGCAGAAGAAGGGACAAGGCTCCCCCAAAGCCGAAACTTTTCAACCATTTCAAGGGAACCAGTAGTATAGGGGCCTCTACAATGACCAATACTATTGTTAGAAGATGTATAGTATAATGGGCCCCAACACCCTATTCGAACTGTTCAGGCCCCTTTAGTACTTCGGAAGCATTCATGATCGAGTGGACGGGAACTGCATGTCGCCAGCCTTACATGCTGCCAAACAGCTTCCAGCGTAAGACGGCGTGGCCCTGCAATGGCAAGCGTATAGAAAAACCCTAAACCCTAAACCCCTAAACCCTAAACCCTAAACCCCTAAACCCTAAACCCTAAACCCTAAACCCTAAACCCTAAACCCTAAACCCCTAAACCCCTAAACCCTAAACCCTAAACCCTACAAGCCCTAAGACCTCCGAAGACCTAAGCCCTCGGTATGTCGAGCCAGCCGAGGTGAGTCGCAACTTGTGAGGTGTGGGCAGCCTGAAGCGTGGAATCCGAAACCATGTAGCTTCCAAACCCCAACCCGAAACCCGAGATACTTAAAGCCGAAGACCCACCTATAGTCTCCATTGTAGTTCCCGTTTTTGGTTAAACCATTTTTACATTGAGATCCTATAAGGTAACCCAAAAAAGGAACTACAATGGATACTATAGGCATTTAGATCGTATAAGGTAGCCCAAAAAAGGAACTACAATGGAGACTATAGGCAACGCCCCAACAGCTCGAAGCCCTAAACCCTAAACCCCCAAATCCCTAAACCCTCAACCCTAAATCCCTAAACACTACACCCTAAATCCCTAAAGCCTAAACCCTGAACCCCTAAACCCCTAAACCCTGAACCCCTAAACCCTTAAAGCCTGAATCCCTAAAACCTGAAAACCCTAAGCCCTAAGCTGCAACTCAAAGGATCGATCAGCTTTGGATGGGCTCCCGGATGCTTCCACCTTCCTTGGTTCCCGTGGAGGCCGGACCTAAAATCAGAGATTAAAACAAAATAAGAGAACTGTGAGGGTTCTTACATAGGGTTTTTGTTAATGATGTTTTTTTGTTGGGAGCTTTCGAGCAGTTGGCTGGTAGACCTGTGCTCAAGACTCCAAACGAACCCTACGACGATTTTCGGGGTTTATGATAACGGTTCTTCCGTAGGGTTTTGCACAGGTTTCGTAAGCAAGGACTAAGCGAGTTGTCTGGACCTATGGCTTTGCACATGCATTTTCCGCGCAGCCGCCCCAAGTTTAAGTGTCTGAAATCATAGAACATACGTTCTGGTGCACACGTTCAGCGAACGCGACACAGACATGGCGCAGAGACCCCTAAGGCTCCATGTACCCATATCGTGTATACTGAGGCCTTAAAGTACCTATATAGGGACCCCTTCAAGGCTTAAGTATCTGCTGTAAAGGTACATGGACCCTTAAACCCTAAACCCTTATAGAACCCTTATAGGAACCCTTAAAGGAACCCTGCTTGGGTACATGGAGCCTTTGGGGACAGGTGATCTTCGTCGTGGACGGTGTTGCGCAAGTGTCAGATGCACACGCCATCCGGAAGCTCACTGCCCGGGCCACCCGGGTCTTCTTTAGGGTTTAGGGTTTAGGATCAGGGTTTAGGGTTTGGGATCAGAGTTTAGGGTTTAGGATCAGGGTGTGGGGTTTCCAGCACGGTATTCGGTTCGAGGTTACAAGGGGTTAGCGTCCAACAGCCTGGACAAGGTAGTATTCCGGATCTTCACCCAATCTGTATAGTCCTGGGTCGAGAGCGTCCATGAACAGAGGGACACGCCCTAAACTGAGCCTCCTTGAAACTACGCTTTCACATCTCTCACCGCTATAAGCCCTACAACCCTAAACCCAACCTGTAGTCTCCATTGTAGTTCCTTTTTCTGGTTAGCCAGAATCCTGACCATAAAACTGGTTAACCAAAAAAGGAATTACAACGGAGACTATCTATATCTATATCTATATCTATATATATATATATATATATATATATATATATATATATATAGGTATAGACCCTGTACCCTAAACCCTCACCCCTATAAACCCCAAGGCACCGAAAGCCGTCGTCCTGGATCCGCTGGTCTTCGGCACCCTCCCGGCAGGGAGCCCCGGGATCGCCCGGACCGAACATTTTTTGGGGGTTTAGAGAAGTTTAGAGTTTAGAAATTTTTGGGCTTAGAGAAGTTTAGAGTTTAGAACTTTTGGGCTTAGAGCGGTTTAGAGTTTAGAAGTTTTTGGGCATAGACAAGTTTAGAGTTTAGAGTTTTCGGGTTTAGAGTTTAGAGTTTTCGGGTTTGGGATTTAGAGTTTAAAGTGTCAGGGTGCAGGGTTTTAGGGTTTAGGGTTTTAGTCTCAGGGGATCCACTAGTGTGCAGGGTTGGGCTCAGGGTTTATAGGGCTTCATTTGGCTTCATTGTCAGTCGCTACTCTTGCTCCTCAAAGATGTTGGTCTTAGGACCTTTAGGGCCTTTAGGGTTTAGGGTTTAGGCTTAGGTTTACAGCTTCCTATGGTGACTTCCGGACATTTTGTGGTTTGCAGGAATTGTTCGCTCTAACTGTCAGCCTGACTTATCAACGAACGGGCTCCTGCGTTGTTCCTTTGATCCCGACACTGCCGGGTTACCAAGCAACCAGTAACCTCTTTACCAGATATGCAGCCAGGGGCTGCCCATTCTGGTGCCGTCTATCATGATGCGCTGAGGGAGCATTCTCGAATTCACTGGCTAGCTTTCAAGCCCTGGACGAAGCACCCAATTCAGAGGTCTGCGGCAATCCGAACGACAAGCTCAAAAGCATTCAATGTTACAAATCCACACGACAAAGAGAAAACCTGAAAGGAGTGCATGGAGTGTCCCCAAAATGTCCGGTCTACGGGGATGATGCGTGTGGCAGTAGTCGGACTTCGCTTCGGGAACGCTAGCGGCGCGTCATGAAACCGCCCGTATTAATCGACATCAATTACGGCCTTACCCATAGGCTCCATAGTAGTTCCTTTTTGGGATTATCTTATAGGATTCCAAATGAACCCCAAAAAGAACTACCATAGAGCCTCTGGGTATGCTCTATCGCTCAGGTCGAGACATCGCCGGAGGCCCGTCACTTGCCAGCCCTTGTCGAACGAAAAGGATAAGTGTCTTCAGATAGGCCCTTTTGGAACCCTAAGGGTCCATGTACCTAGATAGTATATACATTGGCCTTAAAGTAGTCCCTATGTAGGTACATTGGGTGCAAAGTATATACTAGTTGGGTACATGGACCCTTAGGGGAAGTGAAGGCTTTAGGCTTCCGAAGGGGGCAACGATCAACTGGGCCTGCATTCTCTCGAGGCTTCAGGTGTTCTGAGAGCTGGAGCGGAGGTGTACTTAGAGGCCCAGGGGACTTAGTAAGTCGGTTATAAGTAGGGTTGTAATTGGGGTAACTCCATGTAGGGTACTTATGACCGTACTTATAACCTGCTTACTAAGTCCCCTGGGCCTCCACGTAGACCTGTGTGGCTCCGGGATGGCGGAGGGTTCCGGGCAGGAACTCCTCGGCCTTCCGTGCCGAGGATGCTTTCAATTTTGGCACGTAGACGTTACCTAGGTAGGGCTTTGAGACATTTTATATTTGCTCTTACTGGGCTTATGAGGATCTTACCTACTAATATTTTTGAAATGCTTTAAAAGCACCTCCTAGTTACCCTAAAGGATTCAGCTTCTCTCACCGAGGACGTACCCTACATGCACCCTAATTAAGCCCAAATGACCGTAACCCTGAACACTAAAACCGTAAACCCGGACTCACCTAAATCAAAGCTGCTTGACAAACCCCAAAAGACGGCTAAACCCGCCAAATCCCGAAGCCCTACCCATGCTCCTCACAGGGTTACACTAACATGGAACACGATTGTAGAGAGTACATAGTATACCCAGAGGCTCCATAGTATTTCGTTTTTGGGGCCCATATTTACAATCCTAAGGTCCTATAGGGTAGGTTAATGTCGAAACCCCACAGCCGAAAACGCTGCCGGTCGTCCTTTGGACAGGGCGTGCGCTCGGGCGGTGGTGGGACACTCAGAGCAATGAGATCAAGCCTGTAGGGGGGCTTTCGGGGGGTTCGGGTGAGTTTGCCATTTTGGGGGATTGGCGCGTATAGGGTTTATGTGGGATGCCAGGCTCAAGGGCTTCAGGCATAGGATCTCAACAATCACGGCTGGCGCAATGCTTCAGTTCGGGGGTCGGAGGCCTCTCTATTTTCTTTTAACTTAAGGCAGCTTCAGCAGAGACTATAAAAACTGCGAAAAGCCGACATGCGTTCAGTTACGTCCTGGTTTACCCTGGCCAGCCTTGCATCTGATCTTGCTTCCTGAAGCGCGAAAGGCTAGGCCTCAGACACTACTGTGGCATCGCAGAGGTCCGATCATCCTTGAAGCCGCGTCTGTGAACTCCTTGAATGCAGGATCGGCTTTTGCATGCTGGTGCCGTAGCCACAAACCCTACATGGGTAGTCCCTAAATTAAGGTCCATTTAAGTGTCCCTTGTTGTACTGCCGTACTAGTTTGGGGATCTAGAAAGGGATCCTAATTCAGAGAACTACCCACCTAAGAGTAGCCTGGAGCCTTTTTGGTTTAGGGTATGTATATATATATATATATATATATATATATATATCCCTCATGGCCCTGGTTTAATCATGCTTGTAGGTATTGGTATTGAGTCATTGAGAGCCACAGGTTCAAGTGTCTTGGTCACGGTCAATCCAGGAAACTTGTGTGACAGGGCAGAGTCCTGAGATCAGGGTTTCGGGTTTCGGGCCGGGGTCGGGGATGAGTCGCGGGTTTCGGGGTTTGAGAGGCGTAGGCTTTAACAGCATAGGGCTTTCGGGTTTGACGTTGACGGATTCTTGTTTCGGGCTTGGCATCACTTCTTTGAGCTTGCTGTAGCCTGTTGGGGTGGGGTTTAGAGTTTAGCGTTTAGGTTTTAGGGTGCAGGCTGCGGTGGATGTCAGAGGTTTAATCAGGTTCCAAGCTTTCCCCTGGCCCGAAATAGTTGAAGGTTTAACTTGTTTCCGTATGATTACTTCGAGGTAGGGTTTAAGACTCTGAGTTTCCCGGATTCATTTCGCGCCCTTGACATGAGACTGTGTGCTTGAAACATACTGCCGCAGACATGTCTATCGATGCTTTTTCCCCAACTACGATGATAAAGGCTCTAGTGCACAACTCGCTCTGTGGAGTTTGCAGGTCTAGTTTTCGCTGGTTCGCTGTGTGGCGTTGTGCTCAAGGCATAAGCCCTGCAAACCTTCAAACCAATCACTCAGTTCTCGGCCAGGCCTGTCCGCCATCCAAAAGCATCGTGCTGGGGTGCGCCTCCTTGTCATTTGTCAGGTTCTTTGCAGCTTAGGGGACTCAGTAAGGGTTTTAAAGGGCTCCTTAAAGGGATCTGTAGGGTTCCTTAAAGGGATCTGTGGGGTTCTTTGCAGCCCTGTGCTGAAAGGCCCTAAACCGCAACACCTCTGGCGCCAGCAGGTTTTGCTTATGGGAGCACATTGTGCATGATTAGTGGGTACTTCGACCCTTGTCAGGGTTTTCACAGTTTCGGACAATTCTCATGGACATGGACCACGCTTTCGAAGCCAGGAAACCTCAGGTCCCTACTAGTAGTACTGTTTTGCTTGAACCTGAACCATCACAAAAGGCATCCCTATTTGGTTCCCAGGCCCTAAACCCTAAATCCTAAACCCGCAACCCTAAACTCCCTAAATCCTAAGCCAGTACTCGGCACATGCCAGGAGCCATCAGCACTCTGCATCCTCGAGGATGCCACGGACAGGAGCCAGGCAACCGCTTTAGGGATCAAGTTTTGGGGTTTATAAGGGTCTAGGGTTTAGGGTTTATAAGGGTTTAGCGTGTATGGTTTACATAGGGTTTAGGGTGAAACGTTTGCTGACAGCAGAAGCCCTGATCCCTAAACCCAAGATGCTAAAGCTTGACTCGGTATGTTTCCGGGGATTTTGAATCCGATGCACTCGGTTCAATCGTTGATGTTTGTCGATTTCTTTGTTGCTGAATTGGTCTTCATGGTAAACCTAGCGATAGGTGTTGGAGGCTGCATGTATGAGCGACGAGGGTGAGGGATGCTGTCGGGTGATTGTCACAACAGGGTGGACAGCAAGAGAGCCATCATCAATCCGCGGTGAGACTCATTGGGAGTCGAGTCCGTTCCTTTCTGCTGCGGTCAGTCATGAGATGTTAAGTCCTGACGAGCTTGAACTCGCATCACACGGTCTGTAGGGGAATGATGATGATGATGATGATGATGATGATGATGAGACGGTGATTATGCTGATGATGATCGGTGCACCTCTATGGCAGGTTCAGAGGGACCTTGCGGGGACATAGCTAGGAAGACATCATGTACAGGGTTATACGTCTTCATGTTCAGTGAGTTGTTTGCTAGCCCTTTCCTCGTCAGATCACTCAGAGCTCATAATCAGACATAGAGACGAGCATTAGGTCATCTGCAACAGCACTACAAGCCAGCATCTAGACACCAAAGATGCACCCGAACGCGCCGACCCGGAACCCTGGGGCCCCAATCTTCCCTTCTTGGAGGCCCAGGGGACTTAGTACGTAGGTTATAAGTAGGGGTATAATTAGGGTAATTCCATTTAGGGTACTTATCACCCTACTTATAACCTACTTACTAAGTCCCCTGGGCCTCTAAGTATTGTAAATTGCCGTGTCAGGTGGAGGTCTTGCCACGGTCCTTGGCGACTGAAAAAACACAGGCCCGGTATCAAGAGCCACACAGCTTTCAGTGTAGGAGTTTAGGGTTCAGGGTTTCAGCCTACATTTCGGCTACTTCTTAAGGTAACAGTTCTTCTTTTGGGGTTCAATGCGTACGGTTGTACACTTCAGGACCTGAACCTAGAATAGCGCTAACTAGAATCAAGATTCAAGATACTTTGTTCCGCCGAACATGCATCGGTGGGCAGCTTTGTCAAGCATTAAATATTTTAAGCCATGTAGTATCGGAGCAGCAGTTGTGACCGCAAGCCCTAAGCAGTAAATTACACAATGGAAGCGACCACGGCTCGCCGAGCTTCACATCAGGCGACCTGGAACCTGTCAGCAAACTCTCATATCCGACAATGCCCTAAGGGTCCAGGTACCTAAAAAGTATATACATTGGCCTTCAAGTAGTCCCTGTGTAGATGCATTGGGGCCAACGTATATACTATTTGGGTACATGGACCCTTCGGGATGTAGAGTTTGGGGATGTTCGGGGCTGGATAGAACTCACCGCCTGCCGGTTATGCAATGAAGTCACAAAGGCATGCGAGCAAGTTTTGTGGGCCAAAAGGGGAGTTCAGACACCACGTGGAACTGTCTTCTTGCCATACAGCAAGCCCAAGCGCAAGATGGCTTGCCGAGACAAAGGTCACCCGCCTCTCTTTAGGGTTTAGGATTTAGGGGATTTATATAGGATTTAGGGTTTAGGGCTTTAGGTTTCAGGGTTTATTTTTGATGTCAAGCTGCCCAGCTCCTGTCTAGCAGAGCACGAAAACATCGCAGTACCACCCCAAAGGCTCTATGTACCCATAGAGTAGGTACTTAGCCCCTTAAAGTACCCATAGACGGACCCCTTTAAGGCCAAAGTACCTACTATAAAGGTACATGGAGTCTTCAAACCTTAAACCCTTATAGGAACCCTTATAGAACCCCTATAGGAACCCTTAAAGGAATCCTGTGGGTACATGGAGTCTTAGGGCGCCTGGAACTCCAGAATGGAAGCTGCGAGATCAAGGCGATCCAATGAATCCACCTCGAACGCTAAGGGTCCATGTAGCCAAATAGGGTTCCTTTAAGGGGTTCTATAAGGATTCCTATAAGGGTTTAAGGTTTAAGGGTCCATGTACCCAAATAATATATACATTGGCCTTAAAGTAGTCCCTATATAGGTACATTGGCGCCAAAGTATATACGATTTGGGCACATGGAGCCTTAGGGAATGATAACGATCGGAATGGAGCCTGCTCATTGATATGCAGAACCGTAGCAGGAGCAGAAATTGCAATCACAAGCCTCAACCGTAAACTTCAACCCTACCCGCCTCATGTAGAACCGCAAACACCCACCGCCCACCCTGAACCTCAAGCGACAGGAAAAGGTCAAGGAGGTCAAGGTCAGAGATACCTGGACTTTTGAGACTTCGAGCTTCAGGCAGCAAAACCACAGGGTTTCGAGTTAGGGCTAGGGAGTTGGTTTCAGCCTTTGGCGTAGGTTTCACGTGAAGTCAACAGGCATGTATATTTCAATGCATGTCAGAGGAGCTGCTTCATGTTACCTCAAGGGTCCAGAGGATCCAATAATTGGGTACTTGGTTTTTAGGATAGTAACTTTGTAGTTTAGTAGTATGTTGGGGAGCAAAGGATAATTAGGTATTTGAACCCTTGGGGTTACTATAGACGACGATGTTTACACGATTCGCTATTCTCACGTCTGCAGGTGGAAGCGATCCACTTACATAAGGTATCCCAAGCCGTGAGCTCCAACAACCCGAAAGCCCTCAACCTTGCCAACTAGGGCCCCCTCTCATATTGGATGGCAGCTTCACGAGCTGTAAGACATGCGCTGTACGTAGGTTCACCGTAGACCGAAGTGCGGGTGCTAGTAACATTTCTGCTAATTCGAAGAGCGGCAGTATTATCAAGGCGTGATGCTAGCGCTGATCCTGACGACCATTTGTAGTAGTGCTCCTCGTGATGTCTAGGCGTGTTGCAAGTGCTCGTCATCTCGGTAGCCGTGTTGCTCCTAAACTTATGGTCGAGGCTCAAGCCCAATCTGCTCGGAGACGTTGACCTAGACCCTAAACCCCTTAACCCTAAAACTTGAAACCCTGACCTAAAAGCCCTAAACCCTAAGACCTTAGACCCTGAGCCGTAAAATGCCTAGACCCTAAACGCTCCTCCTTCGCCATGGATTACATGTAAGATTTATATAGGTTTTTTCTAAAGGAGCCTAGCCACTACGTGCTTTATTCTTATATATCTTGCGCCAGGGACTATCTGCGAGACTTCAAGTGCAAGCCAGAGGAGTGCTTCGACAAGGACTGGTCGCTCGCCAAGGCTGTCCGGGGCAACAAGACCCATAGCTTAGGGTTCCTTCAAGGGTTCCTCTGAAGTCCAAAGGGATCTGCAGGGGTTTAGGGTTTAGGGTTATTTAGGGTTTTGGGGGTTTGGGAGTTTAAGGGTTTAGGGGCTCTGCGTTTGCTCGGCTGTGGTGGCATCTGTTTCGACATGACTACCCTAAGGCCCCAAAGTAGTTCCTTTTTGGGATTACCTTATAGGATTCTAAATATGAGCCCCCAAAAGGAACTACTTCGGGGCCTTGGGGTACTGTAGCGAGTTCCTTGCGCATGCTGCAGGTTCCGCGGCTACTCAAGGACGACAAAACCAGAAAGGAGCCGCTTCATGTTCCTAGAGGGTCATACCCTACCCCTTTTCTTGGGTACCTACTTTTGTGGTTAGGTTCTCTTATATAGAAAAGTAGGTACCTTAAAAAAGGGGTAGGGTATGACCCCATAGGTTTGGCGATGCGCCGATCTCAACTACATTCGTTCTGACTTCCTTTCTTCCTGTCGACACCACCATGAGCCTCAGATCTATGTTTATTTGCTGCCCCAAGGTTCATCTTTCTTGCAGGTAGGGACCGACAGTGCAACTAAACCCGACCAGCCCTCGCCGAGGGGCAACACCTCCCTGTGCGGGAGTGATGGGTTTAAGCATGTTTGAGACATGCCTGACCCAAGCGTTGATCATAAAACTGCGGCGTTGCACAGAATGTGGGCTGATTGGTGTTGACTTTAGGGTTTTGGCGCTGCAGCTCGTGCCAAGAAGCATCCAGGCAGCGATGCACGCCATTGCCACTACGACTTCGACAGGGACGACGACGACTACTGCTAATTTGTCCTGATGCTACAGCTGCTGCTGCCGCTGCTGAACTGCTGCTGCCACTTCTGCTACAGCCTGTACGAGGCATACGTGACCATCACGCTCTGCATTAACACGGCTGACATGCCGTTGTGGTTGCTCTTGGTGCGAAGGTTGCAACTGTGGATTGGAGGAATTGTTGTGCTTGTTAGTGTTGTGTCGTCTCATAGTCGCCGCCGGTCGCAGATGCATCGAGTGCAGGAGCTGCAAAAGCTGCTGAGGCCTGGCTGACACTGTTGGTGTGTGAATGTGGTGCGCTGTCTTGTTCCGATGTGCATGCTATGTCGCTCGAAGCGCCAGAGTGACAGCCAGAGAGAGAGAGAGAGAGAGACCGGCCCAACTCCGACCTCGTTCATCAGACCGGTTGAAAGTCTGGAAAGACATGGGAAGCCAGAAGGAAGAGATGGACACAGCCAGGGCGAGGAAGAGAGACACCGTAACGGGGTGAGAGTTAGAAGAATAAGTATAGAGAGAGAGAGAGAGAGAGAGAGAGATAGACCTCTGGATCCGATTTTGTGTAATATGCCCCGGCTTGAAATTTCCCGAAAAACAGCCGCGAGCTCTCTAACCTGGCCCCGAAGGTGGAATCCTGTTCTTCGAACCTCCCCAAGTCAAAATCGAAGTTCAATTCAAAAATGTCGACATGCCACTTTGCTTTGTGGACCTGCCCAAAACCCTAAACCCTAAACTCCTAAACCCTAAACTCCTGAACCCTAAGCCCTAAACCCGAAGGCCCTCAGACCCTAAACGGGGCCGCAGGTGGGAATACTACCCCACCATTGTTGCTTTCTGGCCGGGAGCTTAAGCCTTTCTGGGTTTTGCTGCGGAGACCCTGGTCCTGTCACCCCAAGGACCCCCCTTGGCTTTTAGGGCTTGATGGTTTCAGGTTTGAGGCTTTAGGGTGAAGGGTTTAGGATCTAGGTCAATCGGTTTCAGCAGATCGGGCTTCAGATTCGAGCATACCTATAGTCTCCATTGTGGTTCGTTTTTCTGGTTAACCAAAATCTATATTATAGGATCCTAACCATAAAACTGGTTAACCAAAAAAGGGAACTACAATGAAGACTAAAGGTAACATGAAATCATGTGACCTACACATTTCTGATGACTCGGAACATTTTACAGTACTGACCAGTCCGTAGCTGGCATCCCAAAACCAATTCACGAGTGTCTAATACCACTTGCCGCGTCACTTGCCTTCGTCCGACATTGCTTGCCTTCCAGATCTGGTATCGTGCGCCTAGAGGCACGGCTTCCTTTCCGCCGACTTAAACCCTATACTGTTCATTGCACTTAAAAAACCTAGTGTATACCCTAGCTTTATACACTCGCAAGATCCCCGAGCACCGAGGTGTGGTGCCATGTGGGATTTCCAATCCTTGCGATCCTCTGTTGGCTTGCTGGGGGCCCATTTTCTTTGGGTTACGGAAAATTGTTGTTTACGGTTTTTTTGATGTAGGTTTTGGGTTACGGATTACTATTGTTTAGGATTTAGGATGTAGGTTTAGGGTTTAGGATCTTACAAAACTGATGCTCATCAACTGACGGGAAGCATGGCTTCCTGGTGGTTCGTGGGTGCAGGGTTTGGGTTTGGGGTTCAGATATTTTGCCTATGACCCTGTGAGCGTAGGTGATGTTTGTTCTTGGGATAACCCTACGGGTCCATGTGCCCAAATAGTATATAATTTGGACCCAATGTACCTATAATGTACCTATATAGGGACTACTTTGAAGCCAATGTATATACAATTTAGGTACATGGACCCTTAAACCCTAAACCCTTATCTGAACCCTTATAGAAACCCTTAAAGGAACCCTATTTGGGTACATGGACCCTTGGGGTAACAGGGTCCCAAGCTTAATCTTTAATCGGTTGAGCCCTCCCGGGCCCACCCCTTCGCGGGCCAATCCGGACATGAGTCCAACCTTACTTGTGCAGAAGATCTCCAGTGCCTTGCACACTGAAACCCTGGGGCTCGAAATAGCCCCAGAAGCCCTAGATATGATGGTCGTTGGGCCCAAAATCCTTCCTATGCGAGTCCTTAGAGCCCTAGGGAAATTATCCTGGACTCCTGCTTATCGTGTTACCCTAGAGATCAAAATCGCCCAAAAGCCTCTTATAGTATGGTCTTTGGGCCCAAAAGCCTTAATATATGACTCCTTAGATCCCTAGGGTTATCAGCCCCAAGGCGCCTTGTCCCGAAACCCTTATGAACCTCAAGCTGAGACGATGCAAACCTCGAGTGCGCCCAACATCCCAAAGCCTGCGACCTCACGACCTTACCCGTTTCGTATTTAGAATCCTATAAGGTAATCCCAAAAGGAACTACTGGGGCCTATGGGTAATGGGCAGCCCCCTGAAGCCTCAACGCTTCAGACGTTTCAGCCCTTTTGGGTGTTAGGTGGGTTTCGTGTGCCGACCTCGAATCCCAAGCGCAGGAGTTTCAACGCCTGGCGGGAACTGATCTTCCGCTCACCAGGCTCTTTTGGTTTTGTTAGCCTGCTTTTGGTATTCGGTTTGCATGGGCGGTTGACCTTATTGCAGGTTTTGTTGCTTTTTGTGTGTGCTTTCTGTTCCTTTGTTGAGTGATGTGGAATTTTGGGTTTAGGGCGTTCGAGGCTTGGGATTTTGAGGACGAGGCTGGTGGGGAGTTAGGGTTTGGGGGGTTTGGCTTTATAAAGTGTTTTTTTGCAGATCAGGATTGGTTTTTGAAGTTCCGCATCCGGGGGGTTCCGGTATTCTATGCTGACGCAAAAACTAGCTGCATGACGAGAGATGCCCGGCGACAGGAACCGTATCAGCAGCCTCGGGCCTTGGGCACCGAAGTCAAAGCCAAAGAGAGCAAGCATTCACCTCAAATCCTACCTGTAGGCTCATACCCTACCCCGTTTCTGGGGTATTTTCTTTTCTATATAGCAGATCCTAACCATAAAACTAAGTATCCTAAAAAGGGGTAGGGCATGAGATTTTCTAGGTAGAATGTAAGCTCTTAGGCAAAGTCACCCATGCAGGGTTGTTATTTCGAAGGCTTGACGATGGAATTTACCATAGCATGTCAACAGAAAGAGGTAGGAGCTTCAGGCACGACGCTATGCCAAAGGCTCCATGTACCCATATAGTAGGTAATTAGGCCTCAAAGGGTACTTTAAGGCCCAAGTACCTACTATATGGGTACATGGAGCCTTTGGGTATGCCATACAATGTCGGCATCAAGTTAGCGCGAATTAGTAATGCTCAATGTGATCTCCACCATACTGACAGATTTGATGCTGTAGCTACTCCAGACACCTCCACCTTCGAGTGGTGTGACGGTGGCAAACTCTTGACACCCAAGGCAGCTCTAAAGCCTCACCCTGGAACCCTGGACCGCAAACCCTGAGCACAGGAGCCTCTAAACCCTAACCCTAGAACCCTAAACCCTACCCATAGGCCCCATAGTAGTTCCTTTTTGGGGCTCATATTTAGAATCCTATAACGTAATCCCAAAAAGGAACTACTATGGGGCCTATGGGAAAAACCCAGAGCCTTTACGTCTAAGGGCGTGGCTGTTGCACGCAGGAGCTGGGGAGCTGGTAGCAGATCCTAGCTGTGGCAGCTCCGCTCTCAGGGCTAGGTTTTGGTATACACTGTTGCACGAAGTTATGCGATGTTAGGGCTTTTAGGGTCTAGGGTTTAGGTTGTCGTGCTGTACATTCTTCTGAGCCGGGGGGCTTACATGATCCCTGACTAAGGCAAGGACGTGGACATCGTCTGGGTTGCATGCGACGTGATCGTACAAGCCTCGGCAACAGCTAGCAGAGTCGCAGAGGGCCCTTAGTACCGGGTTTGGATCTTGGCGGTTTGTCCTCACCCCTGGTAACTATCTTCACATTTGTTCAGCCTCATCGCCATGCTATTTTTTCACGATGGAGATGGGGACCGAGTGTTCGCGTGACTCCATGGGGGACAAAATGTAGAATATACTGCTGGACCTACGTGTCATCGGGTCTTCTAGGAGCGAGAGACCGTAGAGTTTGGGAGGGACAACTACAAAGAGAACTCTACAAGCCCCTCAAGTCCTCAACCCTACGCCCTGAACTATACACCGATTTCCTTGAGACACCCCCCCCCCCATCCCTTTTTTTAGATCAGAAACACTCAGCTCCAGATCACATGCGCCCTCAAAGCCTAGCCCCTACACCCCAGGGTTAGGGGCTACGGTTTAGGGTGCTTGACTCGTGGCTTTGAGGACAAGGACAAGCGCAAGACGATCAAAGTCCTTCCAGACAAGGCAGGGCCCAATGAGCTCGGAGAGGCTTTAGGGTGTACGGTTTGGGATTTAACAGGCTTAGGGTTCAGGGTTTAGGCTCTTTGCGAGCTTGGAGTTTAGAGCATGTTGTGTTAGAAGGGCTTTAATTGAGGGTTTAGGGTCAAGGGTGTAGGATGCAGTGAGTCCTCTTGTTAGTTGTCCTGGTTGCTACAGAAACCTTCGGGGCCACTTTGCTAGGGGCTTAAGTTTTAGTGGTTAGGGTTTAGGGGCCAGCAGGTTCGTCTCACCATGAAGTTTCCGAACCTTACGAAGGGTGTAGGACCCCTGAGTGCATTAAGGGGCGAAGTACCCAAAGGGTACTATCAGTGGTATCATGAGTACCCCAGGCCCTGAACCCTGAACCCAACCGTGAAATGAGGATCCAGGCTCGAGTGTGGACCAAGGCCAACCCCACACCCTGGAACCCTCGACCCTGCGCTCTCAAACCGCAGAGACGAAAAAAACAAGAAAAGCCCTAAACTCGTGAACATCAAGCCTAAAATCCTACAAGCCGTAAATGCTAATCTCCTGAACCTTCAGGACATTTCAATCCTAAGCCCTGAGCCGATCCCCTATTCCTCTCGAAGGCACTGTCGCGGTTTCAGTTCATGGAAGCCGTGCTCCGCCTGGCTTTCAAAAGGCCCTTCGCTACGGTCAGAGGGTTCAGGGGGTTTAGGGAGCTAGGCGGCCTAGGAGCCCTATACCTAGAGGGTCTTAAACCCTCAGGCCCAGAAAGCTGCAGAGGCCGTACAACCGTATAACCTGTGAATTGCAGCTTTGCGCTGAATCATGTTCTCTGGAAGAACGTGTGTTGTTGAGGCTAGGTGTCGCGGCACGAACATGGTCGGGCACACTATCATCTGCATCTGCATGTCTATAAATGCTAAACATGTGTGCGTGTGTGTGTGTGTGCATGCATGCATGTAGGTATGTATGTATACTCTTTTGTATGTATGTATGTATGTATGTATGTATGTATGTGTGTATGTATGTATGTATGTGTGTGTATGTATGTACCTCTACGCATAATGTATGATCATGTATGTATACACACATACACGTACAATGCACTTATCACAGATATCCTCATGGTACATATATATATATATGTATGTATATATACACACACATCTTTCTGAAACTTGTGAGCGTTTGCGGTTGCTTGTTTTTGCATATGTGTGTGTACATAAATATACAGGCAGCGAGAGAATGAATATAATGCGAACGTTTATGCGGTCCTTAAGGGAGGGTGGTTCAAGGGGGGAGGGTAGAAGGGATCCTTAGGGAAGCTTAGTGGGCACTAGAGCGAACTAAGGATAAGCAGCTTATCTACCTTTCTTGGAGCCCCCTCCCATAAAAAAAATACAATAAGGCGTATGCATGCATATGTTCACATGCCCATATACATCAATGCAGCCTTAATGCAGCACGCAGGCATGCAGTAAGAGACGTAGCGGCATAGATCGTTAGAGGTGCATATGCAGCAGTGTGTGTGTGTGTGTGTGTGTGTGTGTGTGTGTGTGTGTGTGTGTGTGTGTGTGTGTGTGTCTGTGTGTGTCTGTGTGTGTCTGTGTGTGTCTGTGTGTGCCTGTGTGTGTCTGAGTGTGTCTGTGTGTGTCTCTGTGTGTGTCTCTGTGTGTGTCTCTGTGTGTGTCTCTGTCTGTGTCTCTGTGTGTGTCTCTGTGTGTGTCTCTGTGTGTGTCTCTGTGTGTGTCTCTGTGTGTGTCTCTGTGTGTCTCTGTGTGTCTCTGTGTGTCTCTGTGTGTGTCTCTGTGTGTGTCTCTGTGTCGTGTGTCTGTGTGTGTGTCTCTGTGTGCGTCTCTGTTTGTGTCTCTGTGTGTCTCTGTGTGTCTGTGTGTGTCTGTGTGTGTCTGTGTGTCTCTGTGTGCGTCTCTGTTTGTGTCTCTGTGTGTCTCTGTGTGTCTGTGTGTGTCTGTGTGTGTCTGTGTGTGTCTGTGTGTGTCTGTGTGTGTGTGTGTGTGCGTGCGTGAGTGTGTGTGTTTTTGCGCGGCTATGAATTTGTTTGCCTGTCGGTGCTGTCGGCGACTGGTCTTTGATCGTCGCAGACTCAAACTGCAAGGGAAGCAGCCCGAATACTGTAAAGCGGAACGTTCGTCATTTCCCTGTATCAGAGCTCATCATCGGAAAATCGCCGGCCCATGCAAAGCCAAGAAAAAATGATTAGACCAGCCGTTGCTGCAGCGTCTGTGCTTGTAATGGTGGCATCCCTGTACAATTATGTAGCCCCCATCGTCCTCAATAAGAACATGGAGAAGCGTAGACGATGATAGACTCTGCATGGGCAGTAGACCCTGGACCAAAGTACCAAACCAGAAACCGTCGGGTTCCATATACTTCCTAGGTAGGCCGCAGGGGAACGATTGTCAGGAATACCGACCACTGTAAACCCCATGAGACGCCCAAAGCCTAGACGCCTTAAAGCTTAAACCCATCGCACCCTTTGGGTTGGGGTACCTGATAAGTACCCATAGGCCCCACAGTAGTTCCTGTTTGGGGCTCAGATTCAGAATTCTAAAAGGTAATCCCAGAAAGGAACTACTATACTAAACCCCAAACCCCATCAAACCCTAAACCCTAAACTAGCCCCATCAAACCCTATGAACTCTGTCAGAACCGCCAGGTGTCTGCACGGCAAAGTGAGCGATGCCTCGCCGGAGGAGCTCAAGAAAGCAGTCGACGATCTCGAGGCAGAGTTTAGGATTTAGGGTTTAGGGTCACTGACACCCCAAACCCTATACCCCAAAGGCCCTAAACCCTAAAGTCCCAGAGGGTTTTGGGGTTTCGGGTTTAGCTAGCTTCGGCATTCAGGGATCATTCGAAAGTCCGTCAACCCCTAAGTTGGGGGTTTGGGGTTTCGGGTTTGCAGGTTTCAGGATTTGAGGGTTTCGGCCTGGACTATAGCACCTTTCTCGGGTAACCTTGCCATCTTGGATTCTTCATGGATTCTGCGAGGCTGGCTCAGCAAGGCCATGTGTCGTGTAGCATCGCAAAGCAAGCAACCTCACAGACATGAACATGCTGCACGACGCCTTGCCTCAACCCTGTCATGCCCTGTACATAACTGTAAACAGCACGCAGTACATCATAAGTTTAATGAGTCATCCCAGAAACTGGGAGCGTAGAAGAGCGTATGTAGTCAAGCTCTCTCCCCTGCAGGAAATGCTCCACATTGGAGAGGAGTGGATGGAGAACCGGAAGTCACTGCATGTCCCGGGCTTACGATATGAGGGCTAAGATTTCTTCAGGCAGCTAGGCTCCAAGTTTGGGTATGTGTTAAGTCGTGAAGTCTGTGCGATCAGGTGTGTTGCATCTGTCTTGTGTGCGGCGTCATACTTATAGTCTCCATTGTGGTTCCTTTTCCTGGCTAACCAAGATCTATATTATAGGATCCTAACCATAAAACTGGTTAACCAAAAAAGGAAGTACAATGGATACTATAGGTAAAACCTAACATGGAGCTGGACTTTCTGACATGGGTTGGTTTAATACGGGGGATATCTGATGTGAAGACTGTAGAATTCACTTCTCTACTATATACGTGCCTAGGACCCTTTGGGAAACAGTAGGAGTGCTCTTTTGGGATCCCTGTTGTGCGCGACTCTGCGACGCCTCGTCTTATAAGGCCTCGCTTTTCGTAGAAGAGTGCTGCATGGTCTACCGTGACTACGCCGAGTCTCCCTGGCTGGTCTTGGCTTTAGGGTTTACGGTTTGGAGTTTGGGGGACGTCGGGTTCAGCCTAACGCCCTGGGTTTTAGATCTTCGGGGTTTATATACGGCATAGTGTTCGAGGGTTTCCAGGAATTTGGTTCGCAAGGATTTTGGGGTCTGGTTTTGGGGTTCAAGGTTTAAGGGGCCCTGCTTCTACGAGGGCTTCGTACCCAGCTCATGAGTGGTGCTATACAGCTCTTACAAGCATCCGAGTTGTCGGGGTGGGGGCAATCGGGTCTGGTGAGAACTGTCACCCTGGTCCTAACCAAACCACTGAGTTCCCACTGGGCTTCCAACCAAGGTTTGGAGGAATGGGAGTGGCAACGGCTTCCGTCACCGAAGCCACCCAAAGCCACCCTTTTGGTCTATCTACATGCCGTTGCAACAACGGAAGACCTCAAGAAGCCCTGAAACTTGGTGGTGGAGTTGTCGGGTATCCTTTCAACGTTGTGAGGCTTACTATGATGCCGATATATCGAGAAGAATAAACGTAATTCCCCTGCACACGATACTCGAGAAGCAAGCACTTCCACACATGGGAGTTTCCGAAAATTTGGGGACCCTAATATAGTACCCTAAATTTTAGGATACTTATTGCAAGGATCCCCAATTAAGGTACCCCTAATTTCCGGAAACTCCCATATGACTTTCAAGAGGATGCAGCCCTGTTCTGAAGACTCTGCAGGCCTCTCAAGGTGGTCTACGACGGGTTCACGCCGACACCTCGGGCTGCTCATCATTTTTTGTCTTTTTTTGGGAGGGGGGTTCGGGTTTAGGGTTTAGAGTTATTGGGGGGGGGGAGGTACACAAATTTGCTGCTTTTGTCTTCGGGTTCGTTCACGTCAGAGATGTCAGAGTATGTTAGTACTCGGGCCGACAGGGTCGTCATACTCCTAAAGCCCTAAACCCCCAAACCCTGACGTTACATAACCTAACTTATTATCCCGGCTCCAAGAATTCCTAAAGTCATTAGAAAGTTACTATGTGCTTATTTACATTAATTCCAAGAAGCACTCAACCCTCTCCCGACTCCAATAATTGAAGCCTAAAGTCATTAAGCCCTAAAGTGAACACTAAGCCCCGGAGTCACTAAACTAAACCTTATCCCGACTCCAAAACCCTAAGAGTCCATGTGCCCAAATAGTATATACTATGGCCCCAATGTACCCATACAGGGACTACTTTAAGGCCAATGTATATACTATTCAAGTACATGGACCCGTAGGGAAAGCACACGCCTAAATCCCCAGCCGAGGTCCGTGAGCAGCTATCCTGGTCGCCGGGGGAAGATCCTCTCACTCGGCCGGGCTGCTCAGATATTAGCAGTTGTTAGTTATTACGCGTTATTAGTTATTACGCGTTAATTACCGGAAAACGAAGAAGAGTCATTAGCTACTAGAATAGGACTTGAAGAATAGGACTAAGACTGAGAGTCATAAATGAGAATATGAATGATGCGAATCAACTCCACTCGCGATGCTTTAAGTGCGTTTAGGGCTTTTTCATTTGGGGTCTGTAGGGTTTACGCAGCTTGCGTGGAGGGACCGACACAAAAAGTCTCCGAAGTCTATGCTCTCAGCTCTAAGGATTCCAAGGGGTTGAGGGGTTTGGGGGTTTAGGGGTTTGAGGGTTTAGCTGTTTAGGGGTTTAGGGTTTTCCACACCCCAAACCCTGGACCTTAAATCCTAAACATGCCTTCGAAGGTGGCTGGCTGGCAATCTGCGCCCGTGTCAGCCCAGAGGAGCGGACCGCTCCGCATGATGATAAAGTCTTGTACAATTAGGGAAAAGAAACGCACATAAGCATAAGCATGTTATGGGGATATCCCTACCTTAATGTGCTTCATCATAAGGGGGTTCATATGGGAGATCACTATCCGAAATTTTGCTTATGTGCTTTTGCAGATGGAAATTGTGCTACTATGCTTGGTTCTGCGTTGTGCTCTTCTTGATTTGGGCTGAGAAGCCCTAAAGCGCCCAACCCTGAATCCCCAACAACTGTTAAACCATAAACCCTAGACCCCTAAAGCCGTCAGCCTTGAAGCAAACGACAACACACAGCCGATGCTTGCAGGAGCAGTCTGAGCGGCTGTTCCGACAGGCCATAGTGTTTCACGCTTTAGGGGCCTAAAGTTTAGAAAAGTGGACGAGTTTGTAGAGATTGAAAGGAGTTGATCCTAAGGGTTCCAAAAGCTTCCATTGAAGAGACTATATACGATGTTTGTAGAGTGTGTAAGGAGTGGAGCTTAAGGGTTCCAAAAGCTTCTATTGAGGAGACTACGATGTTTATCATGCTGTCCTTTCTCAAACGAGGCCTCTGTGCTCAGGCATACACCCGAAGTTGTTTATGGACTTGTTTCGAGCTTCGGCGTTGGGCCTTGAAAGGAGCACCCTTAACTATGAACGGATCCCTTAAGGTATCCTTGAAGGAATCCCCTACCCTAAGGGTCCATGTACCTAAATAGTAGTATATACAGTGGCCTTAGAATATAGTCCCTCTATAGGTACATTGGGGCCAAAGTCTATACTATTTGGGTACATGGACCCTTAAACCCTAAACCGTTGGAGGAACCCTTATAGAGCCCTTATAGGAAGCCTTAAAGGAACCCCGTTTGGGCACATGGACCATTAGGGTTAGAGGTTGAGGACTTGGGGCTGCAGGGTATCGGCTCCTGGGATCGGACTTTGGGTCTCAAACTTTCGGAGGCTTTAGGGTTTGGGAAGTCAGGTTCGGGGGTTTAGGGGTTTAGGGTTTAGGGTTTAGGGGTTTAGGGTTTTGGCGTTTTAGGTTTAGGGTTTAGGGTTTGGGGGTTTAGGGTTTTAGGGTTGTCATGCTTTCGATATGATCCGAACAGCCGAAAACAGCAGCTTAGTCACATTCTCCGACATCGCCGGGACCACATGCCCCACCTCTTCCGGCGGAGCAGGTCTTGGTGCTCGTGGGACAGGCTGTTTGGAGACTTTTGGTGGGTACTATCATCAAGCAAGTAACATATGAGTTTCGATTATGTCCCCAGGCATCAAATGCAAAACACGCCACGCCAAATATCGTTTCAAAACCAAACCACCCTCCTAGACTAAAGCTTCGATGAGCCTCCCCCTGGAACCCCAAACCCCACCAAAAGGACAAAACCTGCCCCAAACCTCAACAGAGTTGGAGAGGGAGTGAGCGCGAGAGAGAGAGAGAGAGAGCTTCAACCCCAAATCAAACACCCTCAACCCTGAACCCCTAGACGAGAACCCGACATCCTAAACCCTAAGCCCTAAACCCTAACCCCTTTTAAACCCTAAACCTTAAACCCTAAACTTAAACCCTCAACCCTAAACCTTAAGCCCTAAAACCCTAAACCTTAAACCCTAAACCTTGAACCCTAAAACCCTAAACCCTAAACCCTAAAATGGAGGCCTTCGCCATTGGCCGGGAGATCCGCGCCGACGAGACTTCGACTTTCAGGCCCCAGCTCAAAGCCCCATATCGTTTCTTTTGTTTTGTTGGGGGGGGGGGGGGGGGGGGGGGTTAGAGTTTTGGATGTTTACAGTTTTAAGGTTTTGGACTTTAGAGTTTTAGGGTGTTGGATTTTGAGATTTCTGGGGTTTCAGGGTTTTCAGAGTCTAGAGTATTAGGGTTTTTTGGAGTGATCGGGTTTCAGAGGTTTAGTGTGTAGGGTATGCCTTGAGACGAGAGTCATACTAAAACCCTTTGTAAGGGTCCCTAGTTTTGTGGTCAGGATTTTTAGCTAAAAAGCAGCCTAAAAAAGGTAGGGTCTGATCCTCTAATAGGGTTTGCGGTAAGAGCCCTCGCAACCTGATTACCCTTGATCTGATCTATGAAGAAGATTTCGAAATAAGCTAGATATACAAATCCTCACTACGTTGGACCGCTGCAAGATTCCAAGACCAGTAGCTGTAGTTTCGGGTTTAGTTATTGCGGGGATTGGGGTTTCGGGATGGTCCAACATATCGTTGGCGAAGTTCGAGCATTAGGGTTCAACGGTTGATGATATAAATCCTGCATTACCTTATTGAATGGCCCTAGACTATGGGAATTATGGTGGATTCCTTATTATGGGTAATGCAGGATTTCGATCATCAACCGAAGCACCTATGTTTGAAGCTGTGGGGCCTGGGGAGCTATAGCCTATCATTCCGTGCGTGAAAGATTGAAGCTTCGCTTCACCACCTCCACTTTGGTGGATTATGTTGATGTATGAGGGATCCGGGAGCGAAACTAAGCCATGCAAGCCGCGCCGCACTGTTTAGTGAGCGAGGTGGGGAGGATAGTTTTTGTATTTTGTTCGCGTCCTGTCGCATGGAGAGTCTTGACACGTTGAGTGTAGCTTTGCTGGTGTTCCTCATCCTTCCTGCAGCAACGCAACGAGATGTTCACGCCCTGCAGGCACATGGAGCTGTCCTGGCCCGAGTACTTGGTGTCGCTAGGCAAGTCACGTGCTGCTGTCGAGGGTATCGAATTACAGAGTTTCGGGTTTATGGTTGGCGCTCAGCGGATATGGAGGCGCAGTAAGTTGGCATATCTTATCGATCAAGGGTACAAAGGACATTAGCAAGTAGGTCAACTGTTATTCCAGTCGCATAACAGGCGGGCTTATGCTAAAACTGCCTAATTACTCATCGTCAGATTCCCCACGAAATATCCGGAGCCTCCAAGCAGAGCTCAGGCTCACTTGGGAGCCGGTTTGAGGACTATGACACCTTGGGTTTAGAGTCAGAGTTCAGGGATTTAGGCTTGGTTGCTTCGATTGAAGGTCGTGTTTCTACGGCGATCTGGGATGCGAGCTTTTTTGGCAGTACTCCTTTTGCCGTGGGGAGCAAAGGAGGGAATAGATCTTTTCTTTGGTCATGTTTCTTCCGTGACGTGCCCTGGCAGGAACTACCTATAGTCTTCATTGTAGTTCCTTTTTCTGGCTAAGCAAAATCTATACTGTAGGACCAGGATCCTAACATAAAACTGGTTAACCAAAAAAGGAACTACAATGGAGACTATACAGGTCGACTCGAGTTCCACTAAGCCTGTAGGTTCCAGAACCACTCAGACATCACACTGCCTTTTTTTTCGACTTGGGTCTCAAAGTCGTCTCAGCTTTGGTTTATGACGTTTTGAAGACAAACGAAGACAAGTGTTTCAAACTTCGGGAGTTAAGCTCAAATGCTTCTGGAAACCTGAACTCCATACCTTGAGCCAGTCCAGCAACTGCAAGTCAGCCTCGCAACCCGTTTAGGGTTTAGGGTTTAGCCTAAGTTTGCATTCCTTAGCCCGTTAAGCCTGGGTCAGATGTTGGAGTTCACGAGCCTTCGCCTTTCCCTACGGGTCCATGTGGGTGTTTGTCAAAACTATGGCCCCTTTTGTTGGGTACCCAAAATACTAGGTGCCGTATCATCATACGGACCCAAAAAGGGGCCATAATGTTGACAACCACCCATGTACCCAAATAGTATATACTTTGGCCCCAAGGTACCTGCATAGGGACTATATTCGAAGGCCAAAGTATATACTAGTTGGGTACATGAGCCCTTAGGGTTTGGGACAGGGGGTGTGGTGCGCCTGCATCCCGACTTCGATCCTGAGTCCGGGACTTGGACTCAATCGCGTTCACACTCGGACCCGCAGACACATGGGTGGTTGCTAAATTTATTATAGTACGGCACCTAATATTTAGCGTACCCACATGGGGACCATAATCTTGACAACTACCCACATGAGTGTATCATCCATGCATTCGTACATACGAGAGATGCATATATCTGCAGAGCAGAAGTGCGACATGAATGTATAATGTACGTATATGTAAGAAAAGCAACTTAGTTTCCCATATCCACATTCCAGACTCAGAAAGGCCGTTTGACTGCGCAATTGAAAAAGATGATTTCAGTCTCCTAGAACTAAACAGCACGTGCATGTTCTGAAGCCAGCCACGTCCTCGAACAGAGGGACTTAGATGATCTTGCGTCGCCAGTTTCTACTGTTTAACATGCTTTCCATGGGCGCCCGCTGTTCGGTTGTTACATTGCCCTGTGTCAATGAGTCAAGGCTGTGCGTCCTCAGGCGTAGATGTCGGTTCTGCGGCATGCTTTGTGCCTCGAAGCTGTTTTAGCGACTGTGCTCCAGTCCACCAGATTGCGCATGATGCTCTGTCCAATTGTATGCCACGTTGTCCGAGCAATCATACCCAACTCTCCAGGTTTTTTGCCGACCAGCTCGCAGAATTTTTCGAGTACTTCAAGACGTTTCTCTGCCTGCAGTTGAGGGAGCCATTATCTTGTGGGCGCACTATCTCTGGTACGACCTGTTCATGGTGGGGTCGTGTCTAGAGCTGAGAAGGCCCGACTAAACCTGTGCATTGTCTAACCCCCCGAGCCCTACACGTTTAAATCCCAAAGCCCTAGGCACTCAACGTAGGGAGTTCTATGAAGCTTCAGTTCTTCAAAGATGTCGGCAGCCTTCTATAGTAATGTCATAGGAAGGGTTCTGTAGAATTTGTATATGGCCCAATATAGGGGTTCTAGGGGTTTAGGGTTTGCAGTTCATCTCTGTTAGGTTCAGGTCTTATCCCTCAGAGCTTCAGGGCTGGTACTGGTAGGGTTTGAGGTTGAGGGTTTGGCTCGGGTTCAGAGTTTAGGGTTTAGGTTGCATGCTTGGGGTGTGTGGTTGTTGGAAGTCTTCGTTCCAGGCCCTAGATTTCAGGTCTTAAAGTTATGCCGCATCAATGCGTGCTTGATTAATTGCATGCTGGTTCAAGTAGCTTCACGATACAAAGATGCGTGTCGATTCCAAGAATTCGCTAAACCGTGAACCCAGACCTGTACGACGTGGCAGCAAAAGAAATGAGGAATGCCGCGCCGAAAACACATACACTCCGAAAGCCTGTGACACCCCGACCCGCCTGTCGAGCACGCTGAACAGTTAAGTCCCCCCGAAACCCTACTTAGAGGCCCAGGGGACTTAGTAAGTAGGTTATCAGTATGGTTAGAAGTACCCTAGATGGAGTTGCCCCAATGATAACCCTACTTATAACCGACTTACTAAGTCCCCTGGGCCTCTAAGTAAACACACATATACTATCGCTAAACAATACCACCCGAAGCCCACGCACCAATCGCCAGATCCTAAACCCGGAGACCCCTCGAACCCGGAGACCCCTCGAAGCACCCTGTCACCCGGTGAACTTGAATCCCATTCCCCCAAAACTCCCATACGCTTGGGTACTGCCCCCACTCAGCAACAGTTGGATAATATAAAATACTAGCCCCAGGGGCTGTACCCAACCCATACCCTGAACCCTACACCACGACAGCCCGCTCCCCAGAAAAAGCCCCTAGGCCCCCACAACACCAGAAACTTCGAGGCTTAGTGATGACATCTTGGCCGGCAACCCTGTGACAGCAGGCACTTGCGGGTGCCAGGCTTGAGGGCTTCGGATTTAGGGTTTAGGGATACAGGGTCTAGGGTTTCGGGGTTAGGTTTAGGGCCTTTAGGGATAGAGGGTTCGGGGTTTCGAGGTTAGGTTTAGGGATATAGGGTTTAGGGTTTCGGGATTAGGTTTAGGGATAGATGGTTCAGGGTTTTGGGGCTTCGGGCTTTGGGCTTCGGGCTTTTGAAGATAAGCTCCGAGACCAATATGAACATGACCCTTAAGCGGTGGGTTCCGCAGGGTCCAGGCATAAAGCATTCCAAAGAGCTATCGGACTGCAACACCTAGAAACATTGCTTGAACCTTTATTCAAACCCTTTCAACCGCATTGTGCATGGTACAGTATTGTGGGATGCAGCCGGATAAACAAAACCCTAAGCTCTAGTATAACACTCTTGCGAAGCCCTATCTGCAGGGAAGAAGCTGGGCAACCCAAAAGACGAGGTGCCGCGCCCAGATACTGGCAGAGCACTGTCGGGTTTGTGGCTTACCGCATTTATAGGGTATCTACTTTAACTTATATAGGCTGAATGACAAGATCCTTACTTGGTCCCGGGGCTATCTCGTATCACCTGGGTGTTTTACGCATCTGCAAGGCGTCTACTTGGGGAACGCATTGTAGACGTCATATCATCTTATCAAGCTCTGCATCTTCACCTTCATATTCCTCGGCGTCTGCAGCACGCTCTCGCATCTGTCAGTGTCAGTGGGCTCATGTGCGCCCATCTTCGCATGAGTGTGTGTGCTTGTGTATTGCAGCTTATGTATTAGATCTATATACATATGCATTGTCAGCATTTGTGAGCTGTGTATGGTCCAGAAGCCCTTTGGATACTCGGGTTAAGCCGCCTCACCTTGCGTAAAGTCGTCTCGTGCGGGCGCGCACATGAGGATTCCACATACAAGCTCGTAGGAACATCTAGCTGGAAGTCATTTCACCCCGGGAAGCACATGGGGATTCCGAAGCAAAACTTGGTAGCCATATGTATAGCTTCTGACCACTACCTCGCGCGGACCTCGCGCAAACTCGCGCGGGACTCGCGCAGGACCACGTCTAGGCCCTTTGTAAAACCCAGGTTTTGGAGGGATGTTTTCCGGGTCGAACGGTAGCCCAGTCTGTGAGTCGACTTTTTGCGGATGGGTCGACTTCGCGCGAATCTGGGTGTGAGCCCAAATCCCAGCGTCTGCTTGGCAAACGCATTGATTTCTTATCTTGGAATGCTTCCAAATGTAGTATATACCTTGGCGTCTGCAACAAATCTGGCACTTTGGCCTATCTGCTGCGTGCTTCTTGAAACGAGCGTCTACATGGGGTTTAGGTAGTTCTGATGTGTAAATTTCCCGCTGATGTGTATTCTGCCGAAACCAGCGTCTGTCGGCATTGATGTGTATTCTCACCAGCTGATGTGAGATAACCCCAGCGCCCAGTACCAGAATACCCACAAAAACAGACGGGTTAGGATATGACTCGTAACCCTACAGGTAATAAATAGACTTAGTGTAGTATAGTGCTTAAGGGTTCGAGTTCATCAGGAATTAGGGTTTAGTTTAGGGATTAGGGTAGCCTTGACCCCTCTGCCTCTTAATGACTTGCATTCACATAAGGACCGCATAGCCCAGAGCCGGAAAACGAGTAAGGTTCAGAACCTAGGATGTTGAGTCTGCATGCAGGCTCTAGGATTTGGGGAGTTAGGTTTCAAGGGGTTTACAAGGGCTGAGGTTTTTGAAACGATGGGTCCTGAGAGCAGCAAGGCATGTTTACGAAATATTCGGCTATATTGCAGAGCCCTGATTCAAACACCCGACTACATTCGTACTGGCAGGAGTGATGTTGCAATCTCTGGTACTCTGTCTGTCTTTCTTTGCTTCGGGTGCAGAATTTGGCGAGTGCCTTAATATGAGTTGTGGAATATTCTTCATAAAGGGAAATTGGAGTCTCTGGGCAGTTTCACATGCACAGCAAACAGCTGCAATGGTCATCGTCAAAAAATGGGGATGTCATAGATTAGAATGTAGCTTATCGGCTTTGCTGCCCTTAACTGGAGGGTTTAGGGTCCAAGACCTCGCCCGTCGCTTTCACAACAGCCGCAATGCTTCTGAGGCCCTTATGGAGTTCATTAAGCAAATCTTCGAGGACGGAACTATTGCCCTCGTTGCTTTTGTCGTTTCGTCTCTTGTCGAGGTTAGGGCTTGCGTTCATAAGTTTCGCCTGTTTGGTAGAGTTAAGACGCCTGGACTCAATCCCACCACCTCGGGCCTTTTGCAGATTTTGGGACCTTAAAAATCCCACAGGTGAACCCCACACCTGAAACAACCACGCCCTGAACCCTAAACCCATGGTTCGCTGTGAGTGATCGGATCCGACACACTTTCTTGCAGGAGCCATGACAGAATCCGGGTCGGCACTGCTTACACTTTTAGTGTGTCTGGTTTAGAGACATTGTTTTGGTAACAGGATGTTTGGCCAAAGTGCTCTCAGCATGAACACTGCAGTTACTGCAATGAGTTTGTATTGGTAATTATTGTTTCTGTACTACATAGCACTTCTTTCCTCCTAAAGCGAAATTCGCAATGTTGAACATTCTGCTGTGTGAGCATCTGGAAGGGGTTGCACCCGACGACTATATGCACTTAGGGAAGACTACATTGCACTTGCGGCCTATCTTTTGATCCCTCAAGGGACCCATAACCATACCCTAAACCCTAAACCCTAAACCCTAAACCCAATTCCGAAGCTTTCTACCTCGGACAACGAGAACCCGAACGTCATACCTCCAAACTCAAGTCGGTTTAGGGTTTAGGGAGGCTCAAAAGCTTCGAAGATGTTTGGATCCACCCTTTGCCGAGCGAAGGAGTGCGACGAAGATGAGGGTGGCACCATTGATGAGACTGAGCGGGGACTCCGAGCAGGGTTTGTCTGTGTCCGATGACACTCTCAGGCTTCTCTAAGTGTTTGACAAGGCTTGATACGGGTTCTGTAAGGGATCTCTAAGGGTCGTACCAAAGTTCAGGGATTTGAGCACTTTAGGCCTTCAGGGCTTGAGGAGTTTTCAGGGTTGAGGATTTACGATCAGGAGGGCTTGGATTGGTTTTTGTGCGGTCGCTGCCAGGGTTTTGGGACGAAGGGTTTGTGATCGGGGTTGTCGGGACTCAGGCCTTTAGATTAGGCTTGTGGCAGTTGGGTCTTCAATTGAAGTCCGGCTGGGTCGTTGAGGGTTCTGGAGGTCTAAACCCCGGGCCCTCCGCCATAGCGTTGAGTGTGGAGTGCCAACCAACCCTAAGACTCCATGTACCCATATAGTAAGTACTTAGGCCTTAAAGTGGGTCCCTATATGGGTACTTTAAGGCCTAAGTACCTACTATATGGGTACATGGAGTCTTAGGGCAAGGCAAGCTCCTGTTCTGCAGAGTCGCGTGGGTCCACGTCGGTCAGGGGTTTGCCTAACGTAATGATTCGGGGGTTGGGGGGCTTTGTGGCCCTAAAGGTCCATGTACCGATATAGTAGGATGTAGGGTTTCCGAATTAGGAATTACTATTATGCCTTAGGGAAGTATCCCCCATAACAGTACATAGGACCCTTTGGGTGGTTAATGTTTGGATCTTGAGCCTTAGGCGACTGGCCCAAGTTACTCTTTGCGAGGCTTCTCCTGTTTCTTTGTGAATGCAATCCCCAGAAACTCCCTTGAGACTAGCCACCGGATCCCTTAAAGCTCGTCAAGGTTCGAACACTGCTTCATGCGGGAGGAGGCCGCTCCTGAATACAGCAATAACGTTCCAAGAAGATGGATTTGGGTTTGGTAGGATTTATGGCAATTTGCGGGGATTTCCAAAGCTAAAACCCCTGAGCACTAAGCACCCAGCCTAGCGTCAAAAGCGTCCGCGGGCTATCCGACAGTGTCAGTAATGTGCATTTAGATTCAGAAGTGCGGTACACCCTACACCCTACACCCGAATAAACCCGAAACCCTAAGCTCAGCCCGAAACCCTCCTTAAGCCCTAATGATGTTGGTTGCCGTCAGACCTGTCGAGACCCGCCTGAATTCTCATGTTGTTGTTTTTAGCATGCGAACTGCCAGTGTAGTGTGCAGGGTTTATGTAAAGTTTAGGGTTTAGGGTTCGGGGTAAAGTTCAGGGTTTAAGGCTTAGGGCTCAGGTTTACTTGTGCCGCGGCCGGTATTGCTGCACAGGATTGTTGTTGATTTGCTCATAAATGCGACTCTGACTGGCGACTGCCAGTTGAGGGGCTGCCTTAAGCCATTAGGGGCTGATCCAAATGCAGAAGTTAGGCTTCTTTGTTTAAGGTGGCTTGCTTGCGGTTGCGACGGGGAAGTACATGGACCATGCTCGCTTGTTTAAGGCAACTTCGTTCCCAGAAAGGCTCTGGGCTTAGGGTATTTAGGGTATAATATGGGTGTCGGAATAAACACTCGTCAGTAGTATTCCTTCGTATAAGATACCTCCCCATATCCTGCCCTAATTATTATAGCCCGTTGCTGGTGTTTAGGGTTTAGGGCCTTAGGCCTGCCCAGGTCAGCCCTGAATCCCAAGCATCACACCCGAAGTTTAGGGTTTTCGGTTTTAAGGTAAAAGCCAGAAAGTTGGAATATGATTATCCTAACCCTTCTATGGTAAATTATAGGGTATCCTACCATGAAACCATATTCCAACTTTCTGGAGTTCACTGTAGGGGTTTAGGGTTTGGGGTTTAGCTTGGGGTAACAATCAGGTGCAGAAGCAGCTGCAAGAGTTCAGTATACCGGTGCCTGGCGCTCAGACTCGGAAGGGGGTGTTTGGGGCTTTGCTTCCTGCACCCGCAGTCCGGGCACTGTGTCTCTGCAAGATTTTGGAGTTTCCGAGAATAAGGGGGTACCTTATTTGGGGGTCCTTATAACAAAGGATCCTATTTAGTATATTATAGGGTCCCGTATTTTCGGAAATTCCCATCTCCAGCACTACTATCAGTGTAAATACGGCTCACATGAGCTGGCGTAGCAAGCACAGCCATCATCATCATCAAAGGTACTGGCAGCAAGACTGGCTTTATGATATCCCCAAAGCATTCAACCCTAGATTCCACGTTCATGTTACCTTCGACACTTCGATGTGGCTTCTTGCTGCCATACTCATGTCTGGAGCCCTGAAACACACACAATGACACTTGCATGTGAGAGCCTAATGTCCCAATGTTTATGCGACTTTCGGAACCCCTACAGTGAGCACCTGAAAGTGACCCTTCAGCTACAACGACGGCAGTTGAAGCTGCAAATCGAAGTTCAACGCTAAAGCCTGTCATGGCGACTTAGGTCCAACTTGAAGACCATGTTCAAGACCCTGGACAAGGATGGGGAAGGCCGCACCCAAGCGAAGCATCGGACAGCTCTGATCGTAGCAAGCGCTTTCAGTAGGCATTGGGGTGCCAACATGTCCAGGAAGGGGTTAGGGATTCAATAGCTGGAGTATCATAACAGTCCTTGGTGTCCTCCACTTACCTAAACTATCCTCAGGCTGAGTACGCAGCATCTGAGAACCCACATTGGGTTCAGGGTTGTTGAAGTTTTCCTCTTTACCCTACTTTGATGCGAAGTCGGGATGGTGGCTCCTCTGAGTTGAGTTTGCGGGGTTCAGTCAGGTTTGTCAGTTTCGTCTGGACTTTCCCTAAACCCTATACTTAGGCTTCGGGTTTCTGTTCGGTAGCTCATGAGCCGACCCAAGCGCAGAATCCCAAACAAACGTATACTCACACCTACAACCAGAAAGGCCCAAGTCATGTCCTGGCATCACCGTTGCAGCCAGGCAAGCTCTCTTTCGAGGAGCTCTCGGACGGTCTTGCACTTGGCCGTCTAGCGTCTACTAAAATCCGCTAAGGCCCTCCTCAAAAAAACAGAAATCACCAATGAGCCGGAATGTGCTAAACCATAAACCCTAAACCCTAAATCAGGGTCCCTTTCAGGCCTTTTCCAGGCTCTACCTACATCTTAGGGTGCTACGCATGGGAGTCTTAGGGTTCAGGGCTTGGGATGTTAAGGATAAGGGTCTTAGGGCTTAGGTTTAAGTTCCCGCTATCTGCTAATTGGATTTGGGAAACGGAAACAACAACCCATGTTTAGGATGCTCCTTCTAGTGATTTCCTCGTAATAAGTCCTGAAAAAGGCAGGTTGCAAGTCTTCAATCTCAAGCCGACAGGCAGCAAACCCTCAAACCTAGAGCTCTGAAAGCCCTGATTTTTTGCGCACACGGTAGTCTAGGAGTCTAGGAGGATGTTCACAATGAAGGTGATGGTGGTGATCCCCGGAAATGCTCTATATCAAACCAGTCTTGTCCCAGTCACTTGTTGTTTAGTGTATCTGTGCCATGTTGAACTGATCCTTGACCCATTGCCTGCAACCCTGTTGTGTATCATTTGATATTCGCTGCCTTCTGAAGCCTCGCCATCCTCTACAAACTCGGAACCTGAACCCAGTCCATGAAGGATCAGATATCGACTGTAGCAACAAGAAGAACCATAATAATATCAAGCGGCAACAGAGCATGAGCAATCTTATGCGCTGCATCGGATAGATGCTTAGGCACCTAAAAACTATGCCCTCAAGCCCATGGGCTGTAAGCCTCCAGCCATCTTACGGGCCCATGAAAAGTAACCGCACCCAGGCTTCCTGAAGCTGGCGGCGATCATGAGGTGTGAGCACTACATGACACAGTTGTCTGTCATCACGGTATAGATCGCTCAAGAATTTATAGTTTCGGGCCTTCGGGCTGAAGGTTTGGGGTTTAGGTATGGGTTTTGAGTACTTGCCTTACTAGGGGGTTTATGGAGACGACGACTCTTAGATTAGAGATTCCGCAACCGCTCACGGTTGCTCCTTGAGGGTAGAGGGCCGGATTGCGGTTGCACTTATAGGCCTTTAAAACGTTCAGGGCTGAATTTCGATTCAGAAGTCACGGTTTCAGTGCTGCGGCCGGGTTTAGGATTTTGGTTTGGATTGAGGGCACCGACTCTGAAACATATTCAGACCGTACTCGCGTCAATAAAGACGACACTGCCTCCCGGCTCCGGCCGTCAATTTCGCAACCGGACTTGGTGATGTGCATAAGTTTTAAGACTACGACTGCTGTAAGGGGTCTCGGGTACCGTATAATCTATATATCTATGTGTATATATATATATGTATATATATATATATATATATATATATATATATGATCCCGGTTCTCGGTTCACCGACCCCCCCCCCCCCCCAATGGTATCTCCCCCCCCCCACGCTTCCCAAGCTGAATCTGTGTGTGACTGCGCAAGCCTTTTCCATACGAGGGCTCACACGCCAAGCAGACCCACAGGAAACCCAAACCACACCACACCACACCACAGGGGGGAGTGTGGTAACCAGCCTAAGCAGACCCACTCCCGAACCACACCACACCACACCACACCACACCACAGGGAGGGGAAGCAACCCACAACCAGACTACACCACAGCGGGGGGAGGAGGAACCATTGGGGGGGGAGGGGGGGGGGGGGCGGCCGAACCGGATATATGTATATATATATATATATATACATATAGACTGTGAGCCCTGAGTCCTCAAACCCGAAACATGCAACCACTCTCATCCGGTGCCAAGTAGCTGAAGCTGCGCAGCCGCTCAGTAAGCTCCTCACTGTTGCGGTTTCCAGCCCATCAGTGTTTCATTCATCCTTGGGGGTTCCCCTAAACCCTAAAAACCCTAAACCCTAAACCCTAAAATCCCTAAAAACCCTAAACCCTAAACCCTAAACCGTGTTCCCAGCGACTCCGATATCTGAGAGGCCCTCTGAACTTTTGCGGCATGAAGCCTGAGAATAAAGCAGGGATCATCTGTAGGGGCGCCTTAATCCTGGGGAGATTGCAGAGCTTCACCCAGAGAGCCCAATGCCCCTTAATTAAGCAATATGGCTTAAATCATAATATGAAGCCCTATATAGTTTAAGCCATATTCCCTAATTAAGGGGTATTGGGCTTTCTGGGCAGTGGTTCTTAAAAGAGAAGCTGATCTTCCTGATTCGGACTTCTGTTCTAGCATGGTATAGCTAAATTTCAGCTAAATCTAATTCCATCGATGATATGGTGCTTAGTGTTGGTCCAGACGGGGCCCGGGGGAGGTCATATAAGGCACTGCAGGGTCAATGGGTGCAAAAGGCCTACATAGGGTTTGGGGTTTAAGGTTTTGGGGGTTTTGCCAAGCCCCTTAACCTGCATAATTGGTTACCCCACGAAACAGATGCCCACTCCCATCGCTAAGATCTGCAGGGAAGCCAGCCCTTAACCCCCGAAACCCGAAGTGGTGGTTCAGGAGCAATGACCGCGCCATCGGCTATCTCAACAAGGTCGGCATCCTAGGCATGAAGCGCTGAGTGGCGTCACCCGCCTGCGGGGTAGTTCGGAGCTTGCAGTCTCCATGGTGGGTAGTTCTTCTTTTGGGCTTACCAGCTTCGTACTACAGGATCCTTGCCAAACAAGGACCCACAATGCATGATCTAACTGATGGAGGATAGCTTCAGGGCTCCAGCCCTTGATCCAACCTAGCTAAGCAGGCATGCTCCTGATCATGTTTATTCTAATGCTAGTCGTCTTTTCTGTCATCGTAGACCATCCCATGGTAAGACCAGAGATGAAAGAAGGCTCGCTGAATCTTTCGAGCGTTTAAGCCAGAGCCAATTACAAAACCCTTCCAGAAGCCTACCGAACCGATATGGCGCCTGTCCTCGAATCCACACGCCGCTCTCCCTAGATCTTCGCTGAAGCCGACGAAGACGAGTCTGGCACCTTGAACAAGGTCCGGATTTAGGGCTTCGGGCTTTGGGGCTTACCCATAGTAGGCCCCATAGTAGTTCTTGTTTGGGGTTCATATGTAGTTGTAGCATCCTACAAGGTAACCGGTGTCGTGACGCTACTTTGTGAGTTGTTTTTGTGGTCGCTTTCCCTAGGGATCAAAATAGCCCAAACAAAAGCCTTATATAGTTGGTCTTTGGGCCCAAAAGCCTGAATATGATGAGTCCTTAGATGCCTAGGGTTTGAGGCTTACACCGGCAGCTGACAGAACGCTGAAGTTGCCGGTCCCAGGGCTCGTCTGGAAAGCCCAGATTCCATATCTCCAAAGCAGAAGCGGGCCCCTGATATCAAGCACCGTTCTACTGTATGGTTATATATACGTATATATGTCATATATATATATATATATATATATATATATGTGTGTGTGTGTGTTTATGTATTCATAAATGACCATATATATATATATATATATGGATATATATATATATATATATATATGTATGTATGTATGTATGTATGTATGTATGTATGTATGTATGTATGTATGTATGTATGTATGTATGTATGTATGTATGTATGTATATATGTGTATATATATATATATATGTATAGACACACACCAAGGTGAACTCGGCCTAAACCTAGTCAACCGCCCGGAACCACAAGCTCATAAACCTGAAGCCTGAACGGTGTAAACAAACCAGTGCAAGCCCCTCTTTGATCATCATCAAACCCGACGGATCTAAGGACTCACATATTACGGCCTTTGGGCCCAAAGACCCTACTATATAATATAGGCTTTTGGGCTATTTTGATCCCTAGGGGAAACCAACCCTAAACCCTAAACCCGTCTCCGTGCATGCTGTCAGGAGGAGTTCAGCAACATCTTCTCAGAGCGAGCCGCTCAGGGGTCTCCGGGGGATGTCTTGCGGGTCTGGAGTTTAGGGGTCTAGAGTTTTGGGGTTTAGAGTTTAGGGGTTTTGGGGTTTAGAGTTGTTTAGAGGTTTTGGGGTTTAGAGTTTAGCGGTTTTGGGGTTTAGAGTTTAGGGGTTTGGGGTTTAGAGTTTAGGGTTTGGGGGTTTAGGGGTTTGGGTTCAGTGCATCCGGCCGCTGGGGTGTTGCAAACCTCCAGGGTCTCAGCTCGAGATGTTGAGTGAGTCGAGAGTGGGTGTACTTGCACAAGCTTTCTATCTAGCCGCGCGATCGAGTCTGGTGCTTCGTTGGTGACTTGTGCCGAAACCCAACACCGGAAACGCTAAGTACACCCTAAGCCCTACTGTAGTTGCTAACAAGTCGTCGGGACCGGTAGAGCAGTTTCCGCTCCCTGGTTTGGGGTTTTCGGATTTGAGGGGACTACAATTACCCCAAGGGTCCAAAGGACCCAGTAATTATATAGGTACTCGGTTTTAGGATGGTAGATATGTAGGTTAGGATTTTGGAGAGGATTAATTATGATAATTACGTACTTGGACCCTTGGGGTTACAGCGCCTACTTGGAGGCCCAGGGGGTATAAGTAGGGTTATACGTACCCCAAATGGAGTTACCCCAATTGTCACCTTACTTATAACCTACTTACTAAGTCCCCTGGGCCGCCAAGTACCCTCCCCCCCAAATCTGAAATCCTGGATTCTTCAGTCGATTTCCCAGTCCAACACACCCCAAGGCTCCCCCGAATCATCCGTTGCCCAGGCCCTAAAAGGGAGGCCAACCTACAACTATTCAAAAACCCGGCATCAAGGGCGAGATGCGATAATGTGAAAAGACGGTCCTATGCGGCCTTCTGCCCGATTCAGGAGACGAAGCCGAGAGGTCCTCTTGCCGGAAAGCCCCCACATAACGTCATTTCGTTATTATGAGATATAGAAAAGGGCCTTCTTCGGGAGAGGACAATAAGGACAGTAAGTGGGACACATTCCCCAGACTTCGGAATCCCTTTACAATTCTATGATACTGAACCTACATTAGAGATCCTAGAGAACAGCAGCCTTTTCCAAAAAGCTTGTTGCAAAGCCCTACATTACTATATACCTCGCCCTATATACCTCGAAGCCTTGAATTCGAAATCCAAGCCCAAAACCCTCTCGGGCCCCACATTCCCCTCAGGTCTTCCGTGCAGCGCAAGATGGATCAGTTGGGAATCCATGTCTGCGTCCTCAGAATCTCCCCGACTTTAACCCTGGGGATCAAAATAGCCCAAAAGCCTTACATAGTATGGTCTTTGGGCCCAACAGCTTTAATATATGAGTCCTTAGATCCCTAGGGTAATGGGCGTGAGAGTTGAGGGCGTGGCTTCAGGGCTTGGGGTTTAGACTTGAGAGGACCCAGGTACCTCCAACCATCCGATGTTAACGTGCACTTGCGTGATGGATTGAGGTGTCGAGACAGCTTCATTATACACAGCCCTATTTCAATGGTGCCCGAGTGAAGCTCGAAAGTCTGATACGTTGACCATCCAGTAATCGCCAAAACATGATCCTCTTAACTCTGAACCCGAGGCTGCAATCTGCAACACTTCGTCTACATGCGCCCAACCGTCTCTCTCGACAAGAAATCCTAATGCCACTGATCCATAAACTCACGAACGGACCCTGAGCTCCTGTAGATAGGCCAGTCGGAACTTCCTGATAGGCAGCAGACATGGAAGACTTGTTTGGAATGATCGACGAGGAGTTGGAGAGCAACACCCATCCTGCACGAAGCCTTCAACCTGAGCCCTGAAGTTTGGATTGAGAAGGGTAAAGACTACATGAAGAGAACTGCCCTACACCATAATACCTTCTCACCCTGTTTTTGTACAGCAAACTGTCTTGGGACCGAAAGCCTCTAGGTACTTTGCACCGCAGGCAAAGTTTTCTGCATTCGATTCGCATCTGCCTCGTTACAATAGAAACAGTAGGACACGTTTGCGAAGTGGAACCTGTGGGTTCGATGAGTTTCGCCCATAGTAGCCGGAGATAGTTACTTGTCCAAGCCATGGACACGTCTGAGGATTCCATCAACTTCCCCAAGTTTCAACACCATATAACTTTGCATTCTTCAACGAATGACACGCTCGGCAACATACGCGCAAGCCCCAAGCAACATTCACAAATGAACTCCTCAGACAGTAGGACCATTTTCGTAGAGAACAACACGACACGGGTTGGTTGGTTGTGGAACCAAATGTCGAGAGTTCAATGTAGAAGCTGCAGCCGGAGCTTCCGCCGCTGCTGCTTGTAGTGCTAGATGTGCTTCGAAGCATCACAAGCATTTGTCACTGCTATGGGTCCCAGTGTTTGTGCTGTCAGTGCTAGTTCGGGTTGGTCTCAATCGCCTTTCAATTGAAGAACCAACCTTCCGTTTACAGTATGTTGTCCTGGCACGCGCATACATGCCGAGCAGGATTTAGCATGGAGCATGCTAGCGTTAGGAGCACATGCCACATGACAGCAGGATGAGGGATTCAGCTTTGCCGGCTCAGCATGTACAACTGTACCTTTCCCGGGCACCTTGTTGCGCAAGAGAATACCTTATGGCTGCTTGGTGTAGATTTTGAGACGGGTCGTAGGTTTCTGCGTAAGGTGAACATGCCAACCCCCCACCCCGCAACTAGTCTCGGAACTGGATGCTTACAACTTTGGTGGAGAAAGGATATCTGTGTGGGCGGGGTTAATGTGGGGCTGCACCATCAAAAACCCTTAAACCCGAAACCCTAAATTCTGAACCCCAACCTATAGTCTCCATTGTAGTTCCTTTTTTTGGTTTAACCAATTATATATTAATGATCCTATAAGGTAACCCCAAAAAGGAACCAAAGCCGTGCTGCCTGACGCGGCTGCGAGGACGGCTCTGGTCAGGTTACTGTCGATGAGGTCATCGCTGCCTTTATCCAACTGCGCCCGGGCAGCAAACAGGGTTTAGGGGTTGGGGGGTTTGGGGGTTTTCGGGGTTTAGGGGTGTAGGGGTTTGGGGGTTCAGGAGTTTGAGGCTTTAGGGGTTACAGCTGGCCTTGAGGGGCTTTCTGTCTATGTTGCGTATTTACGAGAGGTTAAGTTCGGCATCTAGGCATGTAACCGCTAGATTACTGAAGCTGTCCGAGGCCTGTTTCATCTTCTAACCCTAAACCGTCAACGATGTGCCGTAAAAAAATTCTCAACCCGCAGAGCCCTCAGCCTGGGAACACCTTCTAAGGCGAGATCCCAACACGGCTGGCGAGAGAGGTCTCCGGGCAAGGTTTAGGGTTTAGGGTAGTCCAAAAGCTCGGCGAACATAGATACACCTTCTATATCTATGTGCCTATATATAATCGCTCTTGGTATAAAAAAGCAGATATAGAGATAGATGTATCTGTATCTACATATACAGCTATAGATGTAGATCAAATATGAATTTGTTACTTCTGAATAGACACTCGTACATCATTGTTTAAACAGTTCTTCACGATCCGAGCTTTCGTCAACGTCGAACCGGCTGTCTCGTGGGTTGCATCCTTGCATATTGGCCACGCGCACGGACAGAGACAGGAAGATCTAATGCACCTTGAGAATTCAATTTGAGTTCAGTTCAGGATGTCATCTGAAATTAGCGGAGAAATAGAGAGTGATACACACTTCGGCTTTCATGTATGTATGCATGCATGCATGCATGTATGTGTGTGTGTGTATGTATGTATGTATGTACGTACCTACGTACGTACGTACGTACGTATGTACGTATGTATGTATGTATGTATGTATGTGCGTGTATATGTGTGTGTGTGTGTGTGTGCGTGGATCGAACATGCATATAAATATATATGCATATACACACAAAGTTACACACAGACGAAACAGTATGTCTGTTCGCCGTAGTATCAAGATGGTTTTCCTTTGTCCAGGGTTTAGGCGCTACCTCTGGCAGGAGCAGCACTGCTCAGCAAGATCTTTGCTGAGGCGGAAATCCAGCATCACCAGATCATCGTAGAGCTGACTTCGGGCTTTGCAGTGTCACATCGGAGATATTGAGCTCGGAGGGTTCATGTATCATTGATCAAGCAGCTTGTTGACCAAGACCTAGTGACCTAGTGCCTGCGGAGTGTTGCAAAGGACGGCGCAGAGCACAGGATTGCAACCAGGGTGATTTAAAGCTGCAGAGAGGCAGGATTGTGAAGGTGCCATGTCTACTGATCGCCTCTTCACCGACTTGCCCGACTCACCTGGAGATTCCTGGTGATTGCTTACAACTGCTCCTTCGAAGCCTGAGTGCTCCCATCGCGACCGGGGGTCTGTATATGTGAAGGGGCCGCATTGCACTCAAGTCTTGGAGATCTTTGGTCCTCATCGTTCAAAGTTTGCTTGGCTTTGTTTATCCTTTGTGGTATCCATTACCGTCGTCGCTATAAGCCTCGGTTGTCAGTTCATAAATCGTCGTCATCATCATCGTGTGAAGAGTCTCGCTTGCTTGGCTTACTGTGTCCAACTGTACTTTCTGCCTTCAGGCTGATTCCGATAAGAGTGGTTCCCTGGACAAGGACGAGTTCGTGACGGTCCGGGCCCATGTGGCTACACTACAGACGGCTTCGGGGCTTAGGGTCTCAGTGTGTTCCAGGCGCCCGAACTCTAAACCGTCCTACCTGCTCAGGCCCAACCCTTATGGCAAGACCTACACTGAGCACCTCCCATTTTTGTGAAAGCAGACTTAGGAAACTTAGGAAGGCTAGCAGCCTGTACTTGCGGCGGTCCACCGGGTGCTCCTGATCGGGTTTGCGGTATTGTAGCAGAAGCTTCAACGGGCATGACATGGGGTCCCACGTCAAGGGCTTCGATGATCCGATGCAGAGGGAAAAATTTGCGTGAGAAGTCTCTTCCCGCTCGGGGCAGCTGCACCCTCGAGCCTTAAACATACACCCTCGACCTACCTCAGAGTTCCCCATGCTTGGTTTTAAGTGGAAGAGCGAACATAAATTCCTCCACCCTAAGTAAGCCCTGCGCTTGCCCCAAAAGCCCTGAATCGGAGGCCCTGAATTCCGACCCACCGAAGCCCCGAATCTGTTCTGGATCCTAAGGAGCTTTAGGGTGTAGAGTTCAGGGCTTAGTCCTAGACCCCTAAATAATAGGGACCCTAGATTCTCTAGAAGCCAATCTTGGTGTTGCGATGGTTGGCGGGTTTTGTTATGTTGATAGGAAGCCAGGGGTACATCAATCATCAGCCTCGCTCTTTTTGGCCATAAACCGCCTCAAAACCTCGAAATGCAAAACCCTGAACCCGAACACAAACCGCCTCAAAACCTCGAAATGCAATTGCGAAGCTTGACAGGAATGAAGTCAAAAGCCTGGCGCCCCAAACCTGAGACAGAACCACAAACCCGATGAGTCGAGTAGGTAACCTTTAGCCTTTTTTGGGGTAGTAGAGTCCCTATGTAACCCCTATATAACCAACAAGGGTTAACCTTTATAGTTCCCCGTGATACCCGACAAGTAGACCGCTCTGATGAGGCTTTTTCGCACGACTCCGTCACGCAGCAGCTCAGATCCCGAAACCTCAAGGTGGGAACCTCTGAGATGCGAGCCTGTATTCGGGTCTAGGGTTTAGAGTTTTTTTTGGGGGGGACAGGTATGTGGGTGGGGGAGCGGTTCGGTTCAGTGCCTCGAGGAGGGGTTCTCAGGTTTTGCCGAGAGCTTCTTGAATATTGGGCTGGGGATGTCCAAAGGGGTCTGCAGTTGCTTGAATTCGTACAGCACCGGGGCTTGGCTTGGAGGTCAAAAACTTGTTCCGTTTGCCTTGCCTAGGCGGTGGGCGAACTCGATTCTTTCAGGCTTACGACACCTGTTCCATGTAAAGAGCTTAAGGCAGTTTGGGACCAGTTGAAGCCCAAAGTTACGCTGCCAATTTTCGGTAGGAGAGGACAGGAAATTTAAAGCATTGGCCGTTGATCACGGCAACAGCGGGTACTTTCGATCATATAACCCCCCGAAAGCTTGAACCCGAAGTCTAAACCAGGAACCCTGATAGCCCAAACCCTGAACCCTGAACTGTGTTTTCAGTGTTTCCAACATAAGTGACACCACATCTGTTTGAAGGATCGGTAGGCCAAGGTTTTCGCCGGAGTCGTACGTACGCTAGTGGGGCCCTAACCCAGGTGCCTGAGTGGGAAACTCTCTTCGGGGCCATGGACGAAGACGGGAGTGGGTCGCTCACCTGGGAGGAATTGCGCGAAGGCCCGGATTGCGTCTGGAGTTTAGGCCTGCCTTTGGGTAGTTTGGGGTTTAGGGTTTAGGGTATAGGATCCAGGGTATTGGAGTCTAAGTTTAGAGTTCGGAACAGTTGAAAATACAAACATACAGGTGGCCACCACGAATCAACGGGACACGAAGAGAACACACACACACACACACGCACACACACACACACCACACACACACACACACAGACACAGACACACACACACACACACACGCAAGCACACGCACACACACACACACAAGAAGCCGGCCGAGGTTTGCATGTCCATGAACTGATCAGTCGATCAATGCAGCAGGAATTCACCTAGCTTGCTGTCTATCACTCTCAACTTTGCTCGAGCCTGGTTCTATGTAGGCAAATATCAAAGGTGAGTGTGTGTGTGTGTGTGTCTGTACATAGTTGCATGGTGTGTACTGGAATATGAAATGAACCAATTTTATGTATGTGAGCTTGTCAACGCACAAGTGCATGCAGCAGGATAAGTCCTTAAGGTATGTGCCTGCATGCAGCCACATTGAGCCGGGGAAGCTTTTGATTTTTGTGTTTGTTGCACTATAGTAAGTCCGTAAACCAGTCAAGTATGCTCACAAGATAGAATGCTCAGGGGTTGGAACAGGGCGTGCTTCCACTCGCAGGTTTCGTTTGCTGTGTTCTGCAAGACTTTTGGAGCTTTGGCTCACCCGTAAATCATCGTAGTGCCATATCTTCCCTCAATGCCCCAAATGTTACCAATGCAACAAGCCCTCAGACCCCAATCGAAAAGCCACATCCCCAAGTTCCGCCCCCCCGCCACAACAAAGTTTGATCCTGAACTCTACAGCTTACAAGTCTACAATCCCAGAAGGCTTTTTTTCAGCTCCAAGAGCCTAAAAAGCCCGGAAGCCCCCAACAAAGCCTTAAATTAAAATATGGGGAACGGATTTTGGATGATTTGCAAATTGGGTTTCAGGTGCTCTTAAGCCTCTTGCCTCCCTAAACCTTTTCCTTAAAACTTGTAGAGCCCACAAGTACTACCTACCCACAGGCTCCATAGTAGTTCCTTTTTGGGGGGATCATATCTAGAATCCTATAGGATAATCCCAAAAGGAACTATTATGGAGCCTCTGGGTAGTAGCTGAGTTTTGGTAACCTTCTACTCTGTTGGGTGTATATAACCCTGCCATATTGCAAAGGTTAGCCAATGTGTTGGCTAGGGTAGTCAGCCCCTAAGAAGACAAGCTTTTCACCAGCGGTGGGGCAGGATTGGTCTCCTATTGGGCGCGTCAGGCGATGGAGGCTGGACCCTAAACCCTAAACCCACTTAAAAAAAAAAAAACTAAACCCCTAAACCCTATATAAACCCTAGACCCCTAGACCCCTAAACCCTAAACCGCGCTGGCTCCGGGTGTATGTGGGCTCTTAGCAGATATCCTTCTAGAGCTGCTACAAAGGTTCCCTTAAGTTTCTACTAGGGTTCGCCTTAGGGTGCTATAAGAGTGTTTCTATGAAGGGAGCTATATAACACAGGTCCTAACTATCTATATGGGGGATACGTGCACAAACCATCATGGAAAATCCTATCATTATAGAGACCCTACCTTGTACTGTATGTGTACTTCGGTTGATGATATAAATCCTGCATTACCCATAATAAGGAATATGCCATAATTCCCATAGTTTAGGGTCCTTAAAGGTAATGCAGGATTTGTATCATCAACCGTTAGGACTTTTTGGGAGAGCAGTGCTTTTTGTGTCTTAGTTTTGCTATTCTTGTATATCTTTCGTCAAAGGGGAAAAGGAGGGACCCTGAATGGGGACCCCTACCCTATAATGGGCTATGGAATGGGTATACAATGGCTATATTAAGGGTATATACCTGGGGGTCCTTATGAAGAGTCCCTCCTTTTCCCCTTTGATTTCGTGGAGGCTCGACCCCTGAACTTGAAGGCAGAACCTTGCCCTCAAAGGCAGAGCCCATTATCTGTGTTTGTCTTTTGGGGGGAGGGGAGGTTAGGGGTTTGGGGTTTAGAATCTTTTTTTTTTTTTTTTGGGGGGGGGGGGGTGTTAGGGAGTGGTCTCAAAATCAATTTGGGGAGTAAGGCTTTGCAGCAGAGTATCAAAATCAATAAAGTCCACAAAAAAGCAGCTTAAACTGAGACGAGGTGGTTTAGTCTAGTGTGTATTCATGAGTTTGCAAGGTTCTGCTAGACCCGAAACCCCGAACCCGAAACCCCAAACCCGAAGCCCCAAACCCGAAATCGTTGTTCTACTCTGTGGATCAGAGGGTTTGCGGGGTTCAGCGAAACAAGTCCTGCCGTTTCTGTAGGCACCCACAAAGTGAGGCGCCGCCTTAGCCGACATGCATCGATTTTTTTGTTTTAATGTTTTCCGGCTCTGGGAAACTTTTGGTGGCCAATGGTCTATGGATTTTTTTGCTCAGGCCCCAAGATTGAAGATTGTCGAGTGCACCAGTCAGATAGGCTTAAGCATGACTATAGTGGCATTTGTCCATCGCAAGTTAAGCCTCTAAACCCTAGAGCCCCAAACCCTGAAACCCTGAGCAAAGGCCCATGCGTAGCCTGTTACTATAGTTGGCTCTCCTGAACTGTGGAGTTAGGAAGTGGGCCTCGGATAGACAGGTTTCAACCGAGGATTGGAGATACCGAGCTTATATCTACTCACCCTTATAGTCTCCATTGTAGTTCCTTTCTCTGGTTAGCCAAAAACTGTATTTTAGGATCCTAACCATAAAACTGGTTAACCAAAAAAGGAACTACAATGGGTACTATAGGTAGAGCAACGACCGTATCTTTCGGTCATGGAAGCAGGTGTCCTTACGTGCGTTTCTGTTAAGGTCCCTTGGTCACCCCAGGTAGGATGTTCTGCGATCTCGGAGGGATCAGGGCTTTACGGTTCGAGCCCTCCCCGGAAACCCGAAATGCCATCGAGAAATCATAGAATGCAGCGCCTGTCGTTTTTGTTTTGTGTGCGTGTGTGGGTCTCCGACTATCGCAAAGGGTTTGGTGATTCATGGCTTAGCACGCTTGAATATGCAGACGCCCCCTCCAAGAACGACCCGGATAAGACTGAATCTGGGTCCTGATACTGGTTCTACGGTGCTGCTTGTGCATCTGCTGGTGGTAGTGGTGGAGGTGGTTGGTGGGTGGTGGGTCGTGGAAGTGGGAGTGACGGTGGCGGTCTGGGAGTGTTTCTCTGAGTCTGTAATGGTGCAAGAGCCTGAAGCCCCCGCCCTGAACCCTCCCTTCGACAGCGGTTTTATCTGGCCATGTACTTGGCCTTTTGCCAGCCTGTGCGAGTTTCCTCTGCACGAGATTCTTGTTGCTCCTGGAAACAAAAGACTGGAAAAGTCGAACTGGAGATCTCTAGGCTACAGTTTCGGGTTTTGCATTTATGCCAGCAGGGACAGCATCGACAGCCCAGTCAGCAAGACGGCTAAGCATCGAGTTTCAGCCGATGCTAGTTCGGGATGAGCATCAGACAAAGCGGTGTAGACGACTCCACGAATCGTGATGCTTCCTGTTCCGGAAACTCGCCTGGCTAGCCTGTGCCATCAAAGCCGCTGGTAGGTGGCAGCATCCCAGGTGTTCAGGACTTGGAGCAGTGCAGCAACATCATATATCATTCATACACTCAGGTCAAGCCGAGCCCTGAACTACAACGAATATTTCTTGGAACAGGGCGGGTGTTGACCCACTGCATCCTCTAATTTAGGCACGTGGCAAGACAGAATCGCTCTCCCAAGCCAAGGAGATCCGTTCCTTGATTTTGGCTTGGCAGTTGGGGGATTTCGGGGTTCAGGGTTTAGCAACCAATTCCTCAAAGCGTGTGTTGGGTAAGCCCGCCTTTGCAGGCGATGCCATTCAGGTTTCTGGTTTGGGGCTCGGCATTTTGATGATAAAAAGAAGCACCCAGATGCTTGACGTAGGGACACATGCAAACGCACGCGCACATCTAGTACGGTCGAATTGCACGAACCCCGACTGAAAAGTTTGTCCCCAGCTAGTGCTCCTTACGCGAATCCTCTACAAATAACATGACGTCAGTGAAGACTATGCACCGCACTACAGCGCGAGATGCGTCGCGAGCATCCCGTGTAAATACTAAATAGGACATGGGGATCTGATTTGCTGAGTTTACTTGATAAATAGCCCTGCTCTGTTCATTAAGGCCAGTGCATTACATCATCTCGGGATGCTTTCCATTCTGGCAGCTTCCAGTTTCCCCGTTTTCAGCCAGCGGCCCCTCTGAAGAAGGAGGGGGGAGAGAGAGGAGCAAAAAGCAGCCAGAACATATTCGTTTGGGTTTCGGGTTAAGGGTATGGGGTTTTGGGGCTTAGGGAGCACATTTCAACCTTTTGGTAGGCACTGTTCGGATAACTAAACCCGAAACACGAGCCGAAACCTTGAAACTTCAACTCAGACCTTCAATCCCTAAACCCCTAAACCCTAAACCCTAAACCCCTAAACCCTAAACCCCCTAAACCCTAAACTCAGAACCTGAATCCCGAAACCCAAACCAAGTACAGGTGCCGAAGTGACAGCTCGGACTTGCAGGTCTCAGCTGCACAGCACGGGGACACCTAGCCGTCACACCGAAATCTTGAAGCCTGTGAAATATTATGTGTTTCTTTATATATAATATGATTTGGCAATGTAATGAATACATACATACATACATATATATATATATATATATATATATATGTATGTATGTATGTATGTATATGTGTAGATATACACATATATATATATATATATATATATATATATGTAGTACATAGTATAAAGTAAATACTTATATGATACTTCAGAGAACCCGCAGCGCTTCCCCAAGGCCCAGTCACAAGTTGCTGTGATCTCGCAGGTGTGCCCTCTCAAGTCTCAAGCCGCCATGGGTTTAAGGTCGCAGGCCCCACTCCGGGATTTAAGCTGCTTTAGGGTTTAGGGTTTAGCTTCTAGCATTTCGAAGCCCGTATATTACAGATTGGAAGTGAGGAAAGACGACAACCACCGCCAGCAACAACGACAGGAAAAGACAACAAGCACCACCCAGAGCTTGAATGAAACTGCAAGCCATGACCGGATTGAAGCTGGTGCTTGGGATCTGGCTTCTCCTTCACCAGGCTTGTCGGTTTAGGGTTTAGGGTTTTGTGAGCCTCCTTTCGGTACTTATTGATAGCAGGTGTTTTGAAGATGGGCAGCATAAATGTTTCTTCCCACACAGCTGCCAAACGCTAGCTACTTTGCACCATTTGGAGTCTTCGTGTCTTGTAGAGACCCTGTAGTCAACGTATTGAATATGAAGTAAACGACTAAACGATGGCATACACAAAATGAACGCGGCCTGTATCCAACATAAGTTAACAGAAGCACCATACGCAGTACCCAATCAAAGTTCCCTAAGGCTCCATGTACCCATATAGTATATACATAAGCTTTAAAATACCTATATAGGGACCCCTTTAAGGCCTAAGTAACTACTATAGAAAGGTACATGGAGCCTTAGAGCTACACCCTTACCATATAATAATACTATACTATAATAAGACTATACCATAATAGTACTAAACTATAATAATATTATACTATAAAGGTACATGGGGAGCCTTAGGGGTTCGACAGAGATCGCGTGAGGTGCTCGCTGAGTCAACTTGCCTCGACAACGCGATTCCCTCCGGCACCTGAGCTTTGTGTAGAACCCTAAGGGTCCATGTACCTAAATAGGGTTCTTTTAAGGGTTTCTATAAGAGTTCCTATAAGGGTTTAGGGTTTAAGGGTCCATGTACCTAAATAGTATACATATACTGTTTGGGTACATGGACCCTTATAGGGTTACATCAGTCCGAAGCCATGTTCTCATTATGCGACCTGTGGGCTTGGGGTTTAAACCCTAATGTAGTAGCCTGAGTAAGAAACCCTGGCCCTATAACCCCCAATATATTAGGATCCATTTTATTGAACCCTAATAAGGACCCAGGGTTTCTTAATCTTGTTCCGGCATGAAATCCTTATCTGCGTAAAATCTCCATCCGAAGTCCCCAGTCCACAAGGCGTCCCGTTCAGGTTTCTTTTTGAAGAGGGGTGCCGATTTTGGGTGGCGGATCCCACAAGGGGTCCCAACTCAGAGAACCGCCCACTTGGAGGCCCAGAAGACTTAGTAAGTAGGTTATAAGTAGTAGGATATAATTAGGGAAACTCCGTTTAGGGTACTTGTAACCCTACTTATAACCTACTTACTAAGTCCCCTGGGCCTGTAAGCATGCGAAAACTGAGGCCAACCCAAGTTGGGGGGGTGGGGGGCTGGGGACTAGGGGGTAGGGCTCATGGCCATCACCGCCGCCCATCAGAACGAGGCCCGTATTATCATATCCTTGCTTGCGTCAAGAGATACCTATCCTAAGCCCTTAACCCTTAAAAAAACCCTAATATGCTATGACGATTATGGTTTTAAAGGCTATTCCAGTCCACAGACCTCACAGAACTGGAATCCACGTTGACTCCTTACGGATCCCCCGGCTCCATAGAACCCCTGAAGAGCCGTTGTGGATCTTGTTTCAGAGCCTTATAGAACCCTTCTAGATCCCATGGGATCCCTCATACGAAGCCTTTCTCATACAAGAGTTTCCGAAAATTAAGGGTACCTTATTTTGGGGTCCTTATAATAAGGATCCTATTATTTAAGGTATTATATCAGGGTCCCCCATTCTGGGAAACTCCTTAAACTCCCTAAACCTTAACCCTTTATGGAACCCTTCTAGATCCCTTTAAGGAGCCCTTTAAAGGAACCCTAGGGTCCCCTATTTTCGATCCTTCCTCTAAGGTCAGAGACGAAATCTGACGGGTCCCGGCGGCCAGTCCTACCCGGTGCCTCGCTCTCACAGGAGCCCTAAACTCGACATCCTACCTCTAGTCTCCATTGTAGTTCCTTTTTTTGGTTAACCAAAATCTCTATTATAGGGTCCTACCCATAAAACTGGTTAACCAAAAAAAGAAACTACAATGGAGACTATAGGTAAACCCTAAACCCCATAAACCCTGAACCCTAACTAACCATTGATATTGGAGGAGCTAAGGAGCCAGGGAAGACGAAAGCGAAAGGAAAAAAGCTAAAGAGCCAAGGGAACCCCAAAACCACTGGTCAGCTAAACCCTAAAGCCTGAACCCTACCTATAGTCTCCATTGTAGTTCCTTTTGGGGTTTACCCTATAGGATCCTTAATATATAATAGGTTAAACCAAAAAAAGGAACTACAATGTAGACTATAGGTAAACCCCATAAACCCTAAACCCGAAGGCCTGAAGCCTTAGCTACAGTCGGTGCGGGGTTTATTTTGCGTTTTTGTTCAGAGTTTAGGATTTGGAGCTGCCGGTCTCAGAGATATGAATATCGAGTTTACGCTTGCACGTCGGCAGAACAGTATTAGTGGCTCGGGTACCCAGCGCCCAAGACCCGGATCCCCAAGCCCTAACCCCTAAACCTAACCCCGCAACCCCTAAATCCTTAATCCCTATAAACTCTGAACCTCAAGCAAAGTCGAGTGAACATCCTCAGAGGTCGGACTCTGGCTCAACGACTGGGCTGCGGGCTACGACGCTTGCTCATAAGGGCCATTAGGATTTGAGGTTTACGGTTTAGGCTTACGTGAGATAAGGGCTGAGTGCTTTGGATTTAGAGTTTCAGTCGCGGAATGGTCTCGGATTAGCGGCTTTTGGGCTTGCTGTAGGAGGTGTGAGACTATGCTTATGTCCTTTCGGGCCATCCACACCCAAATCCCGAACAGGTAATCAGTTCCTGCCACGTCCCACAGGTCCCTTTCAGACCGAAACCCTACCCTAAGACTCCATGTACCCATACAGTAGGTACTTAGCCCTTAAAGGGGTCCCTGTATGGGTACTTTAAGGCCTAAGTACCTACTATATGGGTGCATGGAGCCTTTGGGCTATATGCAACTCAAACCGCTTAAACCGCAAGAGAGGCACGCACCTCCATTTAATGTTCAAACCTGATATTTTGATCCCGTTGTGGGACTCTGACAAGGAAGCCAGATGTCCGTACCCAGCCTTGGAACTTTTTAGGTTCAAGAAGTTTAGGGTTTGTACGTTTGTGGCTTCGGGTTTGGGGTTCCCCAGAGATTCCAAAACCCCTTAATTAAGGAATATACCTTAAATTAGAATAGGATCCCTAATAGGATTTAAGGTATATTCCTTAATTAAGGGGTTTTTGAGTCTCTGGGTCAAGCTTCTGCAGCGGGTTGGGGGTTTTGGGGCTTCTAAGGCTTTCGAGATTTGGGCCGGGAGACAATTGCCGAACACGTACATGTTGCGTGTTGCGCCAGTTGCTTGTGGCCTGGAACCGAAAAGCGGTGTGGGAACGGTCGCAAAAATCCAGAAGCACCATAATAGGTATAGTTACCCTACTTATAACCCTACTTATAACTACCCATGAACCTTTTAAACTGTCTTGTATGCTTTGACAGGAAAATTCCTAAAACGAGCGGAGTCCTATGGTTCCAGATCGCAGGTTTCATGGCCCGGCAGACTCCCCCAGTGCCTTTCATCATCTTTCATCCATACCTTAACCCCAAATAATCTACCTTTTGAAGGACTTGTATAAAGAAATCATATTGGGGAACCCTAAGAAGGGTAGGTTCCTTCGGGTCCAAGTAAGCCCTATAAGCCCTAAAATTGTTACTTCTTGGTGGGGGGGGGGGGGGGGAATAAGCGCCCTGTAAGGGGCACTTGAGGCCCCAAATGTCTTCAACACTGAACCATTATACAGTAGGGTTTAGGGTTGAGCTGAGGGTTTAGGGTTTATATTAGGGTTTAGGGTTCTGTAACAGGGTCTTGCAAATTTGAGCCCAGGGCTAGGAGAGTCGTACTTATGGTGAGCAGCATGCCACCATGATTCTCATTCTAATGTTCGGTCGCTATTTTTTGTAATCTTCGTACTATTTGGTTCACTTGCATTCGTTGACTCAGTGGCACTCAGGCAACCAGCGCCGTTCTTCGCATCCTCATTGAGGTGTGCGAGTGCACTAATACTATAAGGTGTCTATCCTAAGTGAGACTATAAGGGCCTCACAGGCAACTTTCAGGGCTCTCGACTGGATTACTACAAGGACCTCTCAAGGTCACTATGAAGGCTCTCTGGGGGTTAGGAAAAGGGAGCCAGCGCTTGCAGTCGGGTTGTTCCGCCATCCCGAGTTGGTGGTGGATGAGCACGCCTAAAGCCACCTAAACCCTAAGCCCTAAACCGTGACCATCATCATACAGTACACGGCCCGGCTAGAACCCTAAGACCTCCATAGCCGAAACTCTTTTCTCTCGCGGTCCGACAAATTCATATATACTTCACTGTAATTACCCTACAATCCTGTTCTATTTTTTAGGCCCTTTTTGTTACTATATATAGAGCTACATGGACCGCCAGAGTTCCATTAGATCTGCCGTGGTAGACTATCGGGGTAGCGTTTTGTCTGGATGCAGAATGTGGTTTTGAGGTTAGAGTTTAAGGTTTGGGCTATAGTTCGTAATTTTCTCAGGCGCGGAGCATGTAAGGTGGTAGACTGTGTATTTATTACCTGTCGATTCCCACCAATCTTTAGTGCCCCAAGACACCATCCGAGTAAGTTGTCGCGCAGATCAAATATCACAATGCTACTACGCTGATTATGAAAGCCTGCACGCGTTCTGAGCTATTGGGACTTCGGCCGTTAGGGTTTAGGGTGTAAAATGTCAAGTGCTTTGGCTTACGATTGAGGTCGAGCGCTTTTGGTTCAAAGTTGGTTAGCAAGGGGTTACGATTTTGTTTCTGGTTGTTGAGGACTTAGTGTTCAGGGGCGAGCGCTTCGCAGGGCACCTGGAGATATGTACAACCCTTATCAAGCCTCAAAAGAGCCCACAATCCATGAACCTTTACAAGACATCCCAAAGCCGTCATTGCACCCATATGCAACCCTGAACCCTAAAAGCCTAAACCCTAAAAGCCGAAACCTTAAAAGCCTAAACCCTAAAAGCCTAAACCCTAAAAGCCTAAACCCAAAAAGCCTAAGCCCTAAAAGCCTAGACCCCAAAAGCCTAAACCCTAAAAGCCTAAACCCCAAAAGCCTAAACCCTAAAAGCCTAAACCCTAAACGCCCTTGTATGGGTAGGGAACGGACAGGAACGCCTGGGCTACAGCGTCGTCGACCAAGGGCCAGGTCCGATGACGGTTGCGGGATTGGTAGTTAAAGATTTTAGAGATTTAGGGTTTAGGGCCTAGGGTTAGGGTTTAGAATTTAAGACTATTTTAGGATTTCGATGTTAAGAGTCTAGAGGACAAAGTTTAGGCGTTTAGGGATTATGTTTGAGGGGCTTCAGGGGGTTTTTCCATGTATAGGCACGAGTCTTCTTGATATTCCGAGATGCTTGCCATGCGAGGTCAGAAGCCAGTCTCAATCCATTTGATGTTGAGCTTTGTGGTGTACCAGCGGCAGTAGTAACAGTAGCTGTCCTCATAGCAGTTGTCGTCGTAGTAGTAGTAGTAGTAGTCGTCGTCGTCGTCGTAGCAGTAGCAGTAGCAGTAGCCGTAGCCGTAGCAGCAGCAGCATCAGCAGTAGCAGTGGCAGCGGTCGTCGTCGTCGTAGTAGCAGCAGTATACAGCAGTAAGCGTAGGAGGAGTAGCAGGAGGAGGAGGAGGCGGAGGAAGGAGAGCGAGAGGGGTAGAGTACGAGCAAGCACAACCGCTTCAGAAGTATAACAAGTGGCACACAGAACTACTGGAACGATATCGGGCACCTTTAGTTTATGAAGCCCTGAACGCTTAGCCTTGCAAAGACCCCAAACACGAGCACCATTGAAGTCGGAGAAGAGCAGGTCCTGGCACTCTGAATGCCTTCTACGCACTCATGGGCTGTACTTCTCCGTTGAACTTGACAGATAGGGGATGCCGCTTGGCCGCATTGAAATCCTTCTGAATGCCCCTTGGGCGCATCTGGAATCCTCCTTCGGGTTTGGGCTGCATGTTCAGAAGTTATTGCGCTGCTTGAAGTATGCACACCGGGGTTTGCTAGTGTCGGGTGGAGTCTGTCTGCATAGCTGCTTAGCTTTCTTGCAAGCCTTTTGCAACAGCGCTAGCGCTTGAGTGACTCAGTAGTTCACCATACCATGCCCACCAGCCAGCTGTCTAACCTGAATGCATAGCTCGGAAACTTCGACCTAGGGGATCCTTAACCCGATCAACTTGAGGGATCTACACGGTTCAGGGTTTAGGGTACCCGGAGACTCCAATATCCTTCAAATAGGGAATATACCTTAAACTATAGTGGGATCCATAATAGGATGTAAGATCCTAAACTTGAAGATGCTCATTTTCGGGGTCCTTAATGCGGACCCGTTGCTTTCTGGGAGGGAAGCATGGAGTAGCTCTAAGGGTTTAGGGTTTAGGCAGCATGCTGTAGGGTTCACAGTAGCCAGCTTTGCTGTGCTGTCTCTTAAAGGAAGTCCAGCAAAGCAGGATTCAGAGGCCTTTGGGTTACCATGTCGGGCTTCTCCAGCAGGGTTTTGGGTTCAGGGTTTGGGGTTTAGGGGTGTTCAGGCTAAGTGTAAGTGGGAAGCTAGGACGTGTTCATGTCGGCTACTGCCGTGCCGCTGCGTAGTCTTGATGCTGGTGGCAGCCTTGAGTTCTGATTCCTAGGCCTAAACCCTAACAGGCCCTACCTAAACCCTTAACCCCAAACCAGGCCATGACCGAAAACTGAAATAAACTGAACCACACGCCGCCCAGCGGGCTGTAATTTCCTCCGCTTGCTGATCCCAGGTGGCGCTCCGGTGGCTTGGCAACCATGGAATCCGCATCCCGTTTAAGATAGGTGCCTAAATAATTACCAAGACTATTTTGGGGGTTCCTGATTATCGCGCTTCAAAACCCGATTCCAAATATACAGGCCCCATATTGCGGCACAAACCAGAGCCATGAGACTCTTGTTTACACTCTGCACCGGGGTTTTGAGCGGTTTCCAGCATGTTGGGGCTCCATAAGGGGTCTATAAGGGAGTTTCCTAAAATAGGAGTACCTTACTTTGGGGTCCTTGTAATAAGGATCCTACTAGTATTTAGGGTACTATATTAGGGTCCCCTATTTTCGGAAACTCCCATAAGAGCTCTGAAGGGAATCCCGAGCGCTAAAGCCCTAAGCCCCCAAACCCTAAACCCCGAACTGGGTTCTTGTTCAGGGATTTAGTTTAAGTTACATAATATTGAAACCATACTATTTACAAATCCCTTGTATGGTAGCTCAAAGTAATTTCCTTTACAAGAGCCCTAAACCCTAAACCCCAAACCCTGAGCTGCAAAAGCCTCCCGAACCCTCAGGTGACCTACCGCCTAAACCCTAAAACCTAAAGCCCTAACCCTAAGGGTCCATGTACCCAAATTATAGTATATTCTTTGGCTCCAATGTACCTATATAGGGACCACTTTTAAGGCCAATGTATACACTATTTAGGTACAGGGACCCTTAAACCCTAAACCCTTATAGGAACCCCCATAGAAACTCTTAAAGGAACCCTATTCAGGTACATGGACCCTTAGGGTAATAACACACTAAGCCCCGAAAAGCCCTGAACCCTCAGTTGACCTACCGAAACCCTAAACCCTCAGTCGAAGCCCTAAGCCCCCAGGCGACCTGCCGCATACCCTAAAGCCCTAAGCCCTAAACACTATAACCCTAAACCCAAAACCCTAAACCCTCAACCCTAAACCCTAAAGCCTAAACCCTAAACCCTAAACACTATACTACAAGCCCTATAAATCCCGAACTGGGTTCTTGTTCAGGGATTTAATTTAAGTTACCTTGGCATTGAAACCATACTATTTACAAATCCCTTCTATGGCAGCTCAAAGTCTTTTCCTTTACAAGAGCCCTAAACCCTAAACCCTAAACCCCTGAACCCTAAACACTAAACCCTATATAAACCCTAAACCCTAAACCCTAAACTCCCTAAACCCTAAACCCCTAAACCCTTAAACCCTAAACCCTAAACCCTACACCCTACACCCTAAACCCTAAACCCCTAAACCCCTAAACCCCTAAACCCCTAAACCCCTAAACCCCTAAACCCTAAACCCCTAAAGCCCTAAACCCTAAACCCCTAAACCCTAAACCCGCAAACCCCTAAACCCTAAACCCCTAAACCCCCAAACCCCTGAACCCCTAAACCCAGGTGACCTACAGCCACATCAACTTCGAGACCTGGGCCGAAGGCTACACGAACGAGTGGAATGAGATGCAGGCCGGGGTGTTTAGGGTTTTAGGGTCACCTGGGTTTAGGGGTTTTAGGGTTTAGGGCTTTAGGGTGTAGGGTGTAGGGTTTTAGGGCTTTATGGTGTAGGGTGTAGGGTTTTAGGGTTTAGGGTGTAGGGTGTGGGTTTAGGGTTTAGGGATTTAGGGTTTAGGGCTTTAGGGCTTTAGGGTGTCGGGTTTAGGGTTTAGGGTTTGCGTAGGGTTTAGGGTTTAGGGGTTTAGGGTTTAGGGTTTAGGGCTTTAGGGCTTTAGGGTTTAGGGTTTAGGGTGTAGGGTTTAGGGTTTAGGGTTTAGGGTAGGGCGGGGTTTAGGGCCTTAGGGCTTTAGGGGGGTTCGGGTTTGGGGGTTTAGGGCTTCGAGTTCAGGGGTTTGGGCGTTTAGGGATTAGAGATTAGGGTTTAGTGTAAAGGGCACTAGGTTTTGAAGCTTGAGAGCGGGTCAGGAATTAGGATTTGGGGCATATAGGATTTGGGACAACGAGGTTCAGTGTTCAAGGGAGTTAGGACAAACAGTTGAATAGGACAAACAGTTGAAACAGACGTAGAGACTCGTAATTGTTTCTGATTTCTTAAACGTACATTGGCTGATCATAATAAGCATATATGCATATATACAAAATATATACATATAATAGATATATATATATATACATATACACATATATATATATATATACAATTGTATAATATGTATATATGGTGGAACAGGCCAGGAGCCCTACCTGCTTCTGATCCGGAGAGACGATAGATTTGCCTACATTTCATGAAAGAAGTATAGTTACAGACGACACCGTAAACCCGCGGCGGGTTTTTTCCAGAGCAATGGGCACTTCTTTCTTTTGTTCTCGAACCCATTAGTTTATTGAGCTGGGCGACAACTTGACTTCGTACATGTGACTCTTGCTGTACCGCGTTCCATGTTTTCAGCCTGTGCAAGGTCCGACACACCTCGATCGCCCCGGTGAATGCTGGGAGCATGGGTCAGAAACTTGGGCATCAGGGGAGCGTGTGCAGGGAGTTCGAATGGGTAAGCTTACAAATGCAATGGGTCAGAACCATGTGCCACATTGACGATGCACATGTTTAATATGTATATATGCATACACGCATGCAAGCACACGCGCATGCATATATAGACACAGACATGCATACATACATTCCTACATACCTACATACATACGTACTTACATACAAACGTACATACATACCTGCATTGCTGCATACATGCATAATTACATACATACATGTGCGTGTGCAGATATGTATCGGTGTATGTTGCGGTAGGGAATGATCAGGTATTCGGTGTTGTCTGCACGTTTTCCTCCATGCTTAGTCACGGATCTGCCCTTTCTCCTCATCATCTGCATGGCTATCGTCCCAACAACGGCTGCTACAACTCACATCTCCAAATCCTAAACCGGAACCTGCCTTGAACCCAGCATCAGTAGGCTTAGCCACTGTCCCCAAAAGCTTTTAAGAAAAGTATCACCAACACCCTGGCAGAAAAAGCATTCCTTCATGAGGGTCGTTTCCTTCCTGCTTTTGCGAGCTTGGGATCATTGCACGTATCCTTTTCTACCAGTACGTATTTGGTGTACTTCAGCTGTCGTGGATTTATTGGTTAGTACGACTGCTTGAACACCCATGCCTAAACCCGAAGCCCTGTAAATCCCTAGAAAGCCCCAAAGCCCTACAACTGTGTTTGCAAGGCTACGTTGGCAAGACCTCCCTCTTCTTCCCACAACGCGTTTTGGAGGATGCCGCGCGTCCGAAGTTAGCTAACGGCTGTACGGCGATGTTGAGGTGTTTTTCAAGACCCGTCTCTCCAATTCTTTTGCATGGGAGCAGACGTTGCGCTTTCGCAGAGCAGCGGTTTAGGGTTACTGGGTTAGGTCTTGCATGTTGATGTTGTGTGCTTACCTCTGCTTCCGAACATTGGGGAGTGCGGATCTTTCAGTGTCCGATGTGCTTGTAAAGACTTGGCGAACTCGCGTCCTGCTTGAGCGAGCGAAGGACAGTTGTGTTGCTAGTAAAAGGCGCTGGACGTATATACTGCTGAGCACTATGAGCAAAACCATGAAACATGCAGATACCGAAACGGGTCCAAGCAATAGTCTAGTATCTACTTTTGGGGGCCCAAATATCTACTAAGTACCTAGTATATGTTGATGCTTGGACCGCTTTGACCTAGACGACTATATGAAGCCCGAAGTCTGTGCCAGACATCGAGGCTTACTATCATGTCGGCACAGCGCTGGACTACTTCCGCGGGTGGAACGTCTCCTGGACCTCTCTGCAGTTTAAGCTCTTTTGGGCTTCCTTTACAGTTTAGGATTATGGATGGGTCTTTGTGTTTCCAGGTATGTATAGGATTGCAGAATTAGGGCTGGGTCAGGTTTATGCAGGGTTTCGCGGCTTCGGGTGTAAGACATGCACAGGTGTTTCTCAAAAGCCTTCATAAAGGTTGGAGGGCCAAGATGCATGTCTTCCTAGCCCCAAACCTCGAACCCTTAAAGTCTGGGTGCGTTTAGTACGTTTGCCGCGACTCTGGGCTGTCACGACATCTTGTTGTGGAAGTTCTTCTGGTTGTTTTCGGGGCGCGGGGGGGGGGGGGGGGGGGGGCACAGTGATACACCTCATACATGCGTGCCTCCAAGCGTCGTAACCTGAAACTCTCAGCCTCAACCCTTTTCCTTCAACAGTAACCGTCGAACCACAACACCTGAAACTCTGAAATTCGAAGCTTCTACTAGTACCTTGAAGAGCAACCTTCAACATCCACAGTTGCTGCTGAGGGCTTCCACTTGACCCTGCAATGAAGATAGAAGCCTCAGTAGTTACCAAGTCTGCTCCTTAGGGTTCCTTATTGTGCTTCGTGTATATAATATATCCCAAGCCTTTATTCCCTTATGTTCTTGTGCCAACTTCCTCAACACCACCCTCCCCAAATCATCAGTAAGATCCTAAATTTGAAGCCTAGACTCTCCTCAACCTCACAAGCATAAGGCCTTAGTGACATTTTCCAGGGATGCCAATACACCCTGGGTGCTCAGCCCCTTTGAGCCAAGTTCTCGAGCTGTGCACAGACTGTTAGGGTGGGATCTCCCTACCTCAGTGCCTTTGCTTACGAGGGGATTGGGAGATCCCCACCTTGTGATAGTTTTGTTGGGTCCCTGGTATGTGTGACCACGAGATCGATCTCAGAGATATGGCACACATCCCAATAGATTAGAAACTCTCCGCAAACCTCATGACCTTAACCCTACAACCCTACGGCCCTCAACCTAAAAAACCGTCAACCCTGAAGCCCTGCAACTTGAAGACTCTGAACCCTACACACCCTGAACCCTTTGCAGAGGCCCCAACAACCTGGCTCATCCTGGTAAGGAATCCTAGCTGTTCGGCAGTCGGAAAAGAGCCCACAAAAAAAAAAAAAAAAAGAAACTAAACCCTAAACCCTAAAGCCTAAACAGTCGGAAAAGAGCCCACAAAAAAAAAGAAAAAACTAAACCCTAAACCCTGAACCCTAAACCCTAAACCCTAAACCCTAAACCCTAAACCCTGAACCCTAAACCCTAAACCCTAAACCCTGAACCCTAAACCCTAAACCCTGAACCCTAAACCCTAAACCCTAGACCCTGAACCCTAAACCCTAAACCCCACAAAAAAGAATAGAACCCTTTGCAGGAGCTCTCCCTGGACGTTCTTTGACAGTTTGGGTTCCATTAACCGCAGCCTTCTACACCCTTGCACTTCGGCTGCACTTCAGGCTTTGGGGCTATATTAACTTAGGGGTACTTAGAAATCATTTTTAATTTTTGGTTATTATAATCCCTAAGAAACAGCTAAAATTATAATTTTTCCTAGGGTTCTAAATTCAGTATAGTTAAGGGTATATACCTAGGGGTCCTTATTAAGGGTCCCTCCTTTTACCCTTGGAGACATGCTACTACCAGGGCGGTTAGGGGAGTTTAGGGTTTCGTAAACGTTTAGGACTCAGGGGTTTTATACTGGATCCTACGAGGTTGGCAGATGGGTTAAGGTTGATTAGTGCTGGGATTCCCTATACTTTACCTTAGGTGCAGGAGGATAACAATGTTCAAACTTTCTGGCTTGTACTGTAGGAGGTTCGGGTTTAGGGTGTTTATGAGCTTGGGCTTCAAATCGGGGTGAAGGATTCAGGGCTTCAGGGATAGGATTAGGGGCTTTGGTCTCAGGGTTTAAGATGGAAGCTTTCAGAAACATGGGACAGCTGTCTTATACTGAGTCAGGATCTTCTTCGGTTCTGATGCCGGACCTATGATTTCAGATTTTGGGTGAAAGGGCCTTCGCTACGTCTGAACCGAAGTAGATGACCTCGTGCTTGAGGGCCATGGCGTCTGCAAGCTTCCAGAACCCGAGTCCACATTAAACTCTAAACGCCCAGATTCTTAATCCAAACCCCCCAACACCTAAAGCCTTAAACCGAAGCCCTTAAGCCCTACATTGCATGTAAGTCCTACAGCCGCAGTCCTCAGCCCTGGCAGTAAACGGATGTCTGCATTGCTACATCTGGCAGAAGCCCCGGATTGGCAAGCTAATTACACTGATAAACCGAAGGGCGAATCTAATTAATATGAGGGTTCCATAAGATAAGGCCCCGATGTACACCCTAAACAGCCTGATCCTTATGGTAAGCACGCTAAAATTGCTAAAAAGGTGCCCTTAGTTGTCTGAAGCGCCATAATGCCTTGTCTTTCGTTCATAGTGACTGTGGCTCACCTTATTCTGATTCTGACTTGCTCGACCCAAGCACAACAGACATCAGAACATAAAGACAAGTAGAGACATCGACTACTGCCATGGCTATGCTTGTGCTTGCCGTTGCATTGTACCGGTAAGACATCTAGCGATTTCCCTAAACCCTAAACCCTAAACCCCAATTCAAGTTTTACCCTGGTTCACTTGTGAAAGCAAGCAGGAAAGAAGGGCCTTAGCACCGGAAGCCCAACATGGGTGAGGGGTACCTTACTAGGACCCAGAGTAGGCCCTTCTTCCCTTTTTAAGGGTTTAGGTTCCCTTATAACCCCCTTTAATCCAAAAAGGGCACCCTTTTTATTCCTAGGTTATTCTTAGGTCTAGCTTATCTTGGGGTCCTTATAATAAGGATCCTATTATGTAGGGTACTATATTGGGGTCCCCTATTTTCGGAAGCTCCCACATTGCTCACCTAAACTCGCAATAGGTTGAACCAGTTGAAGCCCTGCTAGAAATCCCGAAACCCGATTGTAAAAAGCTGGAGATTGCATATTGCTGGGGTGCAGCATGTCGATTGACGTGGAAGTCGGGCTGATCAGTGGAAGGAAAGCCACCGTGCAAGCAGCCTTGCATGAGACGGTGGGAACCTTGAAACGACGGGCACAGATTGCACTACGGTTGATGATATAAATCCTGCATTAACCATAATAAGGAATATACCATAATTCCCATAGTTTAGGGTCCTTAAGGTAATGCAGGATTTATATCATCAACCGTAGGGATAGGGACAGGGCGACTCTTGGACTCCTCTGGGTCCGTCGTGGAAGGATGTGTGCCGATTAAGCCAGGCTGCAGAATGGTGACTCCTTGACCTTGGTGCGTACAGCGTTTCAAGTTCAAGCCTCTTGGCGTGCTTTTGCTGCCATTCTGGACACTGGATCGGTTGTGACTTGGGGTCATGCTGACGGTGGTGGCGACAGTAGTGCTGTGCAGGCTCAGCTGAAAAATGTGCAGCAGATCCAGGCCTCTTGGTTCGCTTTTGCTGCCATCCTGGACGATGGATCCGTTGTGACCTGGGGTCATGCTGACCGTGGTGGCTACAGCGGTGGCGACAGTAGTGCTGTACAGGTTCAGCTGAAGAAAGTGCAGCAGATCCAGGCCTCTGGCAACGCTTTTGCTGCCATTCTGGACACTGGATCGGTTGTGACCTGGGGTGATGCTGGCTGTGGTGGCGACAGCAGAGCTGTGCAGGCTCAGCTGAAGAAAGTGCAGCAGATCCAGGCTTCTGGCAGCGCTTTTGCTGCCATTCTGGACACTGGATCGGTTGTGACCTGGGGTCATGCTGACTGTGGTGGCGACAGCAGTGCTGTGCAGGCTCAGCTGAAGAATGTGCAACAGATCCAAGGCTCCAGGGTCGCTTTTGCTGCCATCCTGGACGATGGATCCGTTGTGACCTGGGGTGATGCTGACTGTGGTGGCGACAGTAGGGCTGTGCAGTCTCAGCTGAAAAATGTGCAGCAGATCCAGGCCTCTTGGTTCGCTTTTGCTGCCATCCTGGACGATGGATCCGTTGTGACCTGGGGTCATGCTGACCGTGGTGGCTACAGCGGTGATGTGCAGTCTCAGCTGAAAAATGTGCAGCAGATCCAGGCCACTCGTGGCGCTTTTGCTGCCATTCTGGACACTGGATCGGTTGTGACCTGGGGTCATCCCGGTGGCGGCGACAGTAGGGCTGTACAGGCTCAGCTGAAGAATGTGCAGAAGATCCAGTCTTCTGACAGCGCTTTTGCTGCCATTCTGGACACTGGATCGGTTGTGACCTGGGGTCAGGCTGACTGTGGTGGCGACAGCAATGCTGTGCAGGCTCAGCTGAAGAATGTGCAGCAGATCCAGGCCTCTAGCGGCGCTTTTGCTGCCATCCTGGACGATGGATCCGTTGTGACCTGGGGTGATGCTGGCTGTGGTGGCGACAGCAGAGCTGTGCGTCTCAGCTGAAGAATGTGCAGCACATCCAGGCTTCTGGCAGTGCTTTTTCTGCAATCCTGGGCGATGGATCCGTTTTGACCTGGGGTGCTGCTCGGCATGTTCGCGCCGGCAGGGTTTGCTGACGAATGTGCCAAGGGACCCAAACAATTGGGCAGTTGCTTGAATGCCGGTTTCAGCTGCCCTAAACCCTGCAAGCCCTCCACCCTCAACCCTAAACTGGCCCTACCCTAAACCCTAAACACCAAACACCAACGCCTTCAAGCCCACATCTCCGGTTTCGTCGTACAAGGATTCTCTTCTGCGGGCGAGGGCTTGTAACAGCCGCCACCAACACCAACACCACCAACACCACCAACACCACCAACACCACCACCACCACCATCACCACCACCACCACCATCACCACCATCACCACCATCACCACCATCACCACCACCACCGCCACCAGCATCATGAGCATCTTCATGGCCATTTTCGCTGAAATCATCTTCTTTCCATCACCATCATCATCATCATCATCATCATCGGCATGGCTCATCATCCTGTTCGGTTTCATCATCGTTGTCATCGTCGTTCTCATCTTTCGATCACTGTCGTTGCGACCTGCCGCGCGTCGCTCAATCCCAGCTCGACGGATCGCCCTCCAACAGCTCGCAGACCCTTGGTGCGCGCTCCAACTGCTTCGGAACCCGCGCGTGCCCAGTTTGCAACCACTTTAGCCCTAAGATTCCGAGCCCTACGGCCTCGAGCCTGCAAAATCGTCAAGCCGTCAAACTAACGAATTCTGGCCTATGTCTTGAAACAAGCCTCGTAGCTAGCACAGAGTGGAGAGCTGGAACACCCTCCCCAGAGAGAGGGCCCACCCTGCCTTCTCTTCTGGTAGTAGCCGGTGGGATCGTTAAGATCCCACACCCGTGGGAACTGGAAGTTGGGCTGGCCGTTGGCCCCAGGAGCGAGCGCAATGAGCTTCAGGTCTTCCAATCGTGGATTTTCTGTGCCCAGCTTTGTGCAAAGCTGACGCCGTTTCTCCCGGACTTCTTCGCACCATACCGCGGAAAGCTCCTCGAACAGGTCCATGCAGTATTTAAACGGGAAGGCTCGTGAGCCTCCTGGAGTGCCTTAAGGAACTTCATGCGCTCCTGCACGTATTCCAACCCGCATGCACTGCCGAACACCCTCACGGAAATCTCTGCGCAGCGCAACCAAGTCAGGAAGGTGGAGGGGGCCTTTGCTCGGGCTTCTATCTTGTGTTCAGTTGGGGGATTCCAAGCCTCAACCTGTTCCGTCCGTGCGGTAGCACAATCAGAGGTAAGCAAAGTGAAACTTTCAACCCCTCCCCACCACAAACCTGAGATGGCTCGCAGGTTGATGTACGTCTCAGAGTACTCGTGCAATCAGCACCCTAAGCCCTAAACCAGCACCCTGTGGCTTCACAAGATCGATTCCCTCTTTAGTTTGCTGACAGTGCAACCCGAGGCCCCAAGAGCCTACAGCCTAAAGCCCTAATTTAATCCCCAAACCCGAAACCCAATAAACCCCAAAGGCTTAACCCCAGATTGCAACCACAAACCGCAAACTCCAAACCCTAAAACCCAACGGCCCTAACTCCCTACCCGCAGCACCCTAAATCCTAGCACCCCAGAGTCCTGAACCATAAATCTGTAAACCCTAAACCCTTCACCCTTAAACCCTATAAACCCTAAACCCCTTAACCCTCCAGGCAACCAGACTCGGTTTATGCTCAGCAAGCCCAATGAAGACTACCTGAGCCCCTCAGAGAAGAAGTTCATCGGTTTTCTGAGTTTTCGGGTTTAGGGCTTTAGGCCTTTAGCGCTTTAGGGCTTTAGGGCTGTAGCGATTTAGGGCTTTAGGGCTTTCGGGGCTACGAGGTCCGGATGATATTTGGGGCGTGGCTTTCTGAGGCCCCGCGACTCTGCTCGCGGTTTAGGGTTTAGGGGCTGTGAGTGAGAACACTGGCTGTTTGGATAATAGAGGGGCTTAAAACATTGCCAATACGATGTTGTCGGTTCCTTATTATAGATGTTGTCGGTTCCTTATTATAATTAGAGTAGAATGGGCCCCACAACCCTAGTCTCTCTATTAAGGCCCCCTACAGTACCTGAGGTTACACAGGTGATGCAGATGGCCTGCAGCGAACTCCCAGTGGGGAGCTGGTGGCAATTTGTCCAGACGGTGCCTAAGTCAGCAGTTTAGCCCTAAGGGTCCATGTACCCAAATAGAGTTCCTTTAATGGTTTCTATAAGGGTTCCTATAAGGGTTTAGGGTTTAAGGGTCCATGTACCCAAATAGTATATACATTGGCCTTAAAGTAGTCCCTATATAGGTACATTGGGGCCAAAGTATATACCATTTTTAGGTACATGGACCCTTAGGGCAGGGTTTAGGGTTTAATTAGGGAGGGTCGAATAGGACTTCTGCGTCGACAGGCAAGATGTCGTGTGCAGCTGCGAGTGCTCTATGCTATGTTGCAGCAGCGAGACGAGTCTATGCGGATGCGCGTACTCTCGCTATGTACAGTGAGTGTATTATAGCATGGTATTTGTGTTTGTGTCTGTGCGTGTAATTGCATGCAGACTGTGTTAAGCTGCCTACTGCTAGCTTCATTATTTCATAAACCATATATTACATCTGTCTGTATTTGTATAGATAGATCTTGATGTGTATACATGAGTATATGCATACACCTAACCACGCATGAGTATATATATATATATATATGTGTGTGTATGTATGTATGCACATATATGTATTTATGTTTTTGTTTACATATAAGTATATGTGTATGTACTGTTGTTTTTGTTCTTCAATCTTTGTAACTACATACATATATATATATATACATATACATGGACAAGTGTCTGTCCTTTTATCAGCATGCTACTCCGGTCTAATGTATTCTATGATATTCTAGTATGGTATGATATGCAAGACTTCTCGGATTCTTGCTGCTTTGTTTCCGATGCCACGGATAGATTCTGGACATAAGCTTGCTTCAGATTCATGACTTCGGGTAAGGCCGGCGAAGATGTCTCCGTTTTGAACGACAGGTTTCTTCTGGCTTCCACCCTCTTGCCGTGATGATGCTTCCAAATGCGCAGCTCGTCGGCACATGCATGTAAGGGAGCGGAACTACAGGACCAACCGGTGGCCTTGCAGCCATGCATATGTCAGGCATGCTGCGTCTCAAGCATTCATCCGGTGTTGAAGCTTCATGTTCAGGCATACTGCAGACGAACCCTTCTTCCACTCAACCCAACAGGCGAGACCTGAAGACATAGCCGGTATAGAGCTTGCTGCTGCTGACCCATGGATGCAATGGCAACAGTCCTGGGCCTATAACCCTAAACCCCAGACCCCTGAACTCTAAGCGCCTGACCACTGTAATCCTAAACCCTGCTGCCTGAGGTGCCCTACATCACTGGGGGTCTTGGCTGGCAGCTGGATGAGGTCATGCAGAAGGCCTTGCCTAGCCCGACTATCAGTCCTGACGACGACGATGAAGTCACTAGGCATGATGAGTATCAGCATCACCCTCATCATCCGTATTATTGTTGAAAAACTCAGAAGCGAACCGAAGCCTGGGGTGGGGGAGAGAAAGAAAGCTTTCTATAGGCAGGCTTTCGCAGCTCATCGCCATAGCGCGGTAAGTAACCTTGTCGCAAGATACTCCCGCCTACGCGCTATTCCACGGCACGCCCGTCACCCTAAACCCTACCGACTTAAACGCGGCAACCAGAAACCCCCAAAATCCTAAACCCCTGAAGACCCAAGCACCTTAAACCCGACAGCCCGACACCCTCACCCGAGAGGCCACCGCTTTTCACATGCCCCTGGCCTTGGCAGTGGCTCAGTCGGGCCAGGTGCGGTGAATTGAACATTACATCATGTTACATTAGCTTATGACATATTGTTTCGTCTTAACTAGAGCATAGTATATATATATATATATGTATACACATACATATATCTGTATGTGTATATATATATATATATGAACATGTTGTGCTATCTGACGATTTTCGAGACAGACATGAACGGAGCCTTCTCAGTCTACCGTGAGGTTTTCGGTCAACTTCAGGACACCCTCAGCCCCCCACGGATCCTGGGTCTACTTGTGGCCGAAAAGACCTACCTTTTTAGGGTGTCTTATTATGGTTTCTATATATAGATCCTTAAAAACGGTAGGTCTTTTCGGCTGCAAGTTTGAGATTCATTGATGTACTGCGTGATGGGAGAACCCAGCACCCAAAGCCAAGCTCCCAGACTGTACATACTGAAGCATGTAATGACCCTAGGGATCAAAATAGCCCAAAAGCCTTATATAGTATGGTCTTCGGGCCCAACTGCCTTAATATATGAGTCCTTGGATCCCTAGGGTTACACAGCAAGCAGACACAACAACATTTTCGCGACTCTGCAGCAACCTAGGCCCCCCAAACTACCCTCTACTATACACCCAAGTTCCCACTATTAAGGACCATAGCGGATCTATTAAAGGGCCCTTTAAGGGGGGTTCCTGGAAGTTGAAAGGGCTTCGCAAAGTACCTGGAAGGGCCCTTTGTTTGGACATCTAGGGTTAAGGATTCCCTCCCCTAAACCTCCAAAACTCCTTAATTAATTGAGGAATATACTTTAAAACATAGTAGGATCCCTTATATGGTTTAAGGAATATTCCTTTCTTAAGGGGTTTTGGAAGATCTGAGTCCACCCTGCGGCCCTAAACCATAGGCCCGCTTACAAACGGAGATCTCCTGTCTATAGTCTCCAGGGTAGTTCCTCTTTTTGGTTATCCAGTTTTATGGTTAGGATCCAACTCCGCACTATACGGTGGACCAAGTTACTATGCTCCACTCTCAAAGCTCAAACCTGCAAACCTTAGAATCTCCCGAGCCACCCAGAGACTCAAAAACCCCTTAATTAAGGAATATACCTTAAATCCTATTAGGGATCCCATTCTAATTTAAGGTATATTCCTTAATTAAGGGGTTTTGGAATCTCTGGGCACCATCCTGCATCACGACGCTTAAAAGCAAGCCAACCATGAGAAGCAGGCGTATGCCAACCTACCACTGCAGGCGCGGCTGACACGTCTTCTCTTTTTGTTGTTTCGGGTTTAGGGTTTAGGGTTTAAGAAGAGTCATCAGTAGTAGATGCCGCAGAATAAGCAGTTGCAGCTGTTGTAGGAGAGACAAACTCTCCGAAGGGCAGGGATGCGAGACCCAAAATCCCAAGCCCGAAGCCCTAAACCCTCATAAACCCTATAAGCCCTATAAACCCTTATACAACCTAAAAACACTTATAAACCTCATAAGTCCTATAAACCCTAAACCGAAAGCCCTTGTAGGATGCTACAACTCTCTTGAAGTTGCAGAGCGTAGCCAATCTAGGGGCTTAGGGTTTAGGGCTTTAGGGCTCAGGGTCTTAGGGTTTAGGGCTTATAGGGGTTTAGGGGTTATGGGTGTCAGGGTTTAGGAGCTTAGGGCTTTAGGTATGAGTTTCGAAACGCGATGTTGCAGGCCACAAGCACCTTCTACTGGTGGGTGCCAGACCCCACTTTCCTTGAGTTGCAGCCGATTGAGGCCTCAGCCTGAGTCAATCAGAATAATACATAATAAGGAATATACCATAATTATTCCCAGAGTCTAGGGTCATTAAGGTAATGCAGGATTTTTGTCATCCTTATAGTACTGCTAGGAACCCTAAGGAACAGTAATGGAATAATGGGGCTTGTTGATATTTTGTTCTAGAATCATTATGGTACTGGTAACCACAATAATAGGGCTTAGGGGTTACATGTTAGGTACGGCCCCCACTCAGTAATAGTTGAATATTATTCGTTATATAGATATAGTAGGACCTTAATAGTAGCCCTATTATAGACTCTTACTGTATGGGGGCCGTACCTAAGTTACATGATACTAATATTATAGTATTGGTAGGAACCCTCAGGAACCGTAATGGTATCGATTCAGGCGTTTAAAACAGGATACTTGGAGCGACTGGGGGTTTCACTGGCTGCAAAGATCTGAGCTGAGTGTCCTTTGTCTTGGAGGCATTTGGGCTCCAGGTTTGGGGTTTAGGGATTAGGGTTTAGGGGTTTAGGGTTTTGGGATTCTTTTGGGGCCCCTGAAGTATCATGCGCGAAGTTCTTTCAGGACGGGGCCGTGTATTGGTTTCACGTGCGCATTTCACAGGTCCTGGGGTCCAGGCATCTTCGAAAATGTGTGTGAGCTTGTCCTTAGGCCTTATATACCATTTTTCTAAAGTTACGCTTTTGTTTGGAGCATTGCCTTTAGCCTTAACGATGTTGTGTTGGATTTTTGGGTGTCAGGTCCAGGGAAGCGCATTCGGGCTTTGGGGTTTGGAGTTCATGGGGTTCGGGCCATGGATGAGCTTTGGGCTTTAGAGTTTAAGGCTTAAGGGGTTCGGGTTTAGCGTCCAGCTGGAGGCTCACTTCCTCAGGCCGAACACAACCCCAAAATGCAAATCACATGAAACTGACACGTATATACTGTTACATACGCATGCATGTACATACAGGCTGCCGGTTGCACGAATCACACATAGTGTGACCGTGTTGAATTCAGGAATCATTGATTTGGGCCTCCAGACTAGCCTTAGTCGGATGCCCAAGAACGATCCGGGGAGAAGTCTTTGAACACCTCAACGCTTGTCTTCTAGGCCGTTGCTACAGAGCGTGGGATGAGAGCCTTTTTGAAAGGATCGTGTGGCGCTGTTTTGATAGAACGTCTTTGCCTAAAACCACTACTTCGAGGCCCAGGGGACTTAGAGCAACTAGGTTATAAGTAGGGTTATAAGTACCCTAAGTGGAGTTTCCCTAGTTATATCTCCACGGAAAACCTACTTACTATGTCCCCTGAACCTAGAAGTATCAGCAACGGCAGAAGCGACGCTCAACCCGAGCTCCTGATGAGGTGCAGTTCCCACCTTATGACTTCAATGCTTCTCGGCTCCAAAACCCCAAAACCCCTTAACCCTTAAACCTCTAAACCCCAAAACCCCTCTAAACCTCTAAACCCCTAAACCCCTCTAAACCCCTAAATCTCTTAACCTTTAAACCCCTAACCCTCTAAGCGCGTAAACCCCTAGCCCGGTTGTCGATGTTCGTTGTCATTCCTGGGAGAGTTGAGCTTGGAAGCAGGGCTTTGGCGGAGGTTTCATGGTTCAGGGTCCCCAGACAATGTACCCGTGAGGCGAAGGACCCTTCGGACACGACGAGAGACGAGAAGTCATATCATTATAGCATATGGTGTCTTAAAAAAGCTGAAGAATTACCATGATGATTTTATCACTGCATTATGAACAAATACACACTTTTGCAAAGCTTAAAACCCGGAAACTACCAGGGAGGCCAGTGCCCCCTGATTAAGTTTCTGTATGTGAAATCATCGTATTAGGCACCCCATCATTATTGCTTGGCTGAGGGGGAATTGGGCTCTGCATACCGTAAATCATAAAGTTTTTGAGCCTAAGCCCTGCGACGACCTTACACCTCCCTAAACCCCTAAACCCTATAAAACCCGCAACTAAGCCTAACCCAAGGTTTCGGTTTCGGCATCCCAAATTTAAAGTCCCTAAACCCAAAGCCTTAGGCGTGGGCGCGCGGCGACAAGCGGACAGGGATCAGCGATTCGCCCATCAGCAAGCTTGTGAGTCCCTGGGACCTCAGAGATCCCCCCATACCCTTCAAGGAATACACCTAGGGTTCCTTTAAAGGGATGTTTAAGGGGTCCTTTAAGGGATCTATAAGGGATCTATCGGGTCTATAATGCCCAGTAGTACCCTTAAGTCCCTTTTTGTAGTTCTAGGTTTCTTATAAAGTTACCCAATGCCAAAGAGCCCTTTTTATTCCGAGGTTACTGGGCATCCTAGCCTTAAGGAATATACCTAGGGTTCCTTTAAACGGATGTTTAAGGGGTCCTTCAAGGGATCTATAGGGTTTAGGGTTTAAGGGGTCCTAATACCCCTTAACGAGGAATATACCTTAAATAATAGGGGCCTTAATATTATGGTTTAAGTTTAAGGATGTTTAAGGTATATTCCTTAATCAAGGAAGATACCTTAACTTACAGGGGCCTTAATATTATGGTTTAAGTTTAAGGATGTTTAAGGTATATTCCTTAATCAAGGGAGATGCCTTAACTTATAGGGGCCTTAATATCATGGTTTAAGATTTGTTCCTTGACTTATATAAGGGGGTATTGGGATTTTTGGAACTCTACGAGCTACGGCTTGGGGCCTAGGGTTTCATATAGGGGTCTAAATAATTGCCTATACTTTTTGTCCCAAGGAATCTAAGGACTCCCTTTAAGGAATACTATATCGGTACCGTAAGGGTGTAATATACCCTATACGATTTTGAGGGCTCCTTATTTGTAGTATACTGGGCCACGACACCCTATTCTACTTATTAAATCTTCCTCATGGTAGGATATTTTGGTTTAGGGTGTAGGGTCGAGGATGATTCGGTTTAGGATGTAGGGTCTAGGGTTCAGAATGTTGTGGTTTAGGATTTAGGGTTATAAGGCCTAAGGATACTTTGGTTTAGGAATTCTGCTTTAGCCTTGGGGATATTTGTTTCAGGTGTAACCCTTTGATTTCCTGGTCCTTTGGCATCCTTTGGCTTTGAAGGACATGGATGCGAAGAGGCGAAGATCATCAAACACAGTCATTCCCAGGTTCCCGACAGCCGTTTTAATGTCAAGTCTTTTTCAACATCCAGGCTACTACAACAAGAAGCCTAAACAAGTATATACTTTTTCCCAGCGGGTTACTGAACAGCCTGGATATTCGAAATTCCCGCGAGGTCAGGATTTGTCTACCCTCGCGCCCCGCGTGGAGGACCTCGTGAGGACCGGCTGGTGAAAAGGAGAGTACTTGGAGGCCCAGGGGACTCAGTCAGTAGGTTATAAGTACGGTTATAAGTACCCTAAATGGAGTTACCCCAATTATAACCCGACTTAAAACCTACTTACTAAGCCCCCTGGGCCTCCAAATACAGTCATGCGAGGCAGAAAGCAGGATCCGACAGCCAGCAAACCCTAAATCCTACACCCTAACCTCTTAACGCATAGTAGCTCAGAAAATATGCAGCTCTCTGGAGCAACCGCAAAAGCCCTCGGCAACCCACATGGCTGTGGATGTAGTCCTCGGTTTAGGACAATTGTAGGGATTAGGGCTTCGGGTGCAGTCATAGAGCAGGCTGTAGCACGGACGACTTGTGCACAGGACTCAAAGTGAGTCTATCAGACTGTCATGTACACGGAGCTGGAGCTGGCAGAAATTGAAACTGTCAATATTCCCCAGGTATCGATTTGGGATAAGTCGTCATTTCCCCTAATATAGAGCCCTAATCACAGATTTTTCTTGGGATTGTTGAAGTCAACACCTTGTCCCGAAGGAACGTGCGCTTTCACATGAGCGATGTGAACAGAATGCTTCCCGGCTGCACCCAGAGAGCCCAATACCCCTTAATTAAGGACTATGGCTTAAATCATAATATGAAGCACTATATAATCTAAGCCATATTCCTTAATACCCTTATAGAACCCCTATAGATCCCTTTAAGGATCCCTTTAAGGAACCCTAGGTATTCCTTTAAGGGGCCCCCCTTGGGGCTTCTCGGCTGAAAAGGGGCCCTGGAGCTTCCGAGGCTCTTGAGGAGGTTGGCCCTCGGTGATCGTAGTCTAGGACCTAGAATAGGCCCTTTCTTAAAAAAAAAGAGTAGGCCCTTTCTTAAAAAAAAAAAAAAGTAGGCCCTTTTTCCCTTTTTAAGGGTTCAGGTTCGCTTAAAAGCCCCTTTGAACCAAAAAGGGCACCCTTTTTATTCCTAAGCTACTCTTGGGTCTAGTAGTTATAAACTACTCCAGGGGTTGGGTTTAGGGTTTAGTGGGTTCGGGGTTTAGGGTTTGGGGGGGTCTAGGGTTTAGGGGGTTCGGGGTTTAGGGTTTAGGGTTTTGGGGGTCTCGGGTTTAGGGTCTTTGGGTTCTTTGGGGTCTAGGGTCTTTGGGGTCTAGGGTTTAGGGGACGTAGAGGGTAAGTTCTGTGCTGAATATGGTGATAACGATGAGGGCCACGACGTCGATTTGGCTGCTGATGCAATTGCATGGTTCATCAGTTTCATTGTTGATCGCGTCAGCTGTTGTTATCGGTGATGGTAGCTGGTGAACGTTGCTTTTGCCGTTGGTCCGCTGTAGTGAGGCTGTTCTTGCTGGCTGCGGCTAATGCTGTTGTTGCGGCTCTTGGTTGTACTTTTAATTTCAGCCCTGAGCTCACAACCGAAACCCTGAACACTGCTTGCCCAAGGCTTTGAACACATTGCACCTGAACCCGTGTAGAGGCCTTAGAGAGGTCCATAAACCACATAAAACAAACAACCGCCCTAAACCCTAAGCCACTAGCCTAACAAATTGCCAATAAATCGAAACTCAACCCCCTTCGAATCCGGATGAAATGCATCCCAAGACCCCGAAACCTTAATTCCAAAACCCGAAAACCCCAAACATCCCGAAACCGTAAACCCTGCACCACCAGAATCCCAGGATGAAAGACCAGAAGGACACGGGAGACTCATTCGCGGAGGTGCCCGCTTCAAGTAAGCCGGAGATGCCTGAGTTAGTGGGGTGGGTCCGTTTTCTGGACCTTTGTAAGAAACTCAACAAGAATCAAAATGTCATGAATGTCTGTTTAATGACGTAATTACGATGATGGTAAACTTCCGGCATTGGTCGTAATGAGACAAATGACACTAGGAATACTGACAAGCAGTTTCGCTGCTTGGTAGCGGAGGGAGTGGCGTTTAGCAGATTTGGGATAGTGCAACCCCTGTAACTTCCCAAAATGTTCTTTCAGCCCCCATGGGAAATTGTAAAAGCAAGATCGTCTCAGTGTCGGCTCATACAATCTCCCAAGCAGTCAAAGGTAGGAATTGTTCCCGGACGGTAATTGGTCGCTTCTCCTAAATATCCGACCGCAAAGAAGGCATTGCTTGTGGACTTCAACTCTTGGGGAATACGTCCAGGTCGCGTGCCGCTGGCTGCAGATGAACCCGTGGCTTTGCTTGCAATGGTTTGGGGTTTAGGGTTTGGGTGTCCAACATCCCTAGGGGATGTTTGATTAAGCTTTCGAGTTCGGGCTTTCGTAGGACTGCGGTGTAGGGTTGGGGCTGGTCCGATGCGTAGGGCTTATGACTTAGAGTGTAGTGGGGCAGCATGCCTGCTTAGGCATGAAGCTTTAAGGCTGATGATTGCATTGCTGTGGCTGAGAAGTTCGGAATCAGTACGATCGTATGTCTGGACTTGATTAGAACTAGTTGAGGGTATGAATCGGATTTCCATGCTATGAGGTTCTTCCTGACTTGTGACCGAGTTCGTCGGGTCCGGTGTAGTAGCAACCCTTAGGCAAGCATGCCGACAATAACAAGTAGCAGCCGTACCAGGATCACAACCAAGAACCAGGCTACTGAGCCGTGATGCCTGAGCAATAAGCGTCTCAGCACTCACCAAAGGATCCGCAAGAGAGTCTGAGCCCACCTTATACAATCCCAGAGAAACCCAACAAACAGCCCTCAAAGAACCTTTCAAGTACTCTTACGGAATCTTGCAAAGAAATTGTCAAACCCTTCAAGCCCCAAAAACCTAGACCCGACACTTTAACGGTAAAAGCCGACTGCCGACTTGAGCCCTAAAGCCTTGAGCCACCCAAAACCCTAATCCCAAAAACCCTAAAACACGACTAAATCCTATAAACCCTATATACCCTATAGACCCTATAAACCCTAAAAACCTAATAAACCTTCTAAACCCTATAAACCCTATAAAACCCTGTAAGCCCTAAGCGCCTTTGAGTCTGCGAGGACCTCCTGGGAGACCTGGCTTCCAGACGTCACGAAATGCTTCCCTGGCCTTGGGCTCCTTTGGCCCGACTTCGGGGGGTTTAGGGGTTTAGGGTTTAGGTGTAGGGTTTAGGGTTTAGGGGTGTAGGGGTTTAGGGGTTTAGGGTTTTAGGGTTGTAGGGGTTTAGGGGTGCAGGGTTTTACGGGTGTAGGGTTTAGGGGTTTAGGGGCTTAGGGGTTTTGGGCTTTAGGAGCTTAGGGGCTTGGTTTAGGGTTTAGAAGAGAGGGGGGCTTTTTGGGGTGTAAGGGTGTGGTTTGAGTCATCCGGTTCACTTAGCAGCATAATTCGATGCGTAGATACAAGGTAAAGATGCATCATTCATAAGTACATGCATAATATATATATATATATATGTATGTATGTATTATTTATATATTCATACAGAGACATGACATGCTTGCCGGATGAGGGTGGCCTTGCCGGCATCATCTTGGGGTGTTCGGGCCAGAAGCGCGAGACTCTTTGCCTGAGGTTTTGAGGCTAGGGGATTTCAGGGGATCGGTGTTTCATTTCTGCCTTTGAGGGCTTCGGTGTCTGGGTTTAGGGGTTCTGAGTTGAAGGCATAGGGGTGTAAGGCTAGAGGTTGACACTCCAGGCCTCCAGGCATTTGCACCGCAGGGGCCCATGCGATTGCATGCAAGCATACGCATGCACACATGCATACATGCTAACGTACATACATACATACATGCGTACGTACGTACATGCATACACGCAGACCCACATTGGACGACACTATGGACTTAGATGCACGGAGACAGTTGCTATTTGCCGGCCATTCACGCGTAGGCTTCTGGTTTAGTTCGACTCGACATACATGCAGTAAACCCGCAACCCTAAACCCTAAATCTCTAGACCCTTAAGCTTCAAACCCTGATCATTCACCCCATGCAACGACCCTGTGATCTGCGAGCCCGTCGGCTTGTTAGGTGCACATTGGAGGAAATGGCCCATGGATTTAGGGCGCACAAGTATAGGTATGGTTTAGGGAACTCAGCAGCACCAAGAACTGCTGAGAATGTTTTTTTCTGATGATTCGCTTGAAGCTCAAACTGCCCCCTTGCCCTAAACCCCGAAGCCTTGTTCTGATCTTCTGGCAGCCTCCGCTTAATTTAAGAACCATAAACCCTAGCAGCCCCGTCTTTCAGAAAACAAGCCTTTTCCTTATCTTTTTTGTTGCGCGGCCTACATATAGCCGCTATATAGCCCAACCATAACGGCTTTAGTGCCTCCCAGAGCTCGCGATAACTCTCAGGCTCTACAACACGAACCTCCACGAATTCGTGGATGCTCGGGAGGCTGCGGTTTAGGGTTTAATTAGGGGTTTGGGGTTTATGGGTTTAGGGGGGTTTAGAGTTTAGGCCCTTTTGCATGTTATGATTTGTGCCGTCTTGTGGTGCTGCAGGATATGTGGTTGCGCGGAACGTGGAATGTATGCAAGAGTCTGCACACGTGTTTCACCCCATGGTTCTCTACACCAAGATCCGATGGAACTGTCTACCTACATCGATGAACCGATGAAACCCTTCTGGCATTCGCAGAGTTCAGCGTCGATAGGTAACTCTCTGTAATATGGAAGTTTCTTTACACTTTTAGTGTGATATACCCCGAAACCTTGTTCTAATTCTTCATCCCCTATACTAGAGACTGTAGTGCGTTGCTCAACTGGATTCATGACATTGCCCGGTCAAAGAGCGCCAGGATCCGACACACATCGAATGTCGCGCCTGCATTTCGGGAAGGCCTGCGTATGTTCTGCATGCCCTAGCCGCCCCAGCCTTTGGCCGCGTGCTCCTAAAATCCGTTCGTTTTCTGCAAAAGTGCTTTTGTCGCAGATGTCAGTGTAAGAACCTGCCGGCCGATGTTTTTTGAATACCCCAAAGGCATGCATCAGGATTCCTCTTGCAGCTAGGCTTTGACTGGACCATGGGCATCGGCTTTCTCAGCAGATCTCAATTGGTAATGCTTCTCCTGACAGCTGTAGCTAGTCATCTCTTGCTCGCGAAAGGCCCGATGGCACAAACCCCGCAAAAGCTCTCCGAGATGACTTGCAGAACAAACCCCCAGATATCAGCTGTCGGTGTTTTGTTTCTTTTCACGAATTCTGGCACTCGATTGGCTCATATCTGGGCTTGAAGCGAAGATCCCGTTGATGTACTATCAGGGCTTCAATGCTTGAATGTTTTCACGGGTATCTTTACACCGGGGCCGAAGTGCTTGGAACAGCGTTTCGGACCGCACAGTGACAACCAGGAACCTTAGTGAATACTGTTCTAGCCATTAAGGCCCCTATATGATATGTTGTAACTGTTGACCTGATGTGTTTGCTGCTCCAGTGTTGTTGCCATTGGCTCTTTGTTCTTGTTGGCTGTCATGTATTCGAATTAATGTAGATCCCCGATGGAACACGCATTACGTCCCGCACCGGGTAGCTTTTGTTAACTAGGGTGTTGATTTTTTTTGACAGGACCTATACGGTTTCGTGACTGTCCTCCCTCTATACACTGACTACAACATGCTCCCAACACCCCAGGCACAGTCCTAACGGCCTGTTAATTACTTACGGAACGAAGATCCGTGCCGTGCCACATCTTTGAGGCAAATTCTAATCCCTAAACCTGAACCCTAAACTCTAGCTCCTATAAACCCTGAACCCTAAAAGGTACTCTTCGCGGTTAGATGACTTGATCCGTGGCAGCAACTTTTCCTCAGCCGGCCGAAGCGTTCGCTCAGGGGTTTTGGAGGGCGGTATTAAAGGCCTTTCTAGGGGTGGCTGCCCAAATTGAGGTCCCTGTTTGGGTCCTGAATGTAATTCGGCACCTACTATTTAGGGCACCCAAAAAGGGACCATAATTTTGACAACTACCCAGAAGCTTTTCGTCACGATTTTAGTCTTAGAGTTCTAGAGGGGTCCTTTTTTACCGGCTAAGATCGTTTTACCGACGCTTTGAGGGTTCAAGGCACCTAAAGATTAGGTAGTACTGGGGTTTATGTTTGTAGTCATGTCAGTTAGTGTCAGAAGGAGTGTAAGATTGTTGTGTACTGAACCCGTAGACTTAGAGATGGGTCTTAATATAGTGGCCTGAATAATTTCCAATACTATTGTGGGGATTCCTAATTATAGTTATGGTATAATATGTCCCAAAACCAGCTTAATTTCAGGTCTGGAAAGCCGAAGCTCACTGTTGAGGCAACTGTTGAGGGTGATGGCTCTGCAGTCGATGAGAACGAACCTTTCAGCGAGTTGAAGATGGATCAGTGTTTAGGGTTTAGAGGTTCAGGGTTTAGGGAGCTGATTCTTCATTGCTTTCTGTTTGCTGTTACCTCGGGGCCACGTTCTTGGGGCGATGTAAGAAACAACGACCGCTCACCAATTCTGCTGTCCTTTTGCTTACCTTTGGTTAGTAGGGAATGGAAGAATGGTAGTAATAGTAGTTATAATAATCGTACCCCATTCCTCCACTCCCTACCAACCAAAGGTAAGTTTTTTGAAACCCTATCCCAAATCTCTTCCAACGTCTCGAAGCTGGAGCTGACCTAAAGGCGACCAGTGCTGAGAACCCTTGCCCAGATCACTGAACCTCGGCCCCCAAAGCACTGAACTCCAAAGCGAAGCCCTGATTCTCCAACTACATGAACCCTGAACCCCTAAAACCCTTACTAAACTCCTAAACTCTAAACCTCTAAACCTCTAAACCCGAAACCCCTAAACCCCTAAATCCTAAACCGCTAAGCCCCTAAACTCGAACCTTCGACTTGCCTGCTTGGTCCCAGGAAGGGCCTTACCTACGTCTGCGCGGAATGCGAGCCTGGTACAAGCCAGGTCACATACCCAGGGCTCCTCAGGATTCACAGACTCTCCTTCAGAGCGAAAAAGCTTTAAGAAGTCACAGGCAGTGGAGGCCGTCGGGTTCAGGGCTAGGGCAGAAGAAGGCTTTGGTGAAAGTCATGTAGGAATACAGGTATGGGTAGGGTGTCGAGGTTCGATTCTGTTCCAAGTCCGGGGTGAAGCTGTGCAGGCATCCGCAGCTCAGGGCAAAGATTCGGGCTGGATGGGTGGTGCTGGATAGGGCCATCCGTGGATTGATGTCCTCGGCTTGGATCCACAACAAGGTTGTGCCGATACTGTGAAGACATTTACAGTAGAAGCCCAAAAGTTGAAAACCCAATAGCCTCAATCCTTAAAAGTAATGCATAAAGAATCCCAGCACTATCTGTCCTTAATCCGGTTTCCAACTTTCTGGGATTCACTACATATGTCCCGTAAACCCGAAACCCCATACCCTGAAGAGGTCGAGTGTCGAATTCCTTCATGGGCCGGCAGAGCCGTTGCGGGAGTGTAGGTTCGGGGTTTAGAGTTTAGAGGCTGTGTCATGGAAAAATGGTATATTCCTTTTTATGGGTAATGCAGGGTTTATGTCATCAACCGCACGGCCTGACACCCTAAAACCCAAAGCCTAAACCCTAAAACCCTAACCCTTAAACCCTGAACCCTCCGATGAAGGCCTTCGGTGCAGCACTTTCCTGCGAGCCGTGCCAACTGGGCGAGTATCAGCCTCCTGCCTCTCACGGCTTTTAGTTTTTTTGTTTTGGTGGTTTGTTTTTGTTGGTGGGATTTGGGTTTAAACTTTGGGGTTTGGGGTTTCAAACTTGGGGGTTTGGGTTTAAACTTTTGGGGTTTTGGGTGTAGGGTCTATAGTAGTGTTGTGGCTTAGATTTAGGGTTGTGGGTCTAGGGTTCAGACAAGTTTCGGGGTTGAGGTTTAGGGTTTGAAGGGCAGGGGGTTCGGATTGCAATGTCGAGCATGTCAAGTGATGCCGCTCTGATTGAAGGATAGTACCCCTGATAGTACCTTCAAAAGAGCCCTTTTGGTAACCTTCAACGCGTTCCGTTTTGGGGGTGCGATGGGGTTTCCTTTTAGGGGCGTCGGATGTTGATTGACTGTCCGTCTTCCAGGGAGCCCCTTATCCAGCTGTCCAGCACTCGTCATTTCCTCAAACCTTCCTATAGAGCAACCAAGGTCCCTTAGAAAGATAACAACGTTTGTGTAGGCTTACATGAATATTCCTGTTTAAAGGTACTTACATCATTGGATGCTCTAGAGAAACCCAAAATCCTCAACCCTTCATCCCAATCACATGATATTGACATCTTACGCAAAACTAGCCGAATCTGGAGCTTCGTAAGCAGATGTCGGGTGTTTGTGTGGTTGGTGTTGCCGATGGTTCTGGGCCCCTCCTGATAGATCATTCTCTGCGCTTGCCTTGAGGAATAACTCCGGCAGCAAGAGCTGCAACCGCTGTGACATCGGTTTCTTCCAAGACTCCCGCGGTTCTCCACTATGTGCCTCGGTGAGACTAGGCACGGCAGGCTGATCCCTGGTGAAAACGAATGGAGCCAAGAGCCGACATATATATATATATATATATGCACATGTGTATATATATATATATATATATATAGAGTATGCTCACGTATAACATACACATTACATAACATATATTGGTATATATATATATATATATATATATATACATATACACATATATATATATATATATATATATATATATAGATATATCACATATACATACACATTAACATTCACAATTAAATTTACATTTTTACCCTTATACATATATACATATATAAATACATCCATACACATGTATGTATATATATATATATATATGTATTTATGCACATATATACATGTATGCCTGTATACACATACATGCACGTGCAGATATGATTCTTGAGTTCGTCCTGGCAGTAGCCAGGCATTCTGTGTCAAGAGCCTGAGCATCTCAGCAGGGTGGGGTTTCTCTGTGTTTTCCTGGTGCTCCTTGCCAATCGTTAGTCTGGGCTTCGCGATTGTCATGTCTGTACCACCGATGATCATGATGTTTATCACGGTGCTCTTAGTTGGTGTGACACAGAAGAATACGAGAGAGACCTCACCGTCTGGATTTCGCAGTTGAAGCATGCCCAACAAGCTTACTCAACACTCCTTTGCACCGTTGGCATCCACTCCGAAAGTCGACGCCCTGGACTAAACCCTCAGCCCGAGACTATGGGCAGAGCTATAGACTGGCACTACATCCCGGCTCGAAGGCTTCGGACTTGGTTTAGACCTTAGATTTTATCAGGAGCTTGCCTGGGGGTTTAGGTTTTGGGGTCGAAAGGTTAAAGGTTTAGGGCTTAAAGGTTAAAGGTTTAGGGTTTAGAGTTTGAAGGTTAACGGTTCAGGGTTTAGGGTTTAAAGGTTAAAGGTTCAGGGTTTAAAGGTTAAAGGTCAAAAGGTTTAGGGCTTAAAGGTTAAAGGTTTAGGGTTTAGGGGCTGGCGGTATGGTATGGCGAGTTGAAACCACCCTGGAAACTTTTGCTGCTCTACAGTATCCCGGCCAGCTTCACTGCAAAAGCTACTAAAACTGAAAGGGCAACCTGGAATCACTTTCCTAGACCCTCAAAAGTAGGTAAAATAATGAATGGCCCAATACCTATAAACAGGCTATTGTTCTACATACTGCTGGGGTCCAGGTTGGTTCATGCAAGCCGGACACTTCGAACCCTGAACCTGCAATCCTCAAGCCCAGCAACTGAATCCTTGAAGCCCCCAGCCCTCAAACCATCAGTCAATCCTCAATCCCAAGAGCTCGCCCTCGAAGCCCTGAAGCTGTTACCTTAAACACCCAAGACCCCCATCAAGTGTCAAGCTTAAACCCGAACCCCACGTCCCCAACATCCTAAACCCTAAGGGTCCGAGTACCTAATGATCATATGCTCTCCAAAATCCTAACCTACAATACTACTGTCCTGAAGCCGAGTACTTATATACTTGTTGGGTCCTTTGGACCCTTAGGGAAAGTCCTAACACCCCACGGACATCTTAGCCAAGGCTCGGAATGCCCCGCCGGAGGAACCACTCTGGGTTTGGGGCACCCCGGCCGGACCAGAAATACCCAAACAAGGGCTTAGAGTTGAGCAGGGGAGCTCGAATAAGCACTGGTGTTTCTACATGGGGTTTAGGGTTAGCCTGGTTGACCATCATATGGTTATTGAGAGAAGTGCCTTTTGGACTTCTACAGGATTGCTGGTGCTCTTTTTTGCTATGAAGAAAACCATAGTCTTCGCCAGCATCAAAAGCTCCGAGAGGCTGCCCCTAAACCCTAGACCATAGACCCTAAGCCGCAGCCCCGCAACCTGCATTACGAGTTCCGAACCTTATTTCCCCCGTATACCCGAGCCCAACACTCCCAGGGCTTAAGTGTCTCAGGGCCTAGGTTTTCGGCCTTGCGCAAGAAGCCGGCCCTCGAGTGTCGTTTGTGGTGTATGAGGTTTTGGACATATTCCGACGTTGCTATTCCCCTAAAATTCCATGTGCCCACATAGTTTATACTTCGGCCCCAATGCACCTACATAGGGGACTACTTTAAGGCCAATGTATATACTATTCAGGTACATGGATCCTTAGGGGTTGCTATTCAGAATAGGAGGCTGCTGCACACCCTGAAGTCAAAGCGGGTCAACCCTGAGTCGCGATCCTGAATCTCGTTACAAGTCTCAAACCTTGCACCCTCGACTCGGACGGAATGTAATACGAAAGGCCCTGGCCCTAGCCGAATCCATTTCCACATCTCCAGGCATCAGCTGTCATTAAACACGAATTTCGAAACCCCGACGCCCCATATCCCTGAAGCCTCAACTCCCACAACTTCAACCCGAGATCTCCTAAGCCCTCAACCCCAAATCCCTAAACCCTCATAAAACCCTAAACCCCTATAAACCCAACACCCCTAAACCTCTAATTTTTTCCATGGGGAAGGTCGGTGTCCGTGTCCGACTGTGGATGCAAGGCTCTTCTTTTCATGGTTCAGGGGCCTCAGGGCTCCTACGTTTAACCCGCTCGTGCTTCAGGTGTAGGGTCTGGGCCTTAGGGGTGTAGGTTCTGGGGGGTTACGGGGTTTAGGGTTGAGGGTTAAGGGAGAGTGGAAGAGAGACTATAGCGGCTGCTATCAGGGATTGTGTAGGGGCTGTTATGTTGATCTGCTCTCCGGTTCACCTCAAGCACCGATGAGGGAAGGTCCATGTGCCTAAGTTGGATAATGTCCATGTAGCTGCAATGCAGCAAGAAAGTTTCTATGTAACGACCGGCCCTCCCGAAGCCCTAAATTTAAGCTTTGGTGGTTCAGAAGATGTGAGGATACCAGGGTCCAGGGTTCAGGGCGTCGAAGCTGTTTATGGTTTATCAGGTTTTTCAGGTTTAGATTCCAGATGTCCCGTTTGTGCCGGGAAACCCTAAACCTCAAACCCTAAACCCCAAGCGGTTGAACTGTGCCGGGACACTGATTGCCTACACCGCAGCCTTGAACGATTCACCAAAGATGCCAGAAACCACCTTAGCCACGAATCCTAAATACCAAACCCCAACCCAGAGGCTCCATAGTAGTTCCTTTTTGGGAGCACCCTATAGGATTCTACCCCCAAAAGGAACTACTATGGAAGCTTAAGGAAAGCCCTAGACCGTCGAAGGCCCACAAGCCACCAGCAAAAAAAGCCAGCCGGAGCCCTCCCCGGTCCCCACAAAGAAAGCCAAGGCAGAAGAACCCAACTTCTGAACCCTAACTCCTGTAGACCATATGGGAGTTTCTGAAAATTGGGGACCCACATATAGTACCCTAAATAGTAGGATCCGTCTTGTAAGGACCCCGATATAGGGAACCCTAATTTTCGGAAGCTCCCATATGAGCCCTACAAACCCTGGCAACTTTAAGAAACCCTGAACCCTGAGCGCAACGTTCTGGAGAGCCTTGGGCCCTCAATGAGCCTTGAAGCCTTCTGATGTCATAAATCCTACCTAAACAATCTAAACCCTAAACCCCCGAACCCTAAACCATCTAAACCCTTTCCTAAACCCTCAACCCTAAACCCTAAAACCCTAAACCCTAAAACCTTAAAACCCCAGACCCTAAACCCTTTGGGAAAAGCTAGCGAGAGGAAGGGTTCATTGACGTCGAAGAGGGCGATGGAAGCCTCGAGTGCGTCGCCTGCGGAACCCTGGCGGATCAGAGGTTTTCTGTTCGTTGGTTGAGGGGCGTTTTTTAGGGGTTCAAGGTTTCGGGGTTGAGGGTTCAGGATTTAGGGAGGGTTTGAGGGGCGTGTTTTGGGGGTTCAAGGTTTCGGGGTTGAGGGTTTAGGGAGGGTTTGAGGGGTTTATATACGGTTTACTGTTTGAGGGGCGTGTTTAGGGGTTTAAGGTTTCGGGTTGAGGGTCTAGGGTTTAGGGAAGGTTTTAGGGGGTTTATATACGGGTTACGGGTTTAGGGTTGCAGGGGTTTAGGGGTTCAGGGTTAAATATACATACGGGTTTGGGGTTTAGGGTTTCTGGGTTCAGGATTGAGGGTTTCAGGGTTTACACCAGGAGCCCCCGCAAAGGCACTTTAATAGAGTCATGATGGCCCTGAATCGTTGGTATTTGAGTGTATATTAGAAGGTAGTTGGGGGGTCAGGTACATACGGGTTTAGGGGTTCGGGATTGAGGACGTGTTCCGACGTGAATGACTAGAATGGCTTTGGCAGGGCTTTGTCGGTCTGCTACACTGCAGCTTCCTCTGGGATTATCCTTACAAGGAGGGTCCTGTGAGGCTCTAAGCTTTCTATAGGGTGTTTATAGGGCAGCATTAGGGGGGCCTTCATAAAATTACGGCTTCTATAGGACTGTAAAGTGTATTGGGTTTCATAGGGCCCTTAAGGTTCTAGAACATGGGTTGCAAAGGGAGCTCTAGGACTTCACGGTCTTTAGTATCGGCCCTGATAAAAGAAAAGGCTATGGTTACAGAGGAGTTTGGTTGCTGGGTGCTGATTGATGATGTGGGCTTTGGGCTTTACGGCTGATAGGGCTTAGGGTTGGTCGGGGAGTTTAGGTTTCATTCCAAGGTTAAAAGGAGGGACCCTTAATAAGGACCCCTAGGTATATACCCTTAATATAGCTTAGCTATTATATACCCATTATATAGCCCATTAAGGGTCCCTCCTTTTCCCCTTTGATTCAGGTTTCATGCTTTGACGTGTAGAGCGCAAGTAGCTGCGTTGTGATCTGCAAGGTGCTGCAGCAGGCTGCAAGGCTTTAGGAAGCTTAGGTCTTCTTATCACTTGCATTCTCTAGGATACCTTGGGGTTCCTTTAAAGGCCCCTATAAGGGTTCAGAGTTTCCCAACATTAGGGGTACGGTTATAAACTGTTTAGCATAGCCTCTGCGAGACCTATCTCGTTTCCAAACGTGCCCACCTGGGAAAGAACAACTAGCGCGAAATTGAAGCAAGAGAAACGGCCCAGAAAGTCTAGGTAGGGCTTTGGGACATTTTATGTTTGCTCTTATTGGGCTAGAGGATCTTACCTACTAATAGTTTTCAATTGCTTTAAAAGCACCTCCTAGCAGTGAATGCCTCAAAACCGTCAGAACGCTAAATCCCAAAGGCCTTAACCATGCGTAGGGCCCTTCGGCGGGCCTTTAAACTTCAGAACTTGGAATAATGGACTCTTGAAATTAAGCGGACCCACGTACAATCCCTATAGAAACCCTAAACTCTTAACCCTAAACCCTAAACCCTATATAGAATCGTCTATAGAACTCGCATAGAAGCTTATGAGGTGAAGGCCTCAACTGCCCCCCGCTGTCTGCCCTGGCCTCGCTGATCAACGGCACTGCCCGCTTGGGCCCAGAGTGTCTCGGCCTAGTGGGCTCATCGAAACAGACAGTGAAAAAGAGAGAGAGAGAGAGAGAGAGAGAGAGAGAGAGAGAAAGAGAGAGAGAGAAAGAGAGATAGGTAGATCGATCGACAGATAGATAGATTGATAGACAGAGCGAGGGAGGCACAGAGAGAGAGAGAGACAGAGAGAGCCAACCAACCTATCCAATTATCTAGATATCTAATTGTCTATCTATCGAGCTGTCTCATCCATCCATCTGTCGGTTCATCTATATGCCTATCTACCAATCTATCTGTCTATCGTTAGTTCTATCTATTTATCTATCTGTATAATCTACCTACCTATCCATCTATATATTTATCTCTTCATCATTTTGCCAATCTGTCTATCGATCTGCCTATGTATCTGTCTATGTATCTGTCTATCTGTCTATGTATCGGTAAAGGGCTCCCTATCTATGTATCTATCGTTCTATCTGTTTGCATATCTTCATTGTGGATAGCGAGGGAAGACGAGAAGACGACCGATGGAGATGCAGATGGATGCACCGCCTAGTGTCTGAAGTCTTGGGGAGCCTACTACACGCAGGATCTTCGAACGGGCGGGCTTGGTGCTGAAAGCCTCAAACCCTAAAGCCCTGAACCCTAAACCCTGAACCCTAAACCCTAAACCCTAGCACCCCGACATACACAACGCAGAACTGAAACAAAAGCCCTCAGGCCTGATTTTTGTAAGCCCTGTAGCTTACCCTAAGGGTCCATGGTACTTAAACAGTATATACATTGGCCTTAGAGTAGTCCCTAATATAGGTACCTTAATATGCTATTTGGATACATGGACCCCTAGGCTTCGTAGCTGAGGAGGTAGCCTGTAACCTTTGGGGGGGTTTATATAAGGGGTCCCTTCAAGGGATCTATAAAAAGAATCCTGGAATCCTGTAAGGGATTTCTCACCGGCTCGAAAATCCGCGTCCCTGCATCCCGAAACCTTTCAGCCCCTAAACCCTTCATAAATCCCCAAGCTGTACCTCGACCTCCAATTACCTCTTCAGTCCTAAGGTCCCACACTATAAACACCCTTGTGGTCATAGCAACCTATGGTTCATACCCTTTTTTTCCCCGGGCTCTGGTCCAGAGGGAATCCCAGAAGCCCGAAGTAAGCCCCACTAAGGGGCTTCAATAATTAGAATGGGGTTTTGGGGGTTGCTTCTTAGAAATATAGCATAATACATCCATATACACCCCAAACGCTACTCTAATTAATAATTAAGGCCCCTAGATTATTAAATCACTTATAAACTTATAGACTCCTTTAAAGGAAACCTATTTTACGCTACATTAAACCCTCCGAACTTCCATAGCCCGCCCACCGAGGTTCCTACCTGAGGTGGTCGAAGGCCGGCTTGATCGCGGGTTGGGGGGTGTTGCTTTTGAGGCTGCTGTTTGTTCTTTTGTTGTTAGTGTCGTCGTAGAAGCAGATACAAATTTACATGTAAAGCGAAACATGAATATAACTTCAAGGACGCAGAAGCATATGCATGTTTTGTGCATATTTCTGGGGATGGAGTCTTAACCTTTTCCAGCCGCCGTGATTGATTGCACATTAAGCCCAAAACCCTAAACCCTAAGAACTAGCATTTTGCGCCTCCTGGGTCTGAGTGGGCTCTGGTTGAACACCACCCCGCAGTCTAGAATAGGGGTTCCTTTCAAGGGGTCTATAAGGGCTATTACAAGGGATCTATGAGGGTTCTACAGTATAAGGGGCCTTAACAATTACAATGGGGTTTTGGGGCCCATCATACTATACTTATAATACCCCAAAAAATAGTACTAGCAATTATCTAGGCACTTGTGTTACAACGTCCACTGCCACAGGCAACGCAAACAAAGCAGGTGAAAAGCACAGCCACAACTCCCCCACTGCAACGTTAACAACCCTCTCACCCTAGCTCATATACACACGCAACACAAGCTTTTCCTGAAGTTTCGAACGGTATTAAACAGTGGGCTGTGTTTCACCGAGACCCGCCACCTACACCCGGAAAGCAGCACTATAAGCTCTGAACCGAAAAACCGCTGACAGCGCTACAAAGCCTAGCCCGAAGCATGATGAACAACTTCAGTGCGCAGGTTAGGGTTTAGGGTTTAGGGTGTGGGGGGGTTGCACAAGTTGCTGACTCCTGCCAGGGCTTTGTGACTGCCAGACCGAAAAGAAGGAGCTTTAAAGCAAAGAGGGAAGCGTCACACCGACACAAAATGTAGGGTAAGTAAGCCAAGCAATAACCCGGCTCGGAACAAAGGTCTTCAAGCAAAAGCATAGCGCGATCCGATGTGTACATAAACCCTTAACCCTAAGCCCTAAACCCTAAGCCTTAAACCCTAAACCCTAAACCCTAAGCCCTAAGCCCTAAACCCTAAACCCTAAACCCTAAGCCCTAAACCCTAAACCCTAAACCCTAAACCCCAAGCCCTAAACCCTAAACCCCAAGCCCTAAACCCTAAGCCAGGATACTACAGCCGCCCGGAGCAGCCCTTGGACCTCTATCGCTGCAGTGACCTCTTCCGATGTCCGGGCGGTGCCTTCCAAAGCAGTCTTAGGCTTAAACCCTTTAAAGGGGTCTATAGAAATACTATAAGGGTATAGGGTTTAGGATTCTACTTGGAGGTTCATGGGTAGCTATAAGTAGGGTTATAAGTAGGGTAACTATACTTATAACTCGTATTAGGGGACTTATAACTATACTTATAACTACCCCTGAACCTCCAAGTAAGGCCCAAGGTTCCTGTAGAGGTTCTGTAAGGGTTCGTTTAAGTGTGGCTCCCGTAAGAGATGAGGGGTCTTCTACTAAGGGGTCTTTGAAGGCTTCCTTCTAGACGTCGCGTTTACGGGGTTTCTCTCGGGGCTTCGAGAAGTGGGGTTTTTGCTGTGTCCCTTATATAACCGAAACGTTGTTCTACGTTTTTGTTGTCGCATGGGTCCGAAGGCTTCGTGGAGCTGAGTATCCCGATCCGAGAAGCCAGAAAAAAAGGCTCTCCTGGTGCTTGCGCGGGTGGCCTTCTCCAAATCGCCTGCACGGATTGCGATCCGGGTCAGACGTTGTCGCTTGGCTGTGGGAGATCTGAGCTAGCATATGGTTGTTCTTAGGGTGTGATGAGGTTTGTTGGGTTTGCCCAAGGGTTTCATAGAGTTCTTTCCAGCTGGGCGGTTTTCCTTTTTGCAAACTCGTGTTTGCTCCAAAGGGGTGGAATTTTGTGTAGCTCTCTCGCAAAAGGAGTTTGCTACTGATGCTCTCGTGTCTCCAAGTGCTTACTATCATATCTAGCTGTTCTGGTACCTCCTCGCTACGATCCGCCATGTAGAATGAATGAGAGACCCCTTCGAAGTACACTGCATCCGAATCGGATGTACGCCCATACCGAAAGACTCAACTTACCCTTGGGATTTGTTACACCAGCCCGGCTCCCAAAACCTTAAACCTCATAACAAAAAACTCCAACTTACCCCTAAAAGCAGGGTTCCTCCCAAAACCTTCGCAAGGGAGTGAGGGTCATTTAGGGTTTAGGGACCAGCGCTAAGGGTGAAGGATTTAATGCTTAGTGTTTAGGGTTTATAGGGAACGGTGCTTATAGGGCTCAGGATTTAGGGCTTAGTGTGTAGAGTTTTGGGTCTGGGGCCTGCTAAACGCCTCCCCAAGGAGTGATGGCCAGTGCGTCGACTGCGCGGCGTGGCAACGGATTTCCTGGGTGGCTCCTTGGCCCGTTCCCCAAGGCTCCATGTGTCCCGACACCCTCACAACTTAAGTCCGCAAGCCTCAAGTACCTTAGCCAAAAGCCCGCACCGTCCCACCCAACCACCATGCTTGGTAACGAATGACATGAAAGATCTTACACCCGGAGAAAACCCTTAAGGAACTCTGCAGACTCCTATACTCAAGAATTAAATAGCCCTCATAATGTATCATAGGCACATACATCGGTAAGTACTCTCATTATGATTCTCATTCTCATGGTCTCTCTCTCTCTCTCTCTGTCTCTCTCTCTCTCTCTCTCTGTCTCTTTATCTTTCGCTGTCCCTTTGTCTTTATCTTTTTTCTTGCTCTTTTTATTGCTCTTTCCGTTTTCTCAATCTTTTTCCCTTTCTGTAGCTCTTTTCCTTTATCTTTCTCTGTATCTTTCTCCTCATCTTTCTCTGTATCTTTCTCATTCTCTCTCTCGCTCTCTCTAACAAAATAAGAGACGAGCCGTGTGGTTTATATGCCTGAGAAAGACCGAGGCAGGAATCCTCCTGGTATTTATCGGCCTTTCGATGCTTAGTTGCAAGGAAATCAGAGGCAGCGGGGGGGGGGGGGATTCAGGGCATGGGTTCAAGGGGGGGGGGGGGCATTGGGGTATTTGGTTTGACATTGAGGGTTCCCTCCATGTTTCTGGGAGGCTTGTGGGTTTCAAGTTTGTAGGCTTGAAACTCTGGCATGATTTTGGGGTGCACTGTTGGGGTGAGTTTGTTGATGGCTCTGTTTGATCCTTACGTTGTCGATGTGTTTGTATGGTCACAGCCATCATCGCCGCGGCCATCCTGTTGCAAAAGCAGTGTCGAAAAGATGGTGTCTCCTCGGATCTCGATACATGCTGCAATCTTGCAGATATCTTCGTGGCTCCGCATACAGTCCTCCTTCACTGGTGGAGCCATGTAGTTCGGATACTCCTTGCCCGTTACCCCTCTTCCTTGAGAGCTTATGGATTCAACAAGCTCGCGGCTCTCTCTGGAGCATGTCCTGCTGAGCCGTTCAAGATCGCAGGTCCCCCAACCCTAGACCCTTAAACCATAAACCTCTAAACCCTTAAACCCTAGACCAGGACCTGAAACTGAACCGCAAGCCCCAAACCGCATTTTCTAGCCCAAAGCCTTCCCAGGATCAGTTACTACGTGCTGACCTCTACAACGACGGCGAAAGCCTCGGCCTCTCGGACAATCTTCTTTAAGGGCTTCTTGAGGCTTCATTATCCTGGGCTTTGGGATACCATACTTTAACACTTTAAATAATTATTCTTAAAGGAACCATTAAAAAAAAGGTTATGCTTTTTCTCCTTGGTTACTTAAAAGCCCAGTATCATATGGGTGTATAAGGCTTCGATGATGGTTTGGTAGGGGGTTTAACACGGTTCCTTTTAGTGGGGTCTTATTCTCATGTAGGTTTATGAGGCTGCGATTAGGGTTTGGCAGAGTTGCGATGTGATCAGAAGGGGTTTATCCGGAGTACTCTAGGGTTCTGTTGGGCTCATGTATCCCACAAAGGAATGCACTTTATGCAGTCTTCAAATCATGGTGCAAGAACCTTAGCCTGAAACCCTGAATTCCCGAACTCGAATCTGAAACAGCAACACCCTGTGAAACCAGCAACCCTGAACGCTAAACCTTAAAGCATCTTAAACCCTAAGCCTTAGACCCTTAAACCCTTAAACCCTAAACCCTGTCAAACCCCCAACCCTGATCTGAACCCTAAGCCTTCAACCATCCTAAACCTAAAGCCTTAAACCCTACCTAGACCCCCAACTACCCTTTATTGTAGTCCCTTATTGCCTCTTAATGAGACGTATTAGAGCCCCTTAAAGGGTACTTGGGGGGTTACTTTCTGGTCTCCGGCTCAGGGAGACTTCCCAAGAGCCCACTGAGAGACAGGTTGGGCCTTCGGAACATCGAGGCCGCCCTTCAAAGGACCCCCCTTAACTGCCTCAGCGTCTTTGAAGTTTAGGGTTTAGAGGTTTAGAGTTTACTTGGAGGTTCATTGGGTAGTTATAAGTGGGGTTGGAAGCAGGGTAACTATACTTTCAACCCATATTAGGGGACTTATAAACCCACTGATAACTACCCATGAACCTCCAAGTAGGGTTCAGGGGTTTAAGGTTAGGGGTCGCTGCCTAGGGTTTACCTTGGGCCTAGATCCCCGAAGCAAACCTGGTCTTCGCACGAGCTACTGTCTTTGAGGCGGTAGCATATGCGATCACCGGAGCGCTTGCATTTCTTGTTCGGACTATGGCCATGCAGGATACAGTACTTCCAGTAGCCTCAGCTCGCTTCAAATCGCAGGTGACTTGCGATCATCTGCCAGGGAACCTCAAGACCTATGGTTTTAAGGTGTGTTTCTAGGACCAACTACCCGAGCCGGCACCGCAACAAGCTGTGCAAGGTGCTGTTCACAACCACTTGCGACGCTGGGTGGCAGAGTGGATCCGGGATTCAGAGCTCAATATCCGATGGTCTAGTATCATATCCTACATCCTAACTTCTTGACGTCAGCCACCTGTTCCGAGGCCTGTATGTATCTAATTATGCAAGTATGGACATGCATACTCACCCTGGGGATCAGAATAGCCAAAAGCCTTACAGAGTATGGTCTTTGGGCCCACTTAGATCCCTAGGGTAAACCCTAAACCCTACGCCCTGCACCCTAGAACCTAAGCCTTAATATATGAGTCCTTAGATCCCTAGGGTTATGTGCTGGTGTATTGCATCACTGAAGTGCAACGATTAGAGGCATCGACCCGGTTTGGTATTGTCGTGGCCGGCAGCTTCTCAGGACCTCAGCAGCAGTAGTAGTAGTAGTAGTAGTAGTAGTAGTAGTAGAAGTAGTCGTAGCAGTAGTAGTAGTAGTAGTAGTAGTAGTAGTAGTAGTAGTAGTAGTAGTAGTAGTAGTAGTAGTAGTAGAAGTAGAAGTAGAAGTAGTAGAAGTAGTCGTAGCAGTAGTAGAAGTAGTCGTAGCAGTAGTAGTAGTAGTCGTAGTAGTAGTAGTAGTAGTAGTAGTAGTAGTAGTAGTAGTAGTAGTAGTAGTAGTGGTAGTAGTAGTAGTAGTAGTACTACTACTACTACTACTGCTACTACTACTACTACTACTACTACTACTACTACTACTACTACTACTACTACTACTACTACTACTACTACTACTACTGGTAGTAATTAGTAACAATAATGATATTTTAATAAGGAAGGAGACCGTTAACCGTTTTGCGGTATTATCATCCCTGCATGACCTGAGGTGTTAGCCTTTAGTCTGCTAGGGCGCACACACACACACACACCCACAACCCCAAAGCCTACACACACTCACAAGAATGGCTAGCCATGCGTTAGTCAAAAGCCTGAAGAGCTGGCCGCCGAGGGCTGCCAACAACGACAGACGCACAAGTCAAAAGGTAAGGTCTAAATTTAGAAGCCTTACAGAAATCTGCCTGCCTGCAACCACAAATACCATGACAGCAGTCACATTTCGGACTCAGGGGCATGAGAGTTGGGATGCGCAGAGTACAAACTCTGTCGTAGTGCCAGGTCTAAACATGAAAATTACAGGGCCATTTTGTAAAACACTGCAATCCCTTATGCCTACACCGTCAACACTAAACCCGTGAAGCTCTGAGGCTTTTGGCATGACCATCGCCTTGCTTCAGAGTGTGGGAATCGTTGGCATGATGACAGCTGCATGGCTTGACTGCTTGTTGTGAACTCATATAAACACTGAAGGTCCATGTACCCAAATAGTATATATTTGGGCCCCAATGTACCTGTATATAGGGACTACTTTAAGGCCAATGTATATACTATGTATGTACATGGACCCTTAGGGTGTAGCCCTCTCCGAAGTTTCAAGCCTGACTCGCAAAACAGGCTGTCACTGCACCTTAAGAACAAAAGTCTCCTGAATCTTTTCCAGGATGCAAATTCTATTTTTGGGCCACCTCGAAATGTCAGAGCCATCCCAATCTCTGTCGGCAGCAGCGATCCCCGGTAAATGAGACCCAAAAGGTCGTAAATTGCGACGACGGACCAGGGCCGACTTAAACCCAACCCGAGTACCACCAGCCACAAACCCGAAATACGGTTGATTATATTATAAATCCTGCATTACCCAGAATAAGGAATATACCATAATTCCCATGCCTTCGGGTCCTTAAGGTAATGCAGGATTTATATCATCAACCGTAGCACCGCAAAGCCCCCAAAGCCTAAATCCAGAAACCCCCACCATCCCAAACCCCCTTACACCGGGCTCGATGCTCAACCCACCAGAGACTTTAAAGATTTAGGGTTCAGGGTTTAGGGGTTTAGGGTTTAGGATTTGGGGTTTAGGGGTTACGGGGTTTAGGGATTCACCAGGGGGTTCAGCAGAGTTCTACTGGAATGGCCTGTAGCGATCAGTTTCCCAGAGAAGAACGTCATATAGACCGCAGACCCTAAAGACAGACCCTAACGTACGCTGTATGTCCCTCCTTGAAAACGACGGACCGTAGACCTCCAAACCCAACCGCAGACAAACCCCAGACCCCAACCCTTAAACGCTAGACACAACCCAAAGCCGTAAACCCTAAACCCTATATAGGAACCTTATAGTTAGATCCCTGTAAGGAGCCCTTATAGATCCCTTTAAAGGAACCCTTCTAGTACCGAAGTGTTTTCCCTGGTTTCCGAAGTCCGAGGTCGACTTTCCCGAGGGCGTGAAGGGCGCCCTGGTTTTCTGGGGTCCCGTGCTTGGGGTTTAGGGTTTAGGGTGTCCGGGCTTTTGGGGCTTTGGGGTTTAGGGTTTGGGGCTTTAGGGTTTAGGGTTTAGGGTTTGGGGCTTTGCGGGCTTTAGAGTTTAGGGTTTAGGGTTTGGGGCTTAGGGTTTAGGGTTTGGGGCTTTGCGGGCTTTAGGGTTTAGGGTTTGGGGCTTTAGGGTTTAGGGTTTGGGGCTTTAGGGTTTAGGGTTTGGGGCTTTAGGGTTTAAAGGTTAGGGCTTTAGGGTGCTTGGAGGCTCGGGGTACTTATGACTCCATCGCAGTTGCACACTACTTACTATATGGGTTCCATCGGTCTATTGGCTTGGTTAAGGTTCCATCAACGATCAAGGGGTTGGGCCACTTAGTGACTTAGTGTTTGTAGGATTGATTTTGGATATGCTTTGTGTTACGGACCCGGAGTTGGTTTGTTTGACTATATGTAGCCACTAATCCTCGTTTTGTATGACAAGTTTTTTAAGAGCACACACACACACACAAAATTCCTAAAGCCCGATACCGCGCAGCCAACTAAACCAGACAGTGAACCTTTCCGGTATCGTTGATTGAAATTTAAGGTTTAGGGTTTCAAGGTTTAGGGGTTGTGGGGTTTCCAAGGGTAAAAGGAGGGACCCTAAATAAGGACCCCCAGGTATATACCCTTAATATAGCCATTATATACCCATTATATAGCCCATTATAGGGTAGGGGTCCCCATTAAGGGTCCCTCCTTCTCCCCTGAACCCTAAACCCTAAACCCTTATAGATCCCTTTAAGGGAACCCTAAGAGCCCTAAACTAAGGGTCCCTCCCTTTCCCCTTTGAGAGTTGGTTCGGCTTGCTCTTCGGATGATTGTCTCCTGGAAGCTTCTGGGAGGGAATCCAGAGACTCCAATACCCCTTAATTAAGGAGTATTCCTTAAATCATATTAGAATCCCTAATATGATTTAAGGAATATTCCTTAATTAAGGGGTATTGGAGTCTCTGGGAAGATCTTCAGACTGAGGCGTCTATGCTTTGCTCCAGAGACTTGGCCTGTTTCTGACTGAAAGGGTTCAGGACTTGGTTTGCAATGGAAGTTAAGTTTCGTGTTTCGGAAATTAGAGCTGCAGGGCTTTTGCGATGATTTAGTTTCGCCTTGCTCCAGACTGCAACTGTAGCATAACATATGTAAATAACACATGCACATAATACATACTTACAGATGTATTGCTTTAAACAAGTTTCATGTATAGTATGCTGGATGTTCGTGAGATCGGGTGACGGTGTTTGGGATCTGCACCTTCGAACCGGGCCCCAAAGTAACGACCCTGAGCACTAAACACTGCACCCTGAGCTGCAGCAAGGACTTAGTGCGTCCATGTATGTTTGTTCCAGGTCTTGTGGGGTCTGAGATGTTTGTTGAATTAAATTCGTTTGGCCTGAGCCTGTCGAGCTTGCAGATTGGCTTTGGGCTTGAAAGGGCTACTGGGCAAAACTGCCATTTTATCCTTGCTTGCATCCCTTGCGGCCGCCTGTGGCACCCTTCTCTGCACCTGAGTCACCAAAGGATCTTCGTTCTCGACGTCGACAGCATGGCGCTCAGCTGTGTGGCAGGACAGGGTCACGAGGGATCACGAGTCCGAAGGCAATTTTGAGAAGCTGTGCTTACACTTCGCGGCTTTTTCTCGGACCCCTGGCTTTCTTCGATTGTTGCAGTTAGCAGATTGAAGACTAACTGCTAACTAGGCCGTTCATGCTACAACAGACAATCAACTGTCGACTCGGTCGGCCAGCGCTGGCGCTGGCAACCATGTGGCACACTATGGTTGCTGTTTCACTGGCGCATGGCTTACAGACACAATCATGGAGTAGTCAGAGAGTCGCAGTGGGCTCAAGACGCTGGTTGAGTAGTCGTAACATCAATCATGGTGTCGAGAACTAAAACGTCATGAAGGCACCGGCTGTGCTGCTGCTGCTGCTCCTCCTCCTCCTCCTGCTTTTCGTCCTCCTACTACTGCGACTAGTTCTACTCAACTCCTTCTCCAACCAATTCTACGCCTCCTCCTCCTGCTCCTGCGACTGATCCGGCAACTCCTGCTTTTGCTACGTGTACTACCAATACTCATAGTACTACCTTGTACTACTTAGTACTACGAGTGCTACTAGTACTGCGAGTACTCCCGGTACTTTAGTACTACTGGGACTGCTTGTGCTACTGCTACTGCTACTGCTACTGCTACCGCTACTGCTACCGCTACCGCCACTGCTACTGCTGCTGCTGTGCTGCTGCTACTGCTATTGCTACTACTCTACAAGTACTAAGCTGACGAATAATGCTACTGCGATTACAGCGTTTGCGTCGGCGTCGACGACGACCACCACGACGACAGGGGAGTGGCAGGGCTTTCCGTGATGTAGTGGTGGAAGTGCGACTACTTGCAGACATCATCCTTAATAATAACAATAATAATATTAATAATAATAATAATAACAATAATAATAATAGTAATAGTAATAGTAATTATAGTACATATACATGTAGGATATCATTTTTACCGGGTTTGGTGAGATTGGCAGCTGTAAGCAGAAGTGGCGCCATCGGCTGGCAGGAACCAGCAAGCCACTGTTGTATATCCTCTCAGACACTCAGCAGCAGTACGATTGTGGCCCTTCAGGTGTGGGGCTGCACGGTTTGGAACTAGTCGGGAATGCTTGTTCATAGCCCCATATGCATCATGATACGCATGATCACTGGGTGGAAAGTACTCGAGTTTCCTGAGATCTTAGACCTTTTAGAACCCTTCGTGAGAAATTTCCTGCGACCTCTCAGAAGTCGCGAGCATACCCGAGCTTTGCTTGATCATGATCCCCTGCACTTGTGTCCATCCTCCGCATGCGTTACTAACATGTTTTGTGATACTTAGAGGCCCAGGGGACTTAGTAAGTAGCTCATAAGCAGAGTTATAACTATACCCTAAATGGAGTTACCCGGAATTTTACCCTACCTCTAGCCTACTTATTACTAAGTCCCCTGGGCCTCCAAGTCTGGCAGCGGCTGTGACCGTCGTTTTAGTTTTAGACGTACGTAAGCTCGAATCTGAAAAGCACAGAAACGACAGGGTTTACGGCTTTGGATTGAGGGCTTCGGGGTTTAGGGCTTGGAGCCGTAGGAAAGAACAGGACCTGGGATTCACGGCTTAGGGTTGATAGGGTTCGGGGGTTTTAGGGTTTAGGACTCCCTGAAACCCCTAAATACTAAACCCCTAAACCCCCAAACAACTAAACCCCTAAACTCTAAATCCTAAACCCCTAAACCCCTGAACTCTAAACCCCTAAATCCCTAAACCCCTAAACCCTAAACCCTAAACCTCTAAACCCTAAATCCCTAAACCCCTAAACCCTAAACCCCTAAACCCCTAAACCCTAAACCCCTAAACCCCTAAAGCTCTAAACTCTAAACCCCTAAATCCCTAAACCCCTAAACCCTAAACCCTAAACCTCTAAACCCTAAATCCCTAAACCCCTAAACCCTAAACCCCTAAACCCCTAAACCCTAAACCCCTAAACCCCTAAAGCTCTAAACTCTAAACCCCTAAATCCCTAAACCCCTAAACCCTAAACCCTAAACCTCTAAACCCTAAATCCCTAAACCCCTAAACCCTAAACCCCTAAACCCCTAAACCCTAAACCCCTAAACTCTAAACCCTAAACCTCTAAACTCTAAACCCTAAACCCCTAAACTCTAAACCCTTAAACCCCTAAACTCTAAAGCCCAGGTTCTTTTCTTTCCTACGGCTCTGCTGTGGCTGTTGGCTTGTCATCTCGCCTCAAAGCTCCTCCCTCGCAGGCCGCCGGGATTTGAGTTGGGTTTAGGAGTTTTGAGGTTTTAGGAGTTTTGGGGGTTTTAGGAGTTTTGGGGGGGGTTTTAGGAGTTTTGGGGGGGTTTGGAATTTGGGGGTTTAGGGTTTAGGAGTTTGGAGAATAGGGTTTAGGAGTTTGGGGGTTCTGGAGTTTTGGGGTTTTGGATTTGGGGTTTAAAGTTTAGGAGTTTCGGGGGTTTAGGAGTTCGGGATTCTGGAGTTTGGGGGTTCTGGAGTTTGGGGGTTTAGGGTCAAGGGTAAAGGGGTTTAGGAGTTTAGGGGCTTGCGGATTTACGGGTTGAGTCGTTTAGGGCTTGCGGTTGTTGGGTTAGGGTTTTGGAGTTTAGGAGTGTCGCATCCTACATTCCCACATATTGGAACTATACTGCAAGAAAAATGCTGCAGGATGCAGGATGGCCTTTTCAAAAGTTTGGCAAGCCAGCACAGTAGTTCTAGCAGAGTTTCAGGCATATGTTTTGCTGTAACCCAGGGTCCAAAGGACCCAATAATTAGGTACTCGGGTTTGGAATAGTAGTTACGTAGATTACTATCTCTGAGAGTATATGATAAGTGGGTGCTTGGACCCTTAGTGTAAGCCTGGGACGCCCAAGTGAGGCTCAGGGTTTCGAGCTCCGGTTTCAGGCTTGGGGGCATCCGGAGAAGTCGCGGGCTTGAGGGTGTTTCGGGTTTAGGGGTTTAGAGGTTTAGGGGTTTAGGGTTTAGGGGTTTAGGGTTTAGGGGTTAGGGGTTTAGGGGTTTAGGGTTTAGGGGTTTAGGTTTTAGGGCCCTACCTCCAGGTTGAGTTGGCTTTCCGCGACAGGTTTCTACCTCGCAAGAATCTTTGCTAGATTGAGTCTAACTGGCGCTGCTCCCTCTAACCCTGATCGACCCCGAAAACCTTACCCTAAGGCTCCACGTACCCATGTAGTATATACCTAGGCCTTAAAGTACCTATATAGGGACCCCTTTAAGGCTTAAGTATCTACTATAAAGGTACATGGAGCCTTTGGGTTACGAACAGCTGAGGCCACGTTAACTCTAGCTCTAGCGCTCCCCTCGCAACAGCGGCTGTGCTTCTCAGAAGTTCAGGAGGCCTATAGGAGCCCTGACCCATCATCGTTTACGATTCCATTGCCGCCTACGTAATGGCATCGGTTGAGGGTTTTTCTATGGGGCTTAGGTGGTATGGTCAAGAACAGAAAATCTCCAAGCTCCAGAGGCTCGCAGAATAGCAAGAGCCTTAGTTCAGAGCCGGATTCCTCGACTTTTCCTCGTTATATGAATTGCTTCCTTAATAGTTCAACACGAGGATGTGCATTCGCTTGATGATTCCAGGCATCGCTGGGAGACCACGAAGACGTGCAGCGTGATGGGTCAGGCACGTTTCGTTTTGGGTGACTTGTATACATAAAAATGAAGAAGCGCAAGTATGGCATGGATCGGCCAAGCCACATAGCAAGGCCAAACAGCCTTTGCTGGACATGCACAATGGCTCCTACGATGCTATTCATGTCAGCATGTCAACATTTTGAGATTACACCCGGGCCGGTTTTTTGAGCAATACGCATGTACGCCGGCCTGTCAAGTCATGATACAGAAACTTGAAGCTGCAAGCTCCACACTGCGCTGTGAACAACTGCCACGGTCCACCTAAAATCATGAATCCCTGCAGTCACCTCCCACCCCTCCCCATGCAGGTGATGCAGGTAGGGTTTAGCACCATGAGCAACATCGCGCTGGCACCCCTGCTCCTTGGCCCGGATCCAAAGGCTGCTGTTGGAGCATTATCGGTTGAGAGTTCGTTGGTGGCAGAGTCTGATGGTGATGGGTCTGATAGGCCGTTGCAGTTGTAAAGTTCAGGCGGTATATTGCAGGGCTGATGTTTTGGCGACTTGTGCTGGTTACGGACAGTCAGCGGCCGAACATTCACACCTGAGCTTCGCTTGGAACCCCAAACCCTAAACCGTGGAGATCTGCGTTCAACCTGCAGTTCGAGACTCGGAGTGTGCACAGTTTCGTCCATGACTTGCGCCTCTGCCCCTCAGCATGTAGTGAACCCTAAACCTTAAGCCAAAAGACCCTAAGCCCTAAACCCTAAACCCCTAAACCCTGATCTCCCAAAGAAGGTTTCGGTTTAGAGTTTATGCTTTACAGAGACTCAGCTCCAATACCCAAGCCTAGTTGTGACAGTCTGAGGATGTGCTTCAGCCATCCCAACGGCGTCCACAGCATCCTGAAGTGCTTTGGCAAGGTTCATAAGGGAGTTTCCGCAAATTGGGGGTACCTTATTTTGGGAGCCTTCTAATAAAGATCCGACTATTTCCATGCACGAAGTGATAAGTTAGGCGGGGTCCCGTAGGCTCATTATTATGGTGCCAGAACGTCTTAGGGTTTTAATTGGGTTCTTGTTAAGGAAGGAAGTTAGTTTATCTCAACAACTTTGGGGTCTATAGTAAATAACCTGGTTTCCTCATTATGGTGAGCTAAATCCCAGGGCCTAAACACTCATCACTAAACCCTCAATCCCTGAACCAACCCTGAACCCGCAACCTTACACAAACCTTAACCCTGATACCAGAACCACCCTCAGTTTAGCGAGCAGCAACACGGCAGGCAACTGCGACTCCGAACTCTATAAACCCTATGCCCTAGGAACCATTGTAAGCCCTAAACCCGACACTCTAAAAACCCGAAACACACTCTAAAATCTGTAAACCCAAACCCAAACCCTGAAACCCTAAATAGACCCTACTTGGAGGTTTAGGGGTAGTTATAAGTATAGTTATAAGTCCCCTAATATGAGTTATAAGTATAGTTGCCCTACTTATAACCCTACGAACAACTACCCATGAACCTCCAAGTAAAGACCCTGCCTAAGCCCCGATCCAAGGTATCCGGCCGTTACCTGCGGATCCGAGAGCCATGCCATCATGTTGGCTCCCATGCTCTGGTTGCAGAAACGCTTTAACTTACTTGGCGGGCCAGGGCACTTAGTAAGTAGGTTATAAGTGGGGTTATAAATTGGACTGACTTAGGGTACTTATAACCCCTACTTATAACCTACTTGGAGGTTCAGGGGTAGTTATAAGTAGGGTTGCAAGCCCCTTTATATGGGTTATAAGTATAGTTACCTTACTTATAATCCTACTTATAACTACCCATGAACCTCTAAGTAGGGGCTCCTATGCGGGCCTCCTTTAAGGGATCTCTAGGGTTCAGGGTTTAGGACTTACAGCAGAAGGCCAACAGTTGGAAACCCAGTAGCCTCAATCCTTCATGGTAATGTATAGCGAAGCACTATTTGGGAGTTTCCGAAAATTAGGGGTACCTTTTTGGGGGTCCTTGTACATATTATCCTACTATTTCGGGTCCTATATTAGGGTCCCCTATTTTCGGAAACTACCATTTGGCCTTAGTCCGGTTTCCAACTTTGAGGGGTTTACTGTAGTAGCTGCGTAGATAACCTTTCACCTTTGCTATAAACCGAAAGGTTAACCTTTTGGTGGCTTGGGTATTCAGCCCTGAAGTTAACAAATTGAGCCTTGCTGGGTAGTTAGTTGGTAAAAGGAGGCACCCTTAATAAGGACCCCTAGGTATATACCCTTAATACAGCTATTATATACCCATTATATAGCCCATTATAGGGTAAGGTCGGTGGGTTGGTTGGTTGGTTGAGGGTGATAAGTTGTAGGGTTTTGGGGTTTAGGATTTTGGGCCTAAGGGTTTATGTCTATGACTTAAGGTTTAGATTATAGGGTTTAGGTTTTCCGATTTAGGAAGTCCTGTCGCGCGTTTCGCTTTCAGGGTGCGGGTTCAGGGGAGCATCCGCAAACTCTCAACCGCCGTAAAGGCTGAATTCTTTCGTTCAGGTTTCCTAGTAGTAGAAATTTTTGTGGGTAGGATAGTCCCTATATAACCCCTATATAACCAAAAAGGTTAACCTTTAGTTCCCCATGATACCCGACAAGTAGGGCTTTCAACCGAAGCACAAGCTAAAGAGAAGCCAAGGTTGCTGGCCTTGCTTTATTGGCCTTCGGGGTGCCCCTTGGCCAGGTGAGCAACTACGTGACGGCTCCCGCCAAAAGCCTCATAAACTATAAACATACGTACCGCCGTGTATAGTTGGCACCTCAGGGGCCTTAGCAATAGATTAGGGTATGCTGGGTACATTATGCTGCACTCTTTTTTGGGACTGTGGCCATAAGAAGGGAAGTCCGTGTTTCATGACGGAGTGTTCCGACCTCTACAGTAGGCTTTGCATCCAATTGGGCTTTACATACCCTAGTTGGTGGTATCAGAAGTTTGGGGTACGTACATTCGACTGTACGAAGCCGCTAATTCACCAAATCAAAAAGCAAGCCCTCCGTAGCATGAGACAGAGACATAGGCCCGTGAACACCCACCCTGTATGCTGCCTAATTTGGCCTACGGCCGCTTGGCTTTTTGTCCAGTCCCAACTGTTTCCCAAACTGTAGGGGGCTTTTCGAATTTAGAGAAGTAGGCCTCTCCAAGCCCTGAGGCCTTAGAGCCCTTACTGCGGCATAGGCTTAGCTTCCCCTAAAACCGTTATAGACTTATAGAGCCAGTTACTCCACTTGATCCTAGGCTTGGCTTTCTGTCCCTGTGCATCTACCCTCAACCTATCAAGCCTATCAGCCCCACTACGTAATCCCCGACCCCTAAACCCAGATCCCTATACCCGAAACCGTACTTGAAGGCCCAGGGGACTTAGTAAGTAGGTTATAAGTAGGGTTATAATGAGGGTAACTCCATTTAGGGTACTCATAATCCTACTTTTAACCTACTTACTAAGTCCCGTGGGCCTCTAAAGTAGGCTTGGCTTTCTGTCCCTGTGCGTCTACCTGGCCGTCATGGTGCCCATCTGGAGCTCACGGGGTCAGCACGACTATGCTTCCGGGCCGCCTTGACGGTTCAGGGGTTTAGGGCCTTCAAGTTTATGGGCTTTGGGGTTTCAGGGCGGTGGGGCTCCGGGGTTCGGGGTTTAGGGCTTGGGGGTCTGCGGTTTCGGGATTTGGGGTTTAGGGTTTCAGGGCTTTAGGGTCGCGACGGGTGTTCTGTCGGGTTTTGAGGGTGTTGTTAAGAGGTTTGCACTGGCTTTCTAAGCGTTTTATTGTTCATTGGTATCAGAGACTTACGAGGTGTTTAGAGTGTGCAAGCTTCTTTAGAAACTGGTAACGGGATATGCTGGGATGTGTCCGTGCATCGCAATCTATCAAAAACCTCTAAACCCAAACGAAAACACCCTAAACCCCTCCACCGGGATACACTGAACTTAGGTTCGATCTGCTCGTTTCTTGGTCTTCCGCTTTCGTCGCCCGGCAGCATGCGAAGATGATGCAAGCTACCGGTGTAGCCTTTAGGGTTTAGGGAATGATTCGATATTTGAGTCCGGCTTGGGGCCTGGGGTATATAGTGTCGTATACACAATATACAGCGACTATAAGAGGTTTGGGTTCTGCCGTATATAGAGAGTGATACAGCTCATATCTACATCCATCTACATATCTAGCTACCTACCTACCTACCTACCTACCTACGTATTTACCTATCTACCTACCTACCTATCTACCTATCTCCCTATCTATCCTGCCATCTATCTATCTAACTATCCAGCTAACTAACTAACTATCTATCTATTTATCTAAGTTATCATTCAACTATCCCCCTATCGACTTATCTGACTTATCTACCTATTTACACCTAACTACCCCTCTGCCTATCTATCTACTTATCCACGTATCTACCTATCTGTCTATCTACCCATTTACTTAAGTATCTATCTATCCATGAAGCATTCTATCTATCTATCCGCTACTAAATACAGGTCGACATATATGAGCGTATGAACCAAAACATACATACAACAGACATAAGCGGAAACATATACATAACCAGAGATACAGGTATAGGCATCAACATGACTACAACGGGACACAAGTACGAACTATAGCGACCTCTATGGTAGCAATACGGTGGTGCACTTCTTGGTGTGCACAGAGCTGTGTATAGATGCTAGAACTACCTGTGAACAGGTTTCGGCCACTCAAGCTGGATCCAAACAGCGCGAGCCAGTCATACTGGGGACGGAATAGTTACCAATACTGGTCCCTGTGTCTGCAGTATATTGTGCCTCCAAAACCTTAATCGATTTGTTATGGCCCCTGTTTGAAAGTGTTCCTATACAGCCTTGCGCCCAGACCTCCGTCAGGCCTGGATAGCTGGTGGTGGGGCGTGCCGCTGCTGATGAGGGGCCCGCTTCTCTCATTGCCCCTGGCGTGGCTTGGCTCGTGGACCCTAAGGCTCCATGTACCCATATAGTATATACATAGGCCTTACAGTACCTATATAGGGACCCCCTTTAAGGCTTAAGTATCTTCTATTAATAAAGGTACATAGAGCCTTTGGGGGAGACAGTGCAGAATTAGAGCGGCAGAGTCCTGGGTTCGTGCGAAGCGGAGGGACGACGGTGTAAGCTATAAGTACAAGGCTGTCCGGCCCAATCCGGATCGTTCCTTATGGAGCTGATCCGGTGAGTTAGGGCCAGGACAGTGTTTCAAGTCACTAGGTTAATTGCAGGACCCTTGAAAGGGCCCTTTAATGGATCTTTATGGCCCTTAACAGTGGGGGCTCTCGGTTGCGGCCTTGTGTTTATCTTGGCCTTTTTCGTCGGCGGAGAGCCTGAGTTCGGCCCACGAACAAAGGTTGCGATCCTTCCAATCTTGCACTCAGCCTCATTAGGCGTGAACAGTTTGCTGCGTGTCTCGAGGCCAGGCTAGAGTTTGTCTGGTACCCAAAGCACTTGCCGAGTTCATGGCTTGATGCAGGAACCTGATCAAGAAACCTTGGGCCTTTATTAGGGTTCCTGATATGAATCCGACTATTTTGGGATTATAGGCCCAGGGTTTCTTAATCAGGTTCCTACATTAGGGGTTCAGATCTACGGAATCTACGGAGCAGGCAGGTCTTGAATTCGACACCGCACGCAAGGCAAATGAGCATGGCATGGTCTTTGGGCCAAAAAAGCATTACATATGACATGGGCCTTCCTTCAAGGATCCATGTATTCTTGCAGCATTATATACCTCTGTCTCAAGGTACCTAGAGAGTAATTTTTGTAAGGCCTCAGTACATACCATACCACCCCTAGCACCTATGAAACTCTGAATATTCCTACCCACCTTGAAGGTTTATGCTACTTTTTGCTTAAGAACCCCCAAAAAATAGAAAATATGTTCCTTATAGGGATAATATAGGGATTATTATTTTTTATTTTTTGGGTGGTTCTTAAGCAAATAGTAGTATGGGTTTCGGAGTTTGGGTTGCAAGCGGTTCTGTTGAATTTAGGCGTAGCGATGGTGAAAGCGTGAGGAACAGCAGCTTGGGGATAGGGCATAGTATAGGGGCCTCACAAATGGCCAACGCTTTTTTTTTGGGGGGGGGTCCTTATTATAGATGTAGTAAATGGTCCCCAAAACCCTATTCTAGTTATTAAGACCTCAATATATTAAACAGAAGCTTCGCCAGACTTTCCGACCAACCCCATGATCGGGCTCGGTGTCTGCGCTTTAGGGTTTTAGGGTGCGGGGACTACTGAAACCCGAATCGTAAACCCTAACGTAGGGGCCTTGATAATTGGAATAGGGCTTCGGGGCCCATTAGATATTAAATAAGTCAGGATCCCCCCCAAAATAGTATTGCATGGTAATGATTTATAGGCCCTTATATTACGACCACAACCCCTAAATGGTAAACCCGCACCCCAGAAGCTTGGAAGAAGCGCTGTTCATCCATGTCAATGTGGCCCAGGCTTGCCACCGACTTCCCGGCGGTCCAGGTCTCGCCACTCATCGTCTCAAAACCTTACTTACACCCTAGCTCCCAAGACCCTTTAGGGTCTGGAGTTTAGAGGGAGGTTGAGGGTTTCGGGTTTAGGGATTGCCCAGCATCTCATAAGGCCTACAAGGCCCTGTAATTATTCTGAACCTTACGCCCTCAGTCCGATAGTCTAGGGGTATTGCCCGAGGTTCGTGACGCTGACGATGCTACTTTTCCTCACCGGAGGAGCCCGCGCCGCTTGAACGAACCCTCGAAGATGATGCTGGCTTTAGGTTTCTGCTGTTTTCAGATGCGTTTAGGGCTTTATTCGCATTTGTGGTCTCTTGAGTTTTCAATTGCCTGGACCCCCAAAGTATGTAGAATAATAGCCTTTGATGGGTATCGGGCCATGATTTTACCTACTTTGGGGGGTTTAGGTATTTCGGTGGTCCACATTCAGATCAAGGAAGTTGAAGGACAGCCAGGAGCCCTCTGAAACCCTACTTGAACCCAAAGAAACCTACCTCTTTACTTGGAGGGTTATGGGACTTAGTAAGTAAGGTTATAAGTACCTTAATCGGGGTTATAAGTAGTTATAAGTAGAGCTACCCTGACTATAACTCTAGTTACTAAGTCTCATGATCCTTTAAGTAGAGACTTGTATAAGGAAATTGCATGCAGGGGCCCTGCAACGGAAGGCTTCTGATGGTCCAGGAATGAAAGTTCACAAAGACCCTGTAACTGCAACGCCCCACGAAAGCCGCAAAACCTGATACCAATTAATGCTCGGAGCGATATCGAGAGGTTACTGTATTCAGAACGGTTGAAGGGTTTAGGGCTTATAGATTTTGGGGGTTGAGGGTTTAGGGTTTAGGGTTTGTACTGTACCAACAAAAATGCACAAATCGCCCGCACCCAAAACCCTACAATAGCTCTCCTATACCTTCGCACCTACATCCTAATCCTGATCCTCAACCCTTGGAAGCACTACGGGCGCATATATGAACGTCTTTACTTTGCGAGCTCTACCAAAGGCCTATGACTCGACATCCTGATTATAGCACACTGTCAGTTATACCTATGAAGCCCTTGTTTTTCGCAAATTACACCCTTATATGTTTGAGACTGTTGTTCTTTCAAAACTTCACAGCCCTTATACCCAGACCTCCCAACCCTATTCCTTAATGAAAGGATTTCGGAATGTCTGGGCACTTACGGTTGATGGTATAAATCCTGCATTACCCATAATAAGGAACATGCCATAATTCCCATAGTTTAGGGTCACTACGGTGATGCAACACTTGTATCATCAACCTAAACCCCAAACCCTCAATCCCTACAGATCCCCTAGAGGAGCCCCGTAAAGGTATTCATAGATTCTTTAAATTTTAAAGGAACCCCAGGATTTATATCATCAACCCCAGAGGGTAGTAGGGTTTCGGGACCAAAATCCGTACTCTGAGTGGTTTTTGGACCTTGAAAACCCTACTATTTGGGTATTTGGACCCTTAGGGAACCGTATGAAACCCCGTAAAGGTATTCATAGATTCTTTAAACTTTAAAGGAACCCCAGGATTTATATCATCAACCCTAAACCCTAAACCCTAAACCCTAAACCCTTAGGGAACCGTATGAAACCCCGATGAACCCTCTCTACGAGCTGACTAAAGGCCTGGCCCTGGAAAGTTCCGTTGCTGAACACCTTGGACTGCTTCATGACGCTTCGACGGGCTTTTGTAGGGTTTAGGGTTTAGGGTTTAGGGTTTAGGGTTTAGGGTCTTTGGGGGCTTTTGGGGGTTTGGGGTTTAGGGGCTTTTGAGGTTTAGGGTTTAGGGGGGCTTTTGTGTATTACGATGGGTTTATATAGGTTATTTTGTTCATAGGATGGCATAGGGTTTGGAATTCAGGGCGTCCATGACGCTTCCAGGGGCGGTTTTGAGGATTATGCAGCTTATGGGGTTTAGGCTGTGCTTTTTGATGGTGGGGTTGTATAGCGTTTTAGGGTTTAGGGTTTCGTCGGGGTATCCGACTGGGAGGATGAGGTTTGGAATTTAAAGTTTAGGCTTCATTTGGGGGTTCCCAAAAAGCAGGGGTACCTCATTTTGGGGTCCTTATAATATGGTTCCTATGATTCAGGGCAGTAGATAAGGGTCCCCTATTTTCGGAAACACCCACTTGAGGCGACGGTATGAATCGACGGCTCTTCAATTGTTCCCCAGAGTCCGAAGAGGCGACTAACACCTTCGACGGCCTTGTTAGGGGTTTAGGGTTTAGGGTGGTATTGTGCCTGGATTTTTGCTTTATTGACGGTTAGGGCGTTTTGCCCAGTGGTTTCCTCCAATACATCTGTGCCACAAGATGAATTTCGACTTTGGGCATCACGGAATCTGTAGGGTTTCAGGCCCCGAAAAAGGCTGTTGGGTACTGTAGGGTTTGGAATGTCGCGCCTTCACGACGCTTCGACGGTCTTATCGCTACAGGGTAGAGGTGTTGATCGTCACTTTTGATGGTTAACGAATTTTGGGTTTGGTGTGTTACGGTTCAGCGTTCTGAGTTTTTGGCTTCCTGACGCTTCGACAGCCATTGTACATACGAGACCGGATGTTTACAGATTGTGTACGACGTGGGGTTGTTGTAGTCTTAAAACAAATTGTGTTTGGGTTTAGTGTGTCAGTGCTGTTCAGCGCTTCCTGACAGTTCGACCGTCGTTTTCATATGTGAGCTTCTTAGGCATCCACGAGCTTGCTACAGTTACAGGTCTTTTTAGGTTTCAATCGTGGCTTGGGGTTCTTTTTGCGGTTGAAGGGTTTTGCATGTTTAAAAGTTTACGGCTTAATGATTAATGGTCTTTAAGGCTTCAGCGTCAGGGGTTTGGGATGTTTGGCTTTTGAAGTGTTCATTTTTTGGGATGCAGGGTTTGCGCCTTCATGACATTTCGACAGTTTCGGAACTGTGGCTTAAAGGGTGAACTCGTGGCTTCATAATGCTTTGAAGGTTCTTTCGGGTGGGGTTGATGTAGGTTGACCCTAAACCCTAAACCCTATAAACCCTAGTCCGCGTCACTATTGGGTTGTTTAGGGTTTGGGGTTTCAGGCTCGAAGGTTTTCTGGAGGGGTCCACGACTTGGTGTTGTGTAGGTTTGCCTTGTTTAGGGGAGGGTTTTACCTTCACCCGTTTAGGATTCAAGTTTTGGAGTTGGGATTCAGTGCTTCATGAGGGTTCGACACATGTAGCCCTCCGACCGCAGCTAACGGTTTAGGGTATAGGGTTTAGGGTTTAGGGTTTTGGTTTAGGGTTTAGGGTTTGGGGTCTCATATACCCCGAAGCCGCACTCTAGCTACTAAGGCCCCCACAGCATAGAAGCCTGAGGAACCTTGAGCCGTGAATAAAACTCTAAGCCAAAACCCCAAAAGCCCCAAACCCTCATCGAAAGCCTTAAAGGATCCGAGTCTTTCGTCTAACTTTCCGGAAGGCTCCTTTGTGGAGGCTTGTCGGCTTCGGGTCAGGCGGTTTCAAATCTCGAGAAACCTTGCTGTGTAGGGCTCTTCTCGGTTCCGGACTCAGGGCGTAGGGCTCAGGGCCTGTGATGCGCTAAACCCTGAACCCCATGTCGCGTTTAGGATTCCCGCTTTCAGTGTTACGACGTCAAACTCTAGGCCCTTACAGTGCAAGAGCCCAGCTCGTATTGATTCAGTTTCGACAACGCGGCGAGGGAGCTGCATACGAAGCGCAAGTTGTTGCCGTTTTGTTAGCAGCCAGAGAATTCAAGTATCAGTCGGAAGTGCACTTGAACATTTATAGGTATGACACCTTGAACATAGATATGACACCTCACCATCACAATGCCGCATACAACGGTGGTAGACTCGAAAGATTATCCCCCCCCCCCAGAGTCCGCACTGAGATCTGAGTATATGCTGTGGGGTAGAGGACATCCATCCTGCAGACTCCAGGGACGGATAAGATACCAAGATACCCTACACCCTAAACCGGTTCGGAGGAGTGGTTCTTCTGCTCCTGAACCCACGCACCCTAAGGGTCCATGTACCTAAGTAGTATATACTTCGGCCCCAGCGCACCTGCATAGGGAGTACATTAAGGCCAAAGTATATGCTATTTGGGGCAATAAGAGAGAAGGAGCCACGCATGAAGCTTGTGGAATCAGGTATTAGTTTCTGAACTTCTTGCGATTTCAGGCAGTCTTGCATGTCCATGGTGATAGTTCATGTTCCAAAGACCGGGTGTACATTGCCGCGGTTACACATGCTTGCTCTGGTTGCCTGCGAAATGCTAGAACATCCGAAGTGGACAGAGGCCAGCTTTCGTATACATACAAATGTGAACAGATAGATATACTTATAGACAAAAGTACATATACATGTACATATACATATATACATATACATATATACATATACATATACATATACATATACATATACATATACATATACATATATACATATACATGTACATGTACATGTACATGTGCATGTGCATGTACATGTACATGTACATGTACATATACATATACATATACATATACATATACGTATACATGTACATATACGTATACGTATACATAATACCTATACCTATACATATACATATACATATACATTGCAACAGAAAGTTCATCCCTACACTGATTTGGCCTGATGTGGTTTCGAGGACATTCTGTGTCGTGATGCTGGTCACTACCACATCGCATCTTGCCTTGAAGAGAGGTGGCGTTTTGATGCGTGGTTCTCCCTGCAATAGCACGAATCAGACTGATAGTCATCCACAGTAGCCTGGTACGGGAGCTTCCAAAACCAAGTGTCCTTCCCGCGGGGGGCGCAGCTTTCAAAGGTGCTGCAACATTTCGGACTGCAGGCGCCAGTGCTGAACGAACCTTTCAAGTACATCACCTGTCACGAACCTGTGCACACCAGGCTTACATTGGGGATGCCCGAACAGTTCCCATTGTGTTGAGAATCTTTCAGATACTCGGGCCAGTTCGATTTGTTTGCCGGCTTTTTCGAGACCTTGCGAATATTTTGGAGCTTGCAACTCTGAGACTCCGAGCTCCGAGCATACGCAGCTGTACTGTATACACTCACAAACTCACAGTTCATCGTGGGGTTGAAACACTCTACATCTCCCCTATTTGGCTCTCTTTAGACTGGAAGGGTAGCCAATCTGCTACGGTTCACCCCGTTCAAGCCCGCAACTCCTGTTTGTCAGGCTGCAGCTGGGGGCATTGGACGCAAGCAACTTGCTTGAATCCGCTCCCTTTCCGTGAGCTTTATACACTTTACGCCCGAGAAGAAATGATGTCGGGTTTGACGTTCGGGTTTCGGACCAGCCCAAAGCTGTCCTCGTGAGAAAAGGTCTGACCTCAGCTCGCAACGTGCTAGCATGTTTTTTGTTGAAGGGTTCTGTCTGTTAGGGTTTGGGAGCCCATAACAAACCCCCTAAACACCTACATGCATTTCAAAAGCCTGAACCCAAGAAACTTGTAGATATGGAGCTAAAGTAAACTCCCAAGCTTGCCCATAGACTGATAAACGTTCCATCTTCGTTTGTAGTTTCTGGGACTAGCTTGACTAGCTTGCCGGCACAAGCCATCGGCCATTTCCAGTCCGGAACTATGCCGTATAGCACAAAAGTTTGATTAACAACATTAAGAAGAAGAGCAACAACGACAAGACAATAACAGTAGAAGTACTAGATCGTGTGAGTAATCGTACGCAAGGGAGCCCCGGTGTCAGAACGAAACGAAGTGTCAAGTCTGTCCATGTGACTGATTTTCAATGTCGTCTTGTGTTGATGTTTTTGTGGTTTGGGGTTTTCATGCATTCTGGTTCGAATTGCAAGGTTCAGGGCGGAGGTCTTCTTAGGCATGTTTGGCTCAGCGGATGCTTTCTGAAATCACTGCCAGGATGAAACAACTAATCTGGCAAGACCTGGCTCGGATGGAAAACTCTGACTGCGGAACTTCAAGTTCCAGTGAACCGAAATGCCAAGCTCCAACCTTGCGAACCCAAGACCCTTATTTGGCATACTATGCCGCAGCTCCTACAACCCAAATCCCTAGACCCCTATAAACCCTGAACCCCAAGATCCTCATCACCTCCCTGGCATCACAAGAAACCACTAGGGGCATGATTTATACTAATTATACCGTTTAAGCTCCTCCTTCTAGTTTCGTTTACTACACCCCGCAGTTTCCGATCTTAGTCAGTAGCCACAGCCTTTTTATCCATTAAAAGCAAAGCCTAGCCCTTCGGCAACAAAACCAGACGGATCATAATGCTATGTCGCCCGAGCCTTAAGCCCTAAACCCTATAGGCCCTACATGCTGAACCATAACCTAAACGCCAAACCTCTGCAGGTCTGGATTGCTAGAGTGCAAAGGTGTATATAGGGCCAGGCTAGCACAAAAGCCCGTTGTAGGGTTCAGGAACTAGGGTTTAGGGCATGCCCCACAAAACATAAAGGTCGCAAAGCCTCCACGCCTCAGAGCACTGAAGCCCAGCGTTCAACCCTCCTTCGAAACCGTTATATATACAGCCCTAGACATATGCCCCCACGAATAAACAAAGCACAAATACTTCGGCTCCTAAAGGGTGCGATGGGGTTCTATAATAGGGCTCCCCTTAAGGATGCTATGGCTCTAGAGGGGGGGCTTTCTGTTTAAGGGGGAACCGAAGACGAAGCAAAGGCATGGAATCCTTCGTGGCCACCTTCTCAAAAGCTATCCTGTGCCTCGGCATTTACGGCTGAGAGGTCCAGAATTTCAGGGGTTATAGGGTTTAAGCTTTATGGTTTACCATTTGGGGTTGGGGCTTCAGGTGTAAGATGGTAGCAGGTTCGGGGTTTGCAGTTCGCGGTGTCACGCTTTGACGCTGAGGATTTTGAATGGTCCCGAGTTTATAGCTATAGACTCCAAAGGACCCTGACCTAACCCAAAACTATACACTTCGGCGTCCCAACACTAGCCTCCCAAGAGACTTTGCGGGGGTTGAGGGCTGTGGCAGGATAGACTCTCGAGGGTTAGGGTCGCCGGCGATTTGCTCACATTGGCCCTCTTCTTGATTTGGATTTCAGGCTTTGCTCGGGTTTAGGGTTTAGACAACCACAGTTTGTTGATTGCCACCTTGACTATTGCCTGGGCCAGCCTTCCATGCCAGTGTGATTTGTGCAACCGCCAAGATCTACTACGTGCTCCTACTAGCACTGCTGATCACCGGAGCACTCAGCTACCACCACAACATATACCATGTGCTCCTACTACTGCTCCTGCAGCTGCCGCTGCTGCTGAAGCTATCACTAGTGACTTACCCATAGGCCCCATGGTGGTTCCTTTCTGGAAGTACCTTATACTAGGATGCCAGTAGTACCCTTATTCCCTTTTTTGTAGTCCTACGTTCCAAATAAAAGTTACCAATACCAAGAAGGGAGCCCTGTTTATTCCTAGGTTACTGGGCATCCTAGTATAGGATTCTACATATGGTTAGTTGTCAAAATCATGGCCCCTTTCTGGGTCCCTACTATAGGACTGCACCTAATATCTAGGGTACCCCCAAAAGGAACCATAATTTTGACAACTACCCAATATGAACCCCTAAAAGGAGCTACTATGGGGCCTATGGGTAGTTGCTGTCCTTCTGGTCAGAAGTCCGTGCCTCGCTGTTTAGGGTTTAGGGTTTAGGGCTTTACAGGGTTTAGGGTGGAAGGTTGAGGGTTTAAGGTTTAGGGCTCATGGTTTAGGGTTTAGGGCTTCAGGGTTTCGGGCTTTGGGGTTTAGGGCTTCAGGGTTGAGGGTGACCGCTCCTTGGAGTTCTTCTAGCGTGACGACGATGGAGAGAGCTGCCTCCCTAGAGCCTTCTACCGACCGCCAATTAGACCGACCTAGACCCTAAACCCTAAGCTCTAAACCCTAAACCTTAGCTCTAAACCCTAAACACTATGCTCTAAACCCCAAACCCTCAACTCTAAACCCTAAACCCTAGAGCATGCTCCCTTCAGAACAAGCCCCAACACCCGAAAACTCGATCATCTGCTGATCTCAGGAGCCTCCTTGGCTGCGCCATGTTGCTGCTCCTCGGTCCTTTCAATGCCTCAGCTATGGCATAGTTCCGGGTTTTGGGTTCAGGTTTTAGGGTTTACGGTTTAGGGTTCAGGGCTTGTAGGGTTTAGGGTTTGATAGATTTTGTCTATCCTTTCCATGCCTCCGCTATGGGTGGTGCATCCAGGGTTTCAGAGCTTTGTGAGACTCCAAAACCTACTTAGAGGATCATGGGACTTAGTAAGTAAGGTTATAAATAAGGTAACTATACTTATAACATCTTATAACTACATATAACCCCAATTAAGGTACTTATAACCTTACGTACTAAGTCCCAGGATCTTCCAAGTCAACCCTAAACTGAGCCTCGCAGATGCAGGCTCCCAGCGAAGCCTCCTGTTGCTGCAATGACTATAGGGGCCTAAATAGGCTTCTTTTGGGGGGTCCTTCAAATGGGTCTATAAGGGTTACTATAAGGAATCCACAAGGGTACTATAGTATAGGGGCTTAAAGAATTACCAGGTACTTATAATGAGCAACCCCGAAAACCATGTTCTAAGTACTAAGGCCCCGAAATTACGGTTGCGAATGTCCGCCGATGCGAGTTGCTTGCTGCATGAAGATTCTGTGCATGTCGTCCCGTCTAAATCCAGACACCATGCCCTTCGAATGAAAAGTCGAACACACAGTCAAAATCCCGACTTCTGTGTTTCAGAAACACTCAGCACCTCAAAGATACACTTGTCAAATCCTGCAAAGTGAGAAGATCTGACTAACTCCGGAGCAGATGGCTCTACTCCAGTTGTGGTGGCCATGCTAACACCCCTAAACCTTAAACCCCTAAACCCCTAAACCCTAACCCGTAAACCCCTAAACCCCTGAACCCTAACACTCTCCAGTCTCCGCACTTCGCATTCGCAATTTCCTAGGCTATACAAGAGATTGAAACCACCCTTCACGCCGAACCTGAAACCCCTGGATCCAGTACGGTTCATGGGTAGTTATAAGTAGGGTTACAAGCCCCCGAATATGAGTTATAAGTATAGTTACCATACTTATAACCCCACTTATAACTACCCATGAACCTCCAAGTACTCTTCCTTGAGGCTGCTCCTTGGCACCAGCTCTGCTTTGTTCTACCGCGGCGCGCTGGGCGGGCAGCAGCATGGCATCAGTTGTGAACTGTTTAACCCTTTTTGGGCTAGGGTACTCAGCCCCCAAGAAACCTACTGCTGATGGACAAAATCCTGCATGACCCTAAGGACTCTGAACTATGGGAACTATGGTATATTCCTTGTAAAGGGTAATGCAGGATTCTGTGTATGAAGAGTAGTATTGGAAGCGCACCGTCTGCAGACCGCCAGGGTTGATACCGGAAAAGTACGACCTTCCTTTGCATCATGCAGAAAGTGTAACATCCGATTCGTTGGAAGCTTACATGGGAGTTTCCGAAAATTAGGGGTACCTGATTTTGGGATCCTTATAATAAGGCTCCTACTATACTATTTAGGGTACTATATTAGGGTCCCCTATCTTCGGAAACTCCCGCATGGTGGACTTGCCGCTCCCTGTGATTAGGAGGGAGATCTACCTCTTCAACTTGCAGAAGGCACCAGGGCAGACAAACTCCCTAGTCCTAGGCATCTACGGACTCATATATTAAGGCTTTGGGCCGAGAGATCATACTATATATAAGTTATATAGGGCTTTTGGGCTATTTTGATCCCCAGGGTAGGTGGAAGTCTTAGAGATCTCTGACGTGTGGTTTAGGCTTTGGGATTTGGGGTTTGAGGTGACCGGCCCCAGGTCCGATTTTGAGCGTCTCGTCAGGGCTGTGACGCAACCCTAAACCGTAAACCCTAAACCCCTACTTAGAGAGCGAACTCCATCTTAGAAAGCTTGAACTTTTTGGGGGGCCCGGTTGTTGAAGAAGAGAGCCTAAAACCCTAAACTGGGAGTCATTCCTTCCAACCAAGAGCGTGATGGCCGGAAATCTTCAGCAACTTAATTAATTCCTGAAGGGTCCAGCTAGCAGGTGTAATTATGCCTCTTTGGGAGAGCCATATGGGTGGTTGTCAAAAGTAGGATCCCTTTTTTGGTCCTTAATATAATACGGCACCTAATTTTCGGGGTACCCAAGAAGGGACCATAATTTTGACAATTACCCATATATCTACAAAGAACCTACAAGAGTTGGTACTTGGACCCTTCGGGATTAATTAATGGTACACTGGGACGCATATTTTCATATGAATGCCAGTTGAAGCAGGCCCCATGTACGACTGCGGGTGATGATGATATCGTCGGTAACGACAGCGAAGAAGTTGCTGATACCATTGGTGGTTCTGAGCATGTTAACGAGAATCGCAATCATAAGGGTTTGAGACGAATCACAGTTTGACATGGAGCTGGGTAGGTATCATAAAGGGTTCTGAAATAAATGCGATTGTTCTTATGATGACGATTGTGTTGGTGATGGTGATGGCTGCAAATGTTCTGTGACCATCGAGTGTGATGTACGGTGCAGCATGTGAAAATTACCAAAACCAGAAGGAGGATTTGATGGAATAGGGGTGGCAGTATGAACGTGATCATGGCATGGACGAGGGGATGCTCCTATTCCAATAGCATGTTTCCTTCGGTTCGCTACTCTGTTTATAATCTAATTTATCTCAGATCCCGGTAAGGACCCTATAACGCTTCTGCTCTACCCAAGAAGTTGTGACACCATCCTCGCCTCAACGGGTCTCGTCTCGACAAGATCGGTGAGGGTTCTCGCGTCTCAAGCCTACACTCGAATATCCCTAACCCTGAAACCCCAAACCCCAAACTTTCAAAGACAACAAACCCTGAGCCCCGATCGCTACTGCTGCAAGGCCTAATCCCCAAACCTAAGCCCTTATCGCTAATCCTTAAAGCCCAAACCCCAAACCCAAAGTCAGATGCACACGTGGGAGGTGCCATCTGCCCTTTCCATGTCCGCGAAGCTGAAGATCATTGCCACGGAGTTGGCGACTGGTCCAGAAACTACCTGGGCCCTAAGAAACCTACCTTTTTGGGTTTTCCTTAATATGATTTCTGTTTATGAGTCCTTGAAAAGGTAGGTTAATCGGGGTTGAGGTAGCCCTCAAAACCATAAATCCCTCGAAGTACCACTTTTCGTAACCCGGAACCCTGTAGACGAGGGCGACTAGATGTTGCCGTTTCGATGTTTCAGTGTACAGGTTCTGAACTGTCACGTCCTCGGATCAAGGATCAGGCAGTGCTGTGGTTTAGGGTTTAGGGTTTGGTTTGAGCCTAAAATCCTCAGCAGGAAAACACACGGCGCCGAAAGCTCTGTGCAAACTACACCAGGCATCGTCCAGCACAGCCTCACTATAAATCTGCATATATACAAAGGAGGAACTATAAGCATTTTGGACGTAGATATTTGGTTTATCTTACCAAGTTTGAACTTTTTGTGCCTAGTTATTGACGAAGAGGGAAGAGCGATTCTCCGATTCGCGGCGCCCGCCCCTAAACTCAAAACCACACCAAATGTCGGTATGGCCCTACACCCCAAGGCTCTAAACTCTGAGCCCAACATCCGAAGCTGAAATCCTGTACTTGAGCTCAATCTAGAGATCAGAATCATCAGCATGGGGTTTTGGGGTTTATTCTCGTGCATGACTCCCCTTTTACGGAGCCCTAAGGCATATTAGCGTTGATTTTTCAGGCGCCTATTACACCCCGAGGTTTGATATCAATTCTTGTCGGACTGTTGGAGCTGTCAATATCCCTAAACCCTTGTATCGGCCCTTAAACCCTAAAACCAAAAGCCCAGGACTCTTAGTCCCCAAAATAGAGTCGGTTGAAGTGGGAGCGCATTCCGAGTGATGTTTTGGTCCGCCATGACCGCAATCTGGTCTCGATAGGGTTTAGGGTTTAGGGGTGTAGGGTTTAGGGGTGTAGGGGTTTAGGCTTTAGGGTTTAGGGGTTAAGGGGTTAGGGCCCGTCTTTTGTTTCGCCTTACTGAGTGCTTTGCCCTTAGAGTTACCATGTCGAAGCCTGTATAGTTACGTATATTGTTCCTTATAACTCAATTCCTCAACGTCATATGCGAGTTACCCGAATATAGTACCCTAAAAAGTAGGATCCTGATTATAAGGACCCCAATATAAGGTACCCCGAATTTTCGGAAACTCCCATATACGAACATACCCCCCGAGACCCTGTTATCATTAAGGCCCCTATACAGTCCCCATTGAAACTAGAAATGGGTTTGGGGCCTATGGCCTCGGGTGAAAGCCGTTCGAAAATCAAGGCCAGCATGCATACCGAAGAGGTTTGCCTGTCCATTGAAACGATGCGCCTCGACTTTGCTTGGTGGGTTTAGGGTTTGGGATTGTCGAATGTTGGCGGTGTTGGGCTTTCTTCATCATCTGATGGTTTCCGGGAAAACCTATGAACTTCAAGTGCTGGACACCCCAAATCCTGAACTTAGAATCCTAAGTTCCATCTCTTTCTGGAGCACAGCAATGCCATGCTGGAAAAGGGATTCCCATTGGGGCCTTACTAGTTAGAAAGGGTTTTGGCTATACTGTACACAATAGTATCGGGACGGTTGGACGTGCGGAGCAGCCCGGCCCTAAACAAGCGCATTCAGCTTTCGCACCCTGGGCCCCTTGAGCCGAATCGTTTTGCCTTGTCGGCACATCGGGTACTGCAAATATTTATTTCAGAGGATAGCACCGCAAAGCAATTATCTTCTCAGCTTGCGCATCTTATGTGTTGCACGTATTCTCTGCAGTTAAACTCCTCTCATGCAGCTTTCGATCTTCTGCAGCTGTAGATATGACGTAGTGGCACCGCAGCATCTGTGCTGAGGTCTGTTGTTGACCTGAACCTGCTCCTTGCCGCAGGGCGGCACCAGCTACCTTTTGTTTGTTTGCAGTGTTGTCTTTGCCTGGGCTGAGAAGTATAACCCGGTGCTACTATCTGCTGGTCAGCAGGACGTACGGCAGGGTACACATACTGGCTGTGACACGCAGAGCCTACATCATGCCCGTGATTTTTGCATCAAAACGCATCAATCCGAATTTATGGCCTGACCCTGACTATGACCATCCTGACATCAAGCATGAACATTGGTATCGTCAGCATTGCACCGCAGCAGTGGCATTCTACTCGTCGCGGTTGCTACCGTCAGTAGCAGTGTGATGATGATATCATCACCAGAAGCAGCGGCAGCAGTTGGAGCACATCAGCATTCTCGAGTTCTCGTCGACCGTTATCATGGTCGCAGTGGCTGTCCTTGTCGCCAAACCCGTCATCACGCGGGTTGGATGTCCGCCTCCGCTCTGTCATCACCAGCAAAACCGTCACCACCATGGCTACGGCCATCATCATCACCATCATCATCAAGGGCTGGTCTTCATCTTCAACGCGACATACGTGTTTCATGTTCGGTCGTCTTCTTGATTTCACCGCCTCCAGCATTGAGCTGCATGGATTTCTGTCGCGCGTTCATAGCAGCCAAGGCGAGCATGTCTCTCTTAGCGATGGAGGTTGTGCCCCAGGTGGGCTGCTTTAGGGTTAGGGTTTTAGGGATTTCCGGTTTTGGGGCTTTTAGGTTTCAGGGTGCCGTCTTGCAGATTGCACCTGCTGCGGCGTGGCTGTGCTAATCACTGCATGCACATTCTTCCAGTAATTCCGCGATACCCTAAGCCCTACCAAGCGTGTCAACAGCACAATCGAAAGATTTATGTACATATGACTTTACTTACCTGAGGGTCTATTTACACAAATAGTATATACTTTTGACCCAATGTACCTAAATAGGGACTGCTTCAAGGCCAAAGTATATACTTTTTGGGTATGTGGACCCTTAGGGTGTGTGTATCAGCATTGCGCCAAAGCAGTGCCTCGGCACAGACTTCCACACACAAGCTAGTTCTGTCACGTTTTTCCTTTGGTTTTGAGTCATAGAAAATGCAAAAGTAACGGTTGCTCGTCTTCTGCATACACGATCCTGCTGATGTTTCGGTCATTCGGGGCTTCGCAGCTTCCGCCAGGTGCAAGAACACATGTCCTTCCACCGCCGGTCGTCGCTGAGAATGCCGCTCTGCAACACAGCAGCTGGTTTTAGTCCAAAGGGTGGACCGCAGGCTTTGAGTTCCGAAGTTTAACATCCCCAAAGGGTTCACGGTTCAAAGTACTGTTATCAGGGGATACTTCCGCAAATCATAGTAGTATATGATTCCTAATATAGAGACCCTGCATTCTGCTATAAAGGTACTTGGGACCCTTTGGGATCCTAAACTCATCAGACATTGATCGGACCTCCGGCCTATATGAATGATCATTACTACAACCCCTCAACAGGGTTTAGGTTGCTATTCTTCGACCCGGCACCCGAAACCCACGAGTTGCAAGGCCTACAAATCGCGGAGCCCCGAGTTTCGCGCTTCTCAGGACCAGCCGGATTAGTACGAACTCCTTCGCTGTCAAGCCGCTGTCCCAGGCGCCGTGGTGATTTCAGGGGCAGCCCGGACGTTCCGTCATCGACTGAGGGGTTAATTAGGCATCTGACAGCTTCAAAATGCAGTTAAAGCTTGCTGCGGCAGAAACGGCCCCCCCACACCGGCCCTGAACCCTTACCCAAAACCTCAAGACTCGATTCCCTAGGACTCCAAAGCCCTAAACCTAAACTCGGTTCAGGCTCCTGTATATTGGGACAACGACTAAGCGCAACTGGGTTTCCTGCCCCCAAGCAATGCGTAGCGTATGTATGGGTAGCATGTATATATTATATATATATATATATATATATATATATATACATGTATATGTATGCATGTGTATGTTTATCTATCTCTCTCTCTCTCTCTCTCTCTCTCTCCCTTCTCTCTCCCGCACTCTCTCTCGCTCTCTCGCTCTCTCTCTCTCTCTCTCTCTCTCTCTCTCTCTCTCTCTCTCTCTCTCTCTCTCTCTCTCTCTCTCTCTCTCTCTCTCTCTCTCTCTCTCTCTCTCTCTCTTTCTATATATATATATATATACATATGTACACATATGCCTGTATATATATATATATATATACATGCCTGTATATCTAAATATATGTGTGTGTATATATATAGATATGTATGTATGTATATATATATATATATGTATATGTAGAGAGAGAGAGAGAGAGAGGCAGAGAGAGAGAGAGAGAGAGATATATATATATATATGTATATATATATATATAGACCTAGTGTAAGCCCTGTACCCACACCCAAATCGAACCTCAAACTCTACGGAGCCCCAAGCTGTCATCCTGGGCAGGCGGAGCGTATGGCAAAGATCGAGAGCTTGAGAACACAGCGCAGCTCTGGCACCCCGATGACTGCATATATTTGTTGAGAGTGTCGGGTTTAGGGTTTAGGGTGTAGGCATTTCCTCTTGAAATTGTGTTTTCCATATTCTTGTGAGCGGTTGCTGCGCACGCTTCGTTTGTGTACGCTGGGATGTAACGATCCTTCAGGCAGCAGGAAAGACAGCGACTCTGGAATTGAACAATGCACTGGGGGTGGGGCATGGGTTGAAGGGTCTTTGTTTTCTTGGTGTCGAAACTACCGAAGAAACCAGGCTTTTGTAGCTGCGTCAGACTTATACGTCCTATACCAAAACCGGTTCATAACCTTTACAGATGGTTTAGGGTTCCCAGAGACTCCAATATCCCTTAATTAAGGAATATACAGTAAATTATAGTAGGATCCTTAAGAGTCTCTGGGTTGATATGTAGGGTAGACCCCTCAGCAACCAAAGCTTTTCTTTAAGGGTCCATGTAGCCAAATAGTATATGCTTTGGCCCCAATGTACCTATATAGGGACTACTTTAAGGCCAATGTATATACTACTTAGGTACATGGACCCTTAGGGTTTGTCCCTGCGAAGGCAATTCTGCGGCAAGTGTGCCGGTCCGCCCGGAGGTGCCATGCTTGGCGGCCCCTCGTCGCACTTCGAACTCTAGTCTCCTCAGGAATTATTTCTTATTTTTGTTCATATAAAGCCCAAGAGAATAATAGGAATATTAATGTTATTTTGGTTCTAAGGGGGGTATAGTGGAAACGGCTCGTGAAGAGAATTGTCATCACCAGCTGCATGAAGAATACATGCTGCTGTCATCGGCTATGATTGTTTTTGCTGTTGCTATTCTCCGTAACCGATTCGCTGCAGCGTCATTAACTGTGCTCGACATACGTGCATACATGCATAGACACAGGTCGGCAAACAGAAAGTGCCTGCCAAGAATTGGCTGAACACAAAAGGTTCAGAATCGATGGTTCGGTGTTCGGCCTGCGGCTGGACTAAAGCCAAGCTGCCAGAGGTTTTCGACATCAGACACTCCAGACTTTGGTAAGGGTCCGTGGACCTAGAGACCTAGTGCTTGCCTCTTCTTCGAAGGAACAGAGAGGTGTGTTGTAATCGAAGTGGTTGCGCGTCGTGCTCCTCGTTTTACAACGGCTGCGCATCAGATTCGATCCCGTGTCCTATGACTGTTGCTAGTCCTGCGAGGAAAACTGCAATGCTCTGTTGGAGGAGGACGAGAACATGCAGGCTTAGAAGGAAGAGCAGGAGGAGCACGAGGAGGAGGAGGAGGAGGAGGAGGAGGAGGAGGAGGAGCAGGACGACGATCTAAGGTGCGACCACGGCCGCCACCCTCACCAGACCTCCACATACCGCTATGTTGTTCTTGCTTTTGCTGCTACTGGTGCGGCTGCCGCGGCAGAACCCTACAAGCTCTCAACCCATAAAGCCTATAAGCCCCAAATAGGCCTAACACCTATAACCCCTCTAAGCCCCACACGCCACAAACCCATCCAAGCAGATAAGCACAGCAAGCCCTAGACCCTGTAAACCCTACCCTAAGGGTCCATGTACCCAAATAGTAAATACTTTGGCCCCAATCTACCTATATAGGGACTACTTTGAGGCCAATGTATATACTATTTAGGTACATGGACCCTTGGGGCTACATCCTTAAGCCCCTTAATCCCAAAGCCTGGTTTTCACCTGTAAAGCCCGGGCGCCAAACCTATGAAGCACCTGCAGACAGTTAAGTGTAAAACTCACAAACCCTAACACCCTGGACAATCTAACTCTCTCAAGGCTTGTATAAACCCTATCTTCCCGCAAGACCCTGCACCGTATCAACCCCGCATCCCGAATCTGTGAAAGCAAGCGTAAGCCGTCACGGGATCCTATGGCACCTGAAACCGGCAGCCATATATACACACATAAATACATATATATATATATATATATATATATGTATGTATGTATGTATGTATATATATGTATATGTATATATATATATATATATATATATATATGTATATGTATATATATATATATATGTATATGTATATATGTATATATATATATATATATATATATATGTGTGTGTGTGTACATGTACTGCTATACCTTTGGGTTCTTTATCATGGATGTGTTGTAAGATACCCCAGACCCCAATTTCTAGCTGAAATGATTACATAAGATCCCCGCATGAAACGTGTGCTGAGGTGCAGCTTCACGAGGTTTCCCTTCAAGCCTGCGCTGGGAAGCAGGACTAGCTAGGATGCCCAGTAGTACCCTTATTCCCTTTTTGTAGTCCTAGGTTCCTTATAAAGTTACCCAATACCAAAAAGAGAGGCCTTTTTATTCTTAGGTTACTGGGTATCCTAGCTAGAGAATCATCTCGGTCATGTTAGGGTTTCGTAGCTTTAAGGGGTTCAAGGGCGAGGAAACTTCTTTTAATAGGCTGCGTCGAAGAAAGCAGGATGGAGGCTGAAAACCCTGAACCCCAAGCCCTACAGTCGTAAGTGCACTCTTGCAGCTTTAAAGCCTAACGCCCTACAACACCTTGTTATCGAAGCCATTGAACACGATAATGTGGACATTAGCTGGACAACAACGTTTTGCCGGTGCTTTCCAGCCGCAGCATCTGCACGTGCGCAGGGGCGCGGAAGGTTGTAAAGAGGGTTTAGGGCTAAGGGCTTCCTGTATTAGAAACTAGGGTCTGGGCTTAGAGTCTTAATGAGCGTGTTAGGTTATGAGGGTTGAGGTAACTCGGGTCTTAGGGTTCATAAATTAGCAGTCCCAGAGGCTCCTTTTTCGTAACATTATGGAATTAGGTCCCAAAAGACCATCCATATCATGGCTTTGGGGGCCTAGTTCCATAATGGTACTATATTTGGAGCCTCTAGGAGTTGGGGCCTGTCCCAAAGTTCTTCAGAAGGCCACAGACGCGGACATGCGAACCGAGGCATCGATCGGCGAACTGAAAGCTCGCTACTGTTTAGGGGCTTAGGGTCTAGGGTTAAGGGCTTAGGACCAAAAACTTCTTCAGACTTATCCCAACGGGTCCAAAGTATTGTTATAGGGGATACTTCCCCAAATCATAGCAGTAGTTCCTAATATAGAAACCCTACATTCCACTATAAAGGTACTTCGGAGCCTTTGGGTCTTGCTTTCCAGGATCCCTGGTCTCAAAACCCTAAAGCCCAAAGCCTATAAAGCCTGATCCCGAAAACCACCCTCCCAGCCTTTACCTCAACCCGGATGCTCCAACTGGCCCAAACAAGTTACTAGTATCCAGACTTCCGTATACCGACCCACCAAAAATCAAAAAGTCAGTTTGTATGAGTGTGGTCTTATCCCTGACCGTGCAGAATAAGGCCGCTCAGTTTGAGGACAGTATGGATGCTGAGTTGCCTGGCAGGACGACGGACTCTACAAGAAGCCGGCAGGAAATGAGGTGGCCCTTTTCTCGGATGTGAATGACCGGTGGTTCAGGGCTGCTGAACCTTCGAGGTGTTGCCCTCCTCCAATGTGGAGTCGCCCTAAACCCTAAACGAGGGGTACGTAGTAGGAGGAGAGGGTTTCGACTGTTCGGCTTTCTAGTCCCGTTCTAGACCCTCGCTCTCAAACTCCCATTTTGCAGGTTATTGAATCAGGCCCGAAAGCCACAATCAGCTAGAACAGTCCCAGAAGATGCCCTGTAAGCATGTCTCTAGGAGGCCCAACTAGCTGCTTGGATGGACGTCAGGTGGATTTTGCGCAGAGGGAGTCTCTCATGTTTCTCTTCGTGTCCGGGTTTTTGTACTGCGACTATGGTTTCGCACTACGTGTGGTATATAGAGCTGAAAGCAGAAAGCAACAGAGCAGACACTAATCTGCAGAGGGGATTGAAAATGTCGCGAACCAGCGAGCCTGCGCGAAGTACAGTTGCGTCTTTCAGGGTTAGGTTGTGGGGCTTCCAAAGGCATCAGACGATGTATGAACAAACCCGCAACAACTACGAACACCATATTTACAAGCCCTGTCTAGGACCCGACACTTCACAAATGAGCAACAGACTGCGGCGTGCGGCAAGAACGCTCTCCCATGTCATAGTTGCGTGCACAAGTGCACTGACACAACAGTGATGGGTGCTTCAATGCCTGTGTGTATCGTGTTGAACCTGAGGTGCACATTTATATTTGAGTTGGACTTCTGAGATGCGGCTCTGAATTCGGAGAACTTTGTTGAAGACGTTGAACTCTGCACGGACGGAAAGGGCTTAGAGCTCCAAGAGGTGTAGAATTGGGTCTGAACTCCAGACCTAAATCCCTACTCGCACGGAATCGAGACCCTGAACTGCACTAAACCCTCACATTTTAGGGTTTGGGCTTCTTAACCCCGGAGCCTATACGAGGCCTAAACCCAGGAACCATAGAAACACTCAGACCAAGCATGTTGAATGCCGTAATTGTAGAAAACAGGACGCTAGAAGGGGGATGAGGTCTGTGCGTTTATAGGGATAGGGGTTTAGGGCTTAAGGTTTCGGGTCTGTGGTTTGTGCTTAGGGCTGGATCCTGTAGAGATATGGCGTTGCAACTGTTTGTGGATTTCGAGTCATGACAAAACCTGCATGTGTTGCTCGAGGGCCCCGGGTATACCAGGCAAGTGAAAGCGAGCACAGAAGCCTTGGCGCCACCCCACAACCCAGAGAGCCCAATACCCCTTAATTAAGGAATATACCTTAAACCATAATATGAAGCCCTATATAATTTAAGCCATATTCCGTGATTAAGGGGTAGGTGCCACCCCGATCACAAGATCTAGATGGGAATCTCCGAAAAGTCGGGGTACCTTATCTTGGGGTCCTTATAGTAAGGATCCTACTATTTAGGGTACGATATTAGGGTCCCCTTTTTTTGGAAACTCCCAGATTAACTCAACCAAGCCCTGAACTCTACAGCCTCGAAGCCCTAAACTAAGACCCTAAAACCGGAACCCTAGAACCTTTAGGGTTTAGGGTAAAGGGTTTAGGGGTTCAGGGTTTACGGTTTAGGGTTTAGGGTGTAGGGTTTAGGGTATAGGGTATAATCCCTGAAACCTGTAGATCCCACCTCCGCTACCTTAAACTCAAACCCGAACCCAAAAGCCACCGGCCTGCCAGCGCCCCCTCAGTCAACTTAAGCCCTGAGCCCAGACTGTGTTCCCTAAAGCGTAAACCCTGAACCCTACCTAAGCCCTACAGACCTCAAGCCCTAAAGCCTAAACCCTATGAGCTCTAAACCTTACCTCAACCCCGATTAACCTACCCTTTAAGGACTCATATAAAGAAATCGTATAAAGGAAACCCGAAAAGGTAGGTTTCTTAGGGTCCAGGTAAACCCTATACTGTAGAAGCCTAAATAATTACCTATATTATGGTTGGGGTTCCTTATTATAATTATAGTATAATGGGCCCCAAAACCCTATTCTAATTATTAAGGCCCCTACATTACCATCCATCATTCCCTGGGCCCACTTGCATCAAAATTCTAGGGCTTGGGCCCTAGCTGCGGTACGGTCTGCAGAGCAGCCCAGCCACTGGCGAAGAACTGTTTCGGACGATGCCTCCTTGAAGGTTAGAGTTTATGGTTAGGGTAGAGGGTTTTAGAGTTTAGGGTTTAAGGTACAGGATATTAAGTTGTGGGGTTTAGGGTTTATAGAGTTTCAGAGTTTAGGGTTTAAAGATCAGCATAGGGGGTATAGCGTTTTAGGCTGGAGGAGATACCGCAGGGACCTGAAATAAGTGTACGGCAACATAGTTCCTAGTTCGGGAAAATCTTCGTGGATTCTGGTCCCGACGTCCTTGCTCGACTGTCGCGGGCTCGACATTACACCAAAGAGCCTCTAGGGTTTAGCATTTGGGAGTTTCCGATCATGGGGGGCCCTAATGTGGTACCCCGAAATAGTAGGATCCTTATAAGGACATCAAAATAAGGTACCCCAAATTTCGGAAACTCCCATTTAGGGTCTACAGTTTGATTCGGGTTTAGGATTTGAAGGAAGGTTGGGCTTGAATCAGACAAGGCATAGATAGAACCAGGGAGAGCAGGACCTTCCTAAACCCTTTACCCACACCCAGTGGTCGATTACAGAAGCAGCGGGCATCGTCACACAGATAAGAGCCTTCCGAGCGACGAAATCGCAAAAGCAACACGAATTCAGACGTGGACCGGGGCTATTCCTGGCTTCTGCTAAGCATTTGGTAAGCAGACTGCGTGCAACAGGCTATAGAGGGTTTAAAAGTTTAGGCTTCGGGGTATGACGGTATCAGTCTCTATGAAGCTTTGAGCACATTTGTACATCTGCGCAGAGCTTCGATGTAACTAGGTCTACCGGAATGTTTGACTTACTTTGGTTCGTTCCGTGCGGCTTACGCTTTACTTGGTCTCAACAGTCGCATGACCATGACCTGCTAATGCAGAGTTCTACCTGCACCCTAGAAGTATGTAGAATAATAGCCTTTTATACTTATAGGTTTTCGGCTATTATTTTACCTACTTTTGGGGGTTTAGGTTTAGTCTACCGTTTCTCGGAATGTCTTGGGCAAGAAGTAACTGCTGTCGCTGAGTGCACGGACGTGTGTGCCTAAACGGTCCTAAACACTGTCCAAGGTTAGCGGTCTGCCTTTGTACAAGAAGCAGTTTTGCTTGTTATGGTGGCATGCACCACATGTCGTCAAGAGTCATACTGGTTCGATGCTGAGTGCTTGCTTGTTAGCTCTGAATGTGTCATTGGCTTGGCTGCTTGCTAGAACTTGCTCGTTTGGTTGTTTAGGTTACTTGCCTGGTTGCTTTGCTTACTGGTTGCTTTTAGTAGTTGTTTTGTAAGGTAGCTTTTGTGTTTGTGTTGAGGATATGTTGCGAGAGTCTCACTTTTGAGAGTTTGGACGTATCACTTGCTTCCCATAATGTATGTTTCAGAACCAAGCTGCAGGTAAAAGACTAAATCATTGGAATATATGTTGAGAAACACTGAAGTGAAAAAGTGCGAACGCGATCGGTGGTGCAGGACCGTTCGCCAGGAATCGCTCGTTCCATGCATCCTCCCGCCCGTCCAGGGCAAGCCAAACATTCGAGGCGGAGGCTAGGTCTGAGCAGCCTCTCTAGTAGTAGTATATGTTTTGTTCATGGTTCTTATATATATATATATACATGTACATAGAGAGGGAGGGCTCGGAATAATTGGAAATCTTAAAGCCTTACATCCCCCCTCTAACCTCTGTAACGAGCCATACTATAGTCCCGAAATCCCATGTTAACAACTACGGCCCTCTAGCAAGGACTCCACCAACAAGACTATGAGGGAAGAACAAGAAGGCTAGGATGCCCAGTGCTACCCTTATCCCCTTTTTTGTAGTCCTACGTTCCGTCTAAAGTTACCCAATACCAAAACGGGAGTCCTTTTCATTCCTAGGTTACTGGGCATCCTAGAAGGTGAAATCAGCAACACTGTAGAGTCGAATAATTGCTCGTCCTCTACCTAGACCCTCCTTCTACCTTCTATTAGACCCTAAATACCGACTATTAGCGACCAGAGACCCCTATTTGAGAGTACAAGGAGGGTCCTGGTACATTCGCCTTCGCACCATACTCCATGCACAGTGCTCTGAAGCAGGATACGCTTTGGGCTTTGGCACTTTGGCCTTGGAGTAAGGACCCTGGGAGGGAGCCAAGTTGTGCGAACTACGCGTTGACCCCTCATCAACTTAGCCTCAAGCCGCGAAGTCTCGAGCTAGGCGTGCAACGGTGCTCTAAGAGCGCCACAGCGCATGCAGCCGCGGCTGAACCGTTTCGTAGAATAAAACCCCCTCTGTGCCACCTGCATCTACACGCTGAGGCTTTATCTATAGACTATTACCCTACCCTTGTTTTTAGGAGACCTGCATTTCTATGTTAACAGGTCCTAGCCATACAACAAGGTAGAATGATATCTAGGCAGGATTGGGCATGTATGAACTCTGATGAACAGCAAGATATGATTGTTTGCACCTTTCAGCTAGGACATCATCAGCAGCGACACTAGCCTATGCAGTTATGTAGATTGCAGTTTGTCGTGGCGGAAACAGTACTGGCTACAGCAGCAACTTCAGTAGCCGTGCCAGCAGCCATAGCATTGACAACGAATGTAGAGGAAAGTAATTACCCATAGATCCCCTAGTGGTTCCTTTTGGGCGTTCACATTTAGAATCCTTTAAGGTAATCCCAAAAAAGGAACTACTACGGGCCTATGGGGCTGAACACCAGAAGAGAGCACCAGAGCGCTCGCCTTTTGAGGAGTTCAGAAGCTAATCCCAAAGGGTCCTATATGTACGGTTATGGGGATACTTCCCTAAGGCATAATAGAAATTCCTAAGTTGGAAACCCTACATCCTACTATATCGGTACATGGACCCTTAGGGTAATTTACTGTTGGGGGGGGGGGGGGGGGTCATGATAATTTTGGTATAATGGGCCCTTTTAAACCCTATTCTAATTGTTAAGGCCCCTATATTCGGCCCACAGGCCTTGAACCCTGAAGAACCTGTGGTGTTCTAACTTTAGGGTTTAGGGGTTTAGGGTTAAACCCTAGAACCTTGAACCCCATAACCCGAAAGCCTGAACGGATAGCCGCAGATGCGGAAGCTTCTCAGAACGAATGAATGACTTTAGCCAGGAGGCCTAGGGGAGGGAGGCGTGGTTCGAGGAGTTTAGAGGTTTCAGGGCTTCGGGCTTAGGGCCTCTTAGATGCCAGAAGCCCCAAAATCCTAAACGTGAAATCCTAAACCCAAAACCCTAACCCCTAAATCCCTAAACCTGGGAAGCCCCAAAATCCTAAACCTGAAACTATACATCCCTTATCCCTGGCTTTACAGCAGGCTTGGTCTGCGGGATGTGGGCCTCCGCTGTTGAGCCCGGCCATAGGCTCAAGACCTATACCTATAGAGTCATACCCTGCCCTTGTTTTAAGGCACCTACTTGTCCATATAAGAGAACCTAAAAAAGGGGTAGGGTATGACCGTCTAAGTAGAGGGTGTTGCTACACATAGGCCCCATAGTACTTCCTTTTTGGGATGAACTTGTAGACAACAGAATATGGTGAACCCCAAAAACCAACTCCTACGGGCCCTGTGGGTAGAGGAACCAATCTACCTTTAATACACGGGATACTTGGAGGTTCATGGGTAGTTATAGGTGGAGTTATAAGTAGGGTAATTATACTTTTGACCCATATTAGGGGACCTATAACCCCACTTATAACCCCACACCCTAAACCCTAAACTACCCATGAACCTCAAGTATGACCCTTAACGATGGTACTTTTGCCTGCTTTATACCTTTGCGACTCACAGGTAGGGCTTAGGCAGCTTAGGGCTTGTGGTTCTAGCATGCACTCAAGCAGCCAGCGAGCTTATCCCATAGAGCTTGAGTCAAATCGAGCGGACCTGATTGAAAGCCGCTCGTGAAAGCGTCGGCTCATCCCACATCGACAGAGAAAACGAAACCACGCAAGATCATGTCCTAAAAAGGTCCAAATGTGCATGGCTACTGTAGGCTTGCCGAAGTACCCGAGATGCCTGTTCATCCCTCTCACCCCTCGCAGCCAAGACGTGATAAGCGGCATAGACCAGCACCATAAGAGATCAAGAAATCCAGCCTTTCCGAAATCCGCAACATGAGCCCATGGAGCGTGACGAGTGGCCTTTCTGGCACTGTTGGCTTCCGAGCTGCCAGGATTCATCTGGAACGGTGGGACTCTGAACATACTTTAGGGGCGTAAATAATTACCAAGTATACTGGGGGTTCTTTATTATAATTAGAGTATAATGGGCCCCAAAACCCTATTCTAATTATTAAGGCCCCTGTATTACACCCGTCAGTGTCATGGTGATCTGAAGTGTGTGCAGTGCCTTGTTCCTTTACAACCCCCACATAGCATCAAGCACAGCTTGGGTTCATTCCTGCACAGCAAGCTGTTCCTGAGGCTGGATGGCATGAACCTCCGGAGTTGTGTGTAGCCGGATAGCCATGTTATGAGAGAACAACACTGTGGGTGGAAACGACTTTGGTGGTCATCGTCGGCGCTCTTTGCTAGGATTCGGTACTATTTGTACAGCTCGTGTCTTGAATACTTAGAGCTAGTTTGCCTTGCTGCTAGTCGCTAGTGCTACGACGGTCAGATTTCGGCGTTTGCGTTGGTGGTATGGGGTTCCCAGAAGCACCAGAAAGTGCTGTCTAAAGTTTCAAGAGGGGCATTGGTTTAGAACTTTATGGAGCCAGACGACAACGACAACGAATGCGACTACTGACTACTCCTGATGCTGCTGCAGCCGCGGTTGTACTACTACGACCAGACCAGCGTATTGCTTTTGACATCTGGGTAGTTGTCAAAATTATGGTGCCTTTTTGGGTACCCTAAATATTAGGTGCCGATTCTGGGGATTCCTTACTACATTTATAGCAAAGAGCTTCAAAACCCTATTCTAATTATTAAGGCCCCTGATCCTTACAGCAGCTCTTATAGTAGCCTTCTAGACTCCTCTAAAGGAATCCCTATTCTAATGATTAAGGCCCCGATATTACATCGCCAGTTTGGCTGCTGCTGGCCCTGCATCCGATGGTGGAGGCGGCTGCGGCACCTCGATGGTGGGAGGTGTGGCCCCAATGCTTGCACTCAAGTCTTTACCAGTTATCCTCGTTTGTTTGCATTTAAAAGCATACATGCATGCATACATACATACATGCATACATACATACCTACATACATACATACCCATCTACATATACATGTGTATATACAATCATATACATATACACAAGCATGTACATATACATATGCATAAACATACAGATGTACATGCATACGTACATATAAAGAAATACAAGCGTGTATGTACATGTATTTTTACCTACTATACGCACATATGCATACATATACGGACATATACGCACATACATGCATGCATCCACAACTACACATACATGAGTACACACATCCATCCATCCATCCATCCATCCATCCATCCATGCATGCATAAATACCTACGTGGATACATATACATACATACATACATACATGCATACATATGTGCATGTGTATGTAGGCATGTGTTTTATATGTGTATGTGTACTCGCACTTACATGCATGCATGTGATGTCAGGTATATGTTTGGTCACACTTGTGGTAAGCACTACCGCGAGTATTGCGAGCATGTTCTTCCGGTTGCAGTTTGCCGTGGAGTAGTGGCTGTGCAATCCAGTCCGTGGGGGAAGCTTCATGTTTGAATTTAACGGATCCAATACTGAAGTTCCTGTAGGTGTGTTGCCTAAATCCCACAGGTCTCCACGTCCTCTTCCCCCGAGATTCTACATCTATAACCCTAGACCCCACCCAAACCTTAAGCGCTCAAGCATCTAATGTTTGACTGCCAGCTTCAGCCGAGCGCATGCGTCCCGACCAACTCTTCAGCACTCGGCGGTGCCTGAGCAGTGTTCTGCCTTAAGGGTTTAGGTTTTCAATTTACAAGCTATAGGGGTTTAGGATTTCGGGGTGAGGTTAGCGGTTTCGGGAGGGTTTAGCGAGACGTGCTTGCGTCACGAGGACCCCACAACACCCGACCTTGGGACAGCTTTTACCGTAGCAGGTGTCATCCGAAGAGAACGCCAAGTCCCTAGCGCTGTACTTCGACAGAGAGGCCTTTCGTATGCCAGTCGGCGTGAAATCGGGAGCCTTTTGGTCTGGCTGATCTGGGGATTTCTGCTGAACCCTGAACCGAAACTTCCCTAAACCCTAAGCCTAGACCATAAACCCTCGAGCTAGCAGAATTTGGGTGTAGGACTGTGGGTTTTAGGCGGCTCCCCGTCTGGGATGCAAATCGCGAAGACCTAAATAAAGGATCTCCAAGCACATCTTGTTCTAGTATGTTCTAGTCAAATAAGGCCACTGTAGGCCAGGAGGCATCAGGTCCCTTTGTATGGGGCACCTCTCCCAATGATTTGTTTTTGGCTGGAGCCTGTGACCCTAGTCTCCCTGTTTGTTTCAGCGCTAAGCTTTGAAACTCAGAATCCTCAGTCCTCAACTCTGATATGAGGTCTGGCTCATATGTAACACCAGTCCTGCCGACCCCCCTTGTTCGGGGTCGACCGGGACATTTTGTGGATCAGTGTCTTGGCCGTGGGGCCCAGGGTTTCGAGTTTGGCATGCATCGTGGGTGCGAAACTTATAGTCTGCTTTTGAATTATCTTTGATTTTTGTTCATTTAAAACCCAGGAGAATATTAAAAGTGATGTTTTTATTATGGTTGAAAGGAGGGTATAGAAAGGGTCTTACTTTCGACGGTGTCGAGTGTGAACTGGGCGCGAAAACATTTCAGTCGCAACACACAGTTGTAGCAGGAGACCTGACATTTTGTAGTAAGCTCATGATGAACAGACAGGAACACTTCTGTCAACCCAGGACAAATCGATCGTCATGATGTGCGATGGAAACACATGTGCACACAGGCATGTCTAATGATCTATGTGCTGGCTTGTCTCAGCGGCTGAGTAGGTAACCTGTAGCCTTCTGGGGCATATATGGGTAGTTGTCAAAATTATGGTCCCTTTTGGGGTACCCTAAATATTCGGTGCCGTATTATATTCAGGACCCAAAGAGGGACCCTAATTTTGACAACTCCCCATATACTCCTAGCATATCTTAAAGAGGCTAACCGTTTTTGGGATAGGATATTCAGCCCCTAAGTTGTGTATCATCTTGGAGACTTGAGGTGCGAAATGGGTCACATTCCAAGGCCTGTCGCATCTCCACAGGATAGGCTTCCAGAATCCCACACCACCGGCCCCGGGCCCGCTTTCCATGAACTTGCGAGGATCCTTGACCCGTAATCGAAATCTTTTCTACGTGCTAGACGGATCATCGGAGAAGAACAGCCTGTCTCCCACGCCCACAGCCTTGGCCTGTGCCAGGCCCGCCGCTACTTCGTCTACACAGAAGGCCGACATTTCAGATCTGCGCAGCCCCGGAACCATCAGCACTTGGAGGTTCAGGGGTAGATATAAGTATAGGGTTATAAGTCCCCTAACATGAGTTATAAGTATAGCTACCCTACTTATGACCTTACATATAACTACCCATGAACCTCCAAGTAGGGTTCAGGGTTTGAGATTTTTCAGAACGACTAGGGCCCGGCATTTCGCAAACGAGGGCTCCTCGCAGAAAGCCCTGGCTACGTATTCTGAAGGAATATAGCTTGAATATGCTGGAATCATAACACAAAGCCATATTCTGCCTTGTAAGAACTATGATCCTCAGATGTTCTCGGTAGGCTTTGAGAAGTTGTCTTCGGGTCATGCCTGGCCGACCTCTATGTCGATTATGGCGTCAATTAAGGTCCAGATATCGCTTTTCTCGCCTCCAGTCACCCTGAAAAGGTAGGTCGAAGCGAAAAGGAGCCCTAACAAGGCATCCCCAGCGGAGGTCAAGCCTGCTCCAACCCAAGCCCAAAGCCGTCGCAGAGAACGGTAGGATTGCATGTCTTCAGATGGTTCCAATGGGTGTCTGCACCTGGCGCTTCTACCTAGAGTGAGGGTAACCAGAGTACCTTAAAAAAGGGGATTTGACCCCCCAAAACATGGTACATATACCTTTGTAACCTAGTAGTAGAGTAGGTAACCTTTAACCTTTTTTGGGTAGTCCCTAAATAACCAAAAAGGCAAACCTTTAGTTCCCCATGATACCCGACAAGTAAGTTAAGCCCGGTGAAGCTCTAGGTCCCAAAAAATCCTAGGTACTGTTATCCCTAAATCAGAATAGTAACTCCTAGTATAGAAGCCCTACATTCGACCATATAGGTACTTTGGACTTGCACCCTAAACCCTAAACCTGAAACCCTAAACCTGAAACCCTAAACCTCAAACCCTAAACTCTAAACTCTAAACCTGAAACCCTAAACCTCAAACCTAAACTCTAAACCCTAAACCTGAAACCCTAAACCTCAAACCCTAAACTCTAAACCCTAAACCCTAAACCGTTAGCTCTAGGGATTAGGAACTCAAAGTCGCCTGTCCTCTCGTGCAGATCTCGGCCAGGCACGATCGCCTCCTCCGAGAAGGCGTTTAGCATGCCCGGGCCTTGGCGGGATGTATGCAGAGTCAAAACAAGGTTTAGCGAATTGGGTTTAGGGTTTAGGTTACATGTCAGAGTTTCCCTAAACCCCAAATTTGAACCCGAAAAAACCCCAAACCCTACACTGCGAAGCCTGTCAGAGTCCACAACCCTTCACCCTCAAACCAAATCCAGACGATCGTCTCAGTATCAACCGTGTTTTGAGGACTGTTGGACTTTGGGCTTATGGGACTTCAGATTGCAAGGTTGCGGGCTTACGGTTTTGGGGTGTGTTGTGTGTTTAGGCATTGGCATTCATATACGGTTTTCGGTAGGGCGAACAGGGTTCGGGGTAGGGGTTTGGAATGCTTCCATGCTGTGGGGTTCAGGAAATTTTGGGGTTCAAGGCAATAGGGTCTACGGTTTTGGGGCTTGGGGTTGTCCGGGGTTGCGGTTTTGACGAGCCAGGCTGAGCGCTGTACACCTGCACCTGCCCAATAAACCCTAAAACATCCCGAACCCCCAGCTTGGAACTCTGACCTTCCAAAGCCCGAAAGAAATCCTTATAGTCCTGATAGCATCTGAAAAACCCTGAACCCGGCTTGCGGATCCGCTCCAAAGCCTAAACTGCCATCTAAACCCTGAAACACCTCAACCCTAAACCCTGAAGCGTCCCATCCAAACCCTGAAACCTCTAAAGGGAACCCCAGAAAGTTGGAATATGGATTGATTAATGGTAGGATCCCCTATAATTTACTTTAAAGGGGTTAGGATAATGATATTCCAACTTTCTGGCTTCTACTGTCGAGGTACTTCAATGTTGCTCGAGGGCCGACTGTGCAGAACATATGCGAAGTCGGCCGGGAGCTCGGATTCAGTGGTTGGGTGTGTGCGTGCATGCGCGCGGAAACACGGGACACACACAGATATGCATATATACATGTATATATGTATATACAAAGCGAGAGAGTGAGAGAGAGAGCGAGAGAGAGAGAGAGAGATAAGAAGACAGAGAGATAGATCGATCGAACGATAGGAAGACAAATAGACGAGATTCTCATTCTTATTAATATGTATTTTTAATTTTGGTTTCCATTCTTGTGTAGTCAAGGTCCATGCAAGCGCGCTTTATGAGCGAATACACTGGCTTGAGAGGGTTGTACAGGGTTCTTGGGCTCGTAAGGTTTTTTCAGGAGACGACTGAGTCTTACTCAACTCAGACTCTTTGACACAGAGCGACGTTCGATAGTACATCCGGAAAGACAGAGCGCACATTGAACCAAACATTAGTGCCCCCAAGCCACAAAGCCCCAGCCCTCATGCCAAAACTTTGACATCCCTAGCCCCAGGCTTTTTCATCCTGTTGAACTTAAAACCCTAAACCCACTACGTGCGCAGCCATCGTAGGCTTCAACGCCGGACATTCAACGGCGATCTATCTCAATGCGAACCCACAGGCCCAACTGGGGAGCAGGGTTTGGGATTTGGGGCTTATACAGGGTTCAGGATTTGGGGTAGGCTTTAGGGTTTATAGGGTTTAGGGTACCGTTAGGATTTGGGTTGGGGCTTGCAGGATGTTGCCGAACTGTATGTTTTGTCAAAGAAAACGATCTTATCCTCGTTTGTGCTGTCCGGAAACCATGGCAGGGACCCGAAATGGGGCGGTTTGGGACTGCGATCAACTCGTAAGATGCCTGAAAGTCAGGGAGTTCGTTGTTACTTCGTCATTTGATGCTTTGCATGCGCAGGGGGCTTCTGAAGAACCCTCCAGCCTGTATAGTAGAGTGCTCCACCTAGTAGTAGAGTAGGTAACATTTTATCTTTTGGCTAGTATAGTCCCTACATAATCCCTATATAACCAAAAAGGTTAACCTTTAGTTCCCCATGATACCCGACAAGTAACCGTAGGTCCATATATGAAGCTCCCAAAGCCCTGTGGAAGTTGGCTCGCCACCTGGAGTGCACATCAAGATCACACCAGGTTAAGAGAACAAACAATAGGGTTTCGACTCCTTGGGATTTACTAATACTGTGTGTTTTCTTTTTTTTTTTTTTTGGGGGGGGGGGTCCCTGTTATATTTTTAGTATAAGGGGCCCCAACACCCTATTCTTCTTTTTATGCAGGGATTGAAGGTTTGAGGTTCTTGGATTTTCCTTAAACCAGAAATTATAGACCATCTAGATATTCGTTCTTGTATCTCTAAAACCCTAAGTCTGAACCCCCCAAACCCTAAATCCGTAAAAATCTGCATGTCAAGGCCAAGGTCTATTCCTTCGACATTGGCCAGTTCCCATACACGCGGGGAAACGCGAAGCTGATGAAAGAGCCGAGGGTTTAGGGGTTTGGGGTTTAGGGTTTCATGAAGGAGCCTCTATGAGTCTTGGTCTACAGCTGTGCGCTAGATAACACTTGCAGATCGAGGGTTTGCTGAAGTATATGGACGGCCGCATATGTGAGTTAATGAGTAGGTATGCGATGTAACACGAAGCCAAAGGTATTATGTGCCAGTATACATACTTGTGCGGTGGCTATGCGTGTATCTCCCCAGAGATCCCAATACCCCTTAATCAAGGAATATACCTGAAACCATAATATTAAGGCCCCTATAGATTCAGGTATATTCCTTAATTAAGGGGTATTGGGATCTCTGAGTCACGCGCACTCCTACAGCTGCGCAAGTGCCAGGAATTCCATGTTTCAGACCTCACCCAGACAACCTGAACTGCTCCAATTAGCGACAGGGCGTCGGAATACCGCAAGGTTACAGTTCATTATGTTGCATTATTTTGAACTCTACCATACAAAACTATACGTACTGTATGATTATATTTTCCCGAGTTGCAACACTGCCCCATACTATTCAGTGGCGACGTCAACCACACGAGATGCCCAAGCCAAGATCCCACTGTCACAGGGGGTTACTACCCCAAATCAGCATAGTAATTCCGGATACTTAGAGGATCATGGGTAGTTATATGCAGGGTTATAAGTAGGGTAACTATACTTATAACCCATATTGAGGGACTTATAACCCTACTCATAACTACCCCTAAACCTCCAAGTAGAGGAGCTCTACAGTGCTAGAAAGGTGCTTTGGACTTTTTTTGTTGGGGGGGGTCCTTTTTCAGGTTTATAGCTTATTGGCTGTACACTCAACTCTTCAACTTTTGGGGTTCTTATAAGGTAGTCGATTCTAAAAGTGTCAACTTGTATTTCCTTGGGTTTTGGGCCAGTTAGATAGTTGCCCCTACTTAACAACCCCCAGTCTTTCCACAGGAGCTGTTCCCCGACCGCTTCGAATACATCAGCGGGCCGTCGGCTGAGACGGTCAAGACCTTCGCCGAGCAGAGGCCGGGCCGGTAGGAGTCTTCTCTTTTGGGTTTGGGGTTCAGGGTTTGGGGGTTTTGGGGTTTGGGGTTTTAGAGTTTAGGGTTTAAGGGTTTAGGGCTTTAGGATATTAGGGTTTGGGGTTTCAGGGTTTAGGGTTTCAGGGTTTCGGGTTGATAGGGTTTGGGGTTAGGGGTTTATGTTTGACGGGGTTTAGGGTTTACGGGTTTCGGGTTGATAGGGTTTAGGCTCTAGGGTTTAGGGTTTAGGGTTTTTGGGTGTTGTTTAGGGTTTGGGATATGGGGGCTGGCTTCGGCGTTTCTTCTCTACAACCGCCGCCAAAGCTGCAGCTTAAGCCGTTGGAGTTTGTACAGGAAGTGCTGGTTTTGCGAATCTTGGCTGAGGACGTTTGCTTGCAGAGCAAAGTCGTCAATTTAGGGGCCGTAATAATTAGAATAGGGTTTTGGGGCCCAGTATACTAGATTTTAATAAGGAGCCCCAAACATTAGGTTGGCTTTTTGGAGGTCACCTGCACATTTGGAAAAGGGCCTGCCGACAAAAGGAACACAGAAACCTGAGTCGATATAGTAAACTGCCTAAGCTCCATAAAACGCTAAACCCCAGGCCCTAAGCCCTAAACCGCATACCGCCTAGCACAATCTCCAGAGGCCAGATGTGCGCTGTGACGTCATCAGCGCGTGGGCCTTTGCTTGCGGCATGATGATGGGGGCTTTTTTGAGCATCTGTAGAGCCCTAAGGGTCCACATATACTACCATTATGGAATTAGGTCGCAAAACACCGCCCCCTATTATGGGTTTGGAGATCTAACTCCATACTTAATGGTAGTATATGTGGACCCTGTGGGGAGTTTTACCATGAAGGATTCGGGGCATACGCTTGGGGTGAATGAAAGATTTGCGGGGAAGAGGCTCATGCATATCTATAACGCTGCCGGATCGCACAAATCTAGAAATCTCGGACTCTAGATTCTAAGCCCCACCTGGACCCTGAGGAACATACCTCTTTTAGGGTTCCCTAATATGATTTTTGTATAGGTCCTTAAAAAGGTAGGTCATTTGGGGTTAAGGCAAGCCCTATAGATCTGAACTTCGCATGAAGCCGGGTGTTTTATTCCTTGAGGTGGGCTTTGAGTTTGTGATCGTTGAAAGATTCCTCAAAAGAAGCTAGAACTTGGGTACGGCCCCCACTCAGTAACAGTTGGATATTATTCGTAATATATAGATATATAAGGCCCTTAATAGTAGCCCTATTATAGACTGTTACTGTCTGGGGGCCGTACCCAAGCTAGAACCCCCCCCAAGCCCAGCCAGAGCCCGGACACGGAGGTTGATGGAGATCACAGCACCGAAGGCACACTGGCAGATTTAGACAACCTCCGGAAGCTTGCATCGTGCAGGCCGGATCTTTAGGGTTTAGGGTTTTAGGGGTTTAGGGATTCAGGGTTTAGGGGTTTAGGGTTAAGGGGTTTAGGGGTTTAGGGTTTAGGGGTTTGGGGTTTAGGGCTGGTTGGTGTCTTCGGCAGTGTTTGCTTGAAGCTTTTGGGGGCTACCCATAGAGGCACCACAGTTCCTTTTCGGGGCTCATATTTAGAATCCTGTAAGGCACTCCCAAAAAGGAACTACTGCGGGGCCTATGGGTAAGCATGAGCTATGGCTTCCTTGAAGGTAGAGCTGTTTTGGTTGACGTCCTCTAGTATATACAGTTGGATTCCAAAAGGGGCCCTATTCTGGTTACCTTTCAGGTACTTTGACGGCAGTAACCAGGGCCCTGAAGTGGAACTGCATCATATTTAGTAAGCTGAAGAAACTGGAGCAACCGGATCATAAGAGCAACGTTCTAGTTCCAAGGTATCCATGTGCCTGTATATAGTACATACATAGGCGTTAAAGTACCTGCAGAGGAAGCTTTTGATCGGCTAAGTTTTTACTGCATAAGCATAGACTGTTAGAGAATGCTAGGTTAAAGGCATCCCCAACCCCCAAACCTTTACCCTGAAGCCATCATCCCTAGAGTACCCTTATAGTACTCTTTAAAAGTACCCTAAGCCTACAGAGCAGGAATTGGGTCCTGATGGACGATGCGGGCTGGAACTCCACAAACTCAGCCTGGCAAATGGCGAAGGATCTCGGGATCCTCACACAGGTCCCGAGGATAGGGTTTTGGAGTTCAGGGTTTAGGGTTTGGTAAGGATTTTAGGGTTGAGGGTTTTGCTTCGTGGTTTTGAGGGTTTTGGGTTTAGTAATGTAAGGATTTCTAAAGGTTAGTGCTTCGTCGTAGGTTGGGGACATTCGCTTCCCTCCAAAGCCCTATATAGCCCCACAAGTCTGACCCTTTGAAGCCTTAAACTTTTAAATCCTCCATAAACTCCGAAACCCCAAGGCCAAACAATCGTCATCTCTAAACCTTACATGCTACAAAAACAAACAAAGAAACTGGATAACATGCGGCGGCAGCACCACAACGGCCTCAAAACACCAAAGCCCGAAGTCGTAAACTCGACATAGGGAGTCATTGTTGTAGCTACTTCGAGTGCCTAGGGTTGAGAATTCGTGAATCTCCAGCTTAGGTTTGAGTTTCAAGTATCTTGAATCACGGAAGCTTTGTCTAGAGTTTCTGGATGAGGATTGGCAGACTGCCGTACACCGGAAACCAGATCAGATGCACCGTCGTCGCAAAGCCGGAATCCGCCCAATAGCAGTTGCTCCCCTGTAGGTTCAGTCTCTGCCAAGGTATCGTGAGCTGAGCATTGGTAGCGTTGATTTTGAGAGGAGCTGTGGCCTCGAAGATGTTATGAACCATGAACCCTTAAGCCCCATCCCCCTAAACCCTAAGCCTCTAAGCAACTTAAGCCCCTGAAGCCTCAACCCTATAACTGCCTATAGCCTTAACCCTGAACCCCAACACCTGAAGCCAACAAGTCCAAGCTCCATCTCTTTGGGCTGTGAGCCAGGTAGAGTGCTTTGCCGACATGAATCCCAGGCAAGCTTACCCTAGGGATCGAAGGGCTGATATATTAAGGCTTTTGGGCCCAAAGACCACACTACATAAGGCTTTTGGGCATTTGTTTATCCCTAGGGTTAGAGGTTTTGGATTTAGAGTGTTGGGGTTTCGGATCTAGGGGTGTAGGGGTTTGGGGTCTGGGGGTTCCGGGGTTCCGGGTTTTGGGGGTTCAAATTAGGGCACAGGATTGAACGAGGAGATCACTTCTTGCAACTTGCATAAGACATGTCTGCACAGAAGTCGTATTGTTCTAATTCCCTCAGGGTCCAAAGGACCCAAAAATTAGGGACTCGGGTTTGGGATAGTAGATGATCGTAGTTATGTTGGTTACTATTTTGGAGAGTCTATGACACTTGGGTACGTGGACCCCTAGGGATTATTGAAGCACCCAGAGTGGCCTGCCTTCAAGATCAGTACAGGTACGAGTACCACCTCACGGTCCGTCGAGATCTCTCAACCCCCGAACCCTAAACCCCCCAAACCCCCACACCCCCAAACCCTAAACCCTAAACCGAATGCCCCATGGGCTCCCAGGGTACTGTTGTTGTTGTTGTTGTTGTTGTTGTTGTTGTTGTTGTTGTTGTTGTTGGTGTTGGTGTTGGTGTTGGTGTTGGTGTTGGTGTTGGTGTTGGTGTTGGTGTTGGTGTTGGTGTTGGTGTTGGTGGTGGTGGTGTTGGTGTTGGTGGTGGTGTTGGTGGTGTTGGTGTTGGTGGTGTTGGTGTTGGTGTAGGTGTTGTTGGTGTTGGTGTTGGTGTTGGTGTTGGTGTTGTTGTTGTTGTTGTTGTTGTTGTTGTTGTTGTTGTTGTTGTTGTTGTTGTTGTTGTTGTTGTTGTTGTTGTTGTTGTTGTTGTTGTTGTTGTTGTTGTTGTTGTTGTTGCTGCTGCTGCTGCTGCTGTTGTTGTTGTTGAAAAAGTCGGGGTCTTGAGTGATTCACCAATCCTAGGGTACCCCAGAGGGTAACATTCAGGGCACTTTTAAGGCTACCTTGAAGGGTTCCTTTAAGGGTTCCCTTTAAGGGTTCCCTTAAAGGGCACCTGTAAGGATTCCTTTCAAGGGCACTGTTAAGGCTACCATAAATGGCACCTTTGAGCTCCCTTCGAGGGTTATCAAGGGGTGCAGCGCTTGAGGATTAAGGCATCCATTCGGCTTTTCGTAGTGGCAAATCCCGGCCGAGGTATACCTTGCAGTAGACCCTAAACCCTAAACCCTAAACCGTGGGTGTAGGGTTACGGGGCTTATGATCCAGAAACCGCGAAGCTTTGGACTCTATACATTCCTGACCCCTAGAATCCCTTAAACTCTTAGACAAGCCTGACTAAATGCGCCCGGTGTTTAACACAGGCCGGACTACCAGTTCATGGAGTACCCGGAGAACCGCTCTTGGTGTCGGAGCCTCACAAGTTTGCAGAAGCTGCTGATGTTATCATCTAGCTTCCTTACCATCATTTCTGCCAGCCTCACTCTATGAACCAGCCCTAACAACCCCAAAGGCACTGCGTCGGTCCATCTGCATCTATCTTCCTCCAAACTTAAAATCCCATATTATGCAAACTATATAGCCCTAGACCGTTAATTTTTTACAAGCTATATAGCCCTAAGCCCCCCCTTTCTCAACCTATATAATCCTAAACCCTAAATTCCCCCAATGCAAACTTTTGAGCTCGGGCCGAAGCTGGGAAGGCCTGGGATTCTTCAACGTCCACGACTTCGATGACACCTGCCCAGTCTGGTTCGAAGAAAGCCCAAACACCGTGGGGGGCCTCAGCTTCTCCCAGACAGCCCAAAGCGCCTTGAAGAAGGAGTCGACCTTTATCTAGTTGGGGGGAGGTCGTTCATATGATTCCATTCAGCCCCTTCCAAATTTGCTTCTACCTCACGTCTGATAATGCCACTACTTCTACTACTTCGGTTGATGATATAAATCCTGTATTACCTTAATGACCCTGGACTATGGGAATTATGGTATATTCCTTACTATGGGAAATGCAGGATTTATATCATCAGCCGTTCTACTCCATCTCTGATCTTAGTGGCAGTATACACAGTCATGTTCACCATCATCATCATCATCGTCACCATTATCATCATCAACCCCATCATCACCAGAGTAATCACCACCAGCAACACCGTCACCTTGTTATTTTTCATAAACGGCCCTCGTGTTCATATTTGTGTTCGTATTCATCCTTTTCGTCTTCATGATCTTCACTTCTACCTTCGTTAACAACAACAGCAGCAGCAGCAACGACCACATCCAGACCGACAACGACAATTGCAGCTGCAACAATGAACATACAAGCAAACAGCAGCACCAGCAGCAGCGGCGGCAGCAGCGGCGGCAGCAGCAGCGACACAAGCACCGCCCCAGCAGTCATAAAAACACACACTTACGCCCCATGCAGAGCGATGGCCACGGAACTGCATTACAACACAAACTTGGGAAGCTAGGAAGTGATTAGAACCACGACCATCTGTGACATGCCAGCATCACTGACCTCAGTCCGTGGCATCTGCGACCCACAATGTACGTCACTAAACCTAGGACCTAGTACTTCAAGCCCAAGAAGATCTCGGAAGAATTGCGCAGAGCTGCAAGCACCTTGTAGCCTGAGATTCTCAAACCTCAAGACCCGGAAAACTAAATATGCCGAGAAGCGGACCTTCGTACGGCCCATCGAAATCTGAGCTGGGCTTGAGAAGACGGCGTGGGGCAGCAGAAACTGAAGCTGGCAGGCTGATACTCGACACCCTAAACCCTAAATGAACACTCAAAGCCTAAGCCCTGAACTTTTCAGTCGTGGGCTTTTCGGATGTTGGTTACAGGCAGTTTCGCGTTGAGAGCTTTTGGCTGGATAAAGTTTGTCTCATGTAAGGGTTTGAAAGCTTCGTGGGTTGCTGTCGTACCAGCTGCAGTAGATCTAGTAGGAGGAGGAGTGTAAGTCGTCGTTGTTTTGTGTGTCGTCGTACGATACCACGTGTGGCCGGGGCAGTAGTTCGTGGCATACGGGGACTCTAGATATATGTGCACAAAGAGCATCGTGCTTCTGTATTGTTGTGCTGATTACAGCGATTGTTCTTATTGTCATTGCTATTCTGGTATCGTTCTGGGGCCTTCGTGTCTGCGCCTCATCCTCTTGAACTCTTTCGCCGCCGCAGCTCGCAGAAACATGGATGGTTGTATGTACCTCTGCACATGGACTCCAGTGCGATCAGCCACGGATGCGGCAGTGTCAGTTAAGCAGAATGACGAACAACGATTTCAATTGCACCTACATGTAGATGATCATCACACAGAGCTCCCGTTAACAGGTCCATAGTCTTTTCTTGCAGAAGCCGCTACCGATATCCCAAGTAATGCAGATAAACCAAGGCTATATGCGACGACAGTTGTGCTTACTCGTAACCCACAGCTTAGTACAACAAGCAGCATCTAGCACCCCGTGGCTTCCGAGCCAGCCGTGGCCCGCGACCGTTGCAAGGCATGCTTCCTGAATGGCTCGGTTGTCCAAATCATAGCATGTGTGCCATGAGAGACCTCGATGTCATGGTGGGACCCAGTAGTCGGTGTAGGTGTGCGTGTGGGAGTCATACGTAGATCACTCTATACCTATACCTGGATATGTATATGTATGTGTATATATATATATACATCCGTACATGTATACACACGTTGTATGTATGCACGCAACTAATTTGTATATGTATAGGTATATACACACATGCATATACATAGGTTATTATATGTATACATGTGTGTATATATATATATATATATATATTGGTAGGTAAATAATAGTTGTCTGCTTTATTTGTTTTTCCATACATACATCCATACGTACATCCATGCATACATACATACATACATACATACATACAAAACACGTGTGTGTATATATATAAGTATATATATATACATATATGTATGTATACGAATTATGCATATGCAAGTATGTATGCTATATACATGTATATGCATATGTACTGTGTATTTGTGTGCGGCCTATCCCGACCAGGAGTTGCCATGTGGGTTGCGCCGGCGCCCTATGGTCAGCGAGGCGTGCCTGGATCATGTCCATACGGGAATGTCCAAAAACGAGGGGTACTTGACACGAGGCTTCAAAAAGGGTTACCATAAGGGCCACTATAGGGGAGACTATGAGGCTCACTACACGTTAGGATGAACAAGGTGGTGGGCTCTGACCGCTCGGGTGTGAATGGTTGTTGGGTGCCCTGACATTAAATCGGGCTCGGCCCCACTTAGGGCTCCTTAGTTTAGGATCTTGATTTAGGGTTCCATATTATCCCGTGCGCGGCCCCCTAGTTTCCGAAACTCGCGCATGGCAACGTAATCAATGTATGCCATCTGGCAGCGGCCGGAATCAGCTGGAGGTAGTGTTTGAGCATCTCCTCAAGCTCTCACCCAGAGCCTCCAAAACCCCTTAATTAAGGAATATACCTTAAATCATATTATGGATCCTACTGAGGGTTCAAGCTTTGCAGCTTGGCCTAAATGTTTGGTTTGAGGCATAATCCTAAATCCTAAACCCTACAAGCCGTGCAAACCCTAAGCCATGCAGACAAACCCGCAGCATAAAGCGAAGCCTCCCCTAGGGATCAAAATAGCCCAAAAGCCTTATCTAGTATGGTCTTTGGGCTCAAAATCCTTAATATATGAGTCCTTAGATCTCTATAGATCCCATAAGTGACCCCTTATGGATCCCGTTAAAGGAATCCTATATGAGTCCTTAGATCCCTAAGCCTAATCGAAGCCCATGGCGAGCCCGAAACCCTGAACCTTGAAGCCCGAGTCCTTTTAGGGTTTAGGGATTTGGGGTTTAGGGTTTAGGGTTTAGGGGTTGAAGGGTTTAGGGGTTAGGGGTTTAGGGGCCATCTCCGGCCATGAGGTCCTGAACGCCATGGCAGTCCTCTCAATCTAAATCCTACCTGGACCCTAAGAAACTTGCCATGTCTTTGCCGTACCAGTCTCATGATGTTCGAAGTAGCGGGACACCAAGTGCTAGGCACAGTCTCCTGTCTTTGAGTTCCTAAATATTATGTGCTTGAATATGTGGGGTTGCGGCACAACCTGAACAGCAAGCCTGACGCTGCAGATGCTAAGCCCTTGGTTCAAGATATAGTCAAGGTGAACCAGCAAGTAAGCGACATGGAGTTTAGGGTCTACGGTTTCAGGATTTATGGGGCTTAGGGTTTAGGGTGAAGGGGGAACATGAAACTCTACTTGCGGTCGTTGCTGTCGCTGCAGTAGCGCTTTAAATATCTAAGTATACATCAGTGAAGCTGGCCAGGTAGCATTGCTTGCTTACTGTCATTAGTTGAGCATAGGGTCCAAGCTGAAAGCATGCAAGCAAAACGAACGAATTCACGGAGTATGGCAGGATGGTGACCAACGGTAGGATGACTACTTAGATGCGTACATATGTGTAGAGGTGTACCATACCCTTGTGCCGTACAAACATTTCGTTGATGTGATACACATGTAGCCATAGTTGTGTGTATGTGTACCTTCGTATGCACAAATGTGTAGACTAAGACTCTATAGCTACTAATTGATTATACAGATACACATATACATATAAACACACACACACACACCTGTATATATGCACTGTTGATGTCAGCCTTGTGTCAGGGCCTGCTCCACAAGCGCCGCTCGTGGTAGCACACACAGCTGGCTTTGTGTGGTTCGTTGATTTCTTTGCTCTGGGCTGAACTGGTATATCCTAAGCAGTTCATGGGAGATGGGTTCTGGGGAAGGACAGGTGTTCCCGGATCATGGGCTCAAGTTCGAGGGGTGGCAAGCGGGTGAGTGCAGGGGGAGGACATGGCAAGCGACATCTGCGTAGATGATAAAAAGAGAAAACTCCTGTTTCTTTTTTAGGGGTTTCTGGAACCAGGATCTGTTGGATTCCGAACCAATGAAGCTTTGCCTGCAGGCAATCAATCGCAGGCAGTTCAGGTGAAGCTTGCAACGACCACGCCTCGTTGGACAAAACTAGGCTCACAACAGTGCAAATGCTGTGACAAACCTAGTGATCGTGGTGAAAGCAGCGGCAATGGCCGCACTACCCCCTAAACCCTAAACCCCAAATCCCCTAAACTAGTAGCAGTAGCATACACACCCTTTTTGCAGCAGAAGCATCGATCCATGCACGGTGTGTACCCCCACAGTCGGGCTTGGTGGCTTAAGTACATAGATGTATGTAGAGAGTCTGCACGGCACAGTGCTCGGAACAAATGAGTGCCCCTTGCTTCAGCCGCTCAACAGCCAATGTTTGCAGCAGAACTGAGAACACAGGTTGGCTGGTGGAACTTGCCTAGGTCAACCTCGTCTTCACTTACCCAAGGCCCATAATCCGAAACCCTGTAAGCCCTTAAATGCCAAACCCCACCCGAAGCCTTGAACCCTTAAATGCAAAACCCCAAACCAAAGCCAACACTCCCAGATCTCTGCTTCTGGTCTGTCTGGCCAACACATTAGGCTGGGTCGGGGGTGGGATTAGGGTTTAGGGGTTTAGGGGTTGGGCTCTTCGGCATGTGTTAGGTGGCTGCGGTTAATGAAAGATCTTTCGTTTAAGCCTTGGAGTCCGGGCATTGGTCCCTAAACCCTAAAACCCAGCCTTGCAGTATATCCGAAACCCTAACCCTAAACCCTCTGACAGTTGAGTGGTTTGGGAAGTTTCGGGTTCCGGCTAGCATGGCGATGTGGAACTGAAGCCTATACACCGTAGCCGGCGTAAACCCTAAACCCGAGATACCCTAGGTATCAGGTCCGGGAGCCCCAGTGTCTTGACCCAAAGGGTCCTCGGCACCGTTATGGGGGATACTTCCCTAAATCATAGCATTAATTCCTGATATAGAAACCCTGCATTCTACTATATAGGTACTTCGGACCCTTTGGGGAAACTGAAAATTTGGGTTTAGGGCTTAGTTGAGGGTTTAGGGTTTTAGGGGTTAGGGGTTTAAGGTTTGACACGAACTAAGACATGGAAGCGAAGACCGAAGACTCCTGAACACAGTTTTTCGTACCCCCAAATCCTTAGGGGTACTTAGAAATGATTTCTAATTTTGGGTTATTATTATCCCTAAGAAACAGCTGAAACTATACTTTTTCCGAGGGTTCTAAGTTCAGTATAGAAACCCCAAACCCAAAGACCCTAAACATCCCGAAACTCCAAAACATCCCTAAACCTAATGTATAAACCCTAAACATCCCTAAATCCTGAACCGTACACCCCTTGTAGACACACACCTTGCACGCCGGTTTGTTCTGTGGGCCGGCGCTCTGAGAACAGTCGGATCATCCCTGAACAGTTGCATACTTATAGGCCCCATAGTAGGTCCGTTTCGGGATTACCTTATAGGACTATACATATGAATCCCCAACAAGGAACTACTATGGGGCCAATGGGTACGTGTAAACTTACAAATCTGCCTGACCCTAAATCCGATAAACTTTAACCCCCAGAATGTCCTCACTGCTTATCCCCCATTCATCCTAGATTTTAACCCTCTAATAATATATAGATATACAAGACCATTATAGCAGACTGTCGACCTCATAGTAGCCTACACCCTAAAGCCTAAACCCGTACGGGGCCGGGTCAGAGCATTTTATGGCCACCGGCCGCTCTGCGCCAAGTGCGCAAGCGCGTATCGCTCCATGTACCCAAATGGTACATACTTTGGCCCTAAAATTGTTCCTATTTAGTCCTAGGTATTTGGGAGCCAAAGTATATACGATTTGGATACATGGACCTTAAGGGCTTCTCAGAAGATGATGCCAACAGCTTCCACCACCATCCTCAGCGCCTACTCTTCCAGGACCTCAAATTAGCGGCTTCGAAACTCAGCATCCGACCAGCATCACGAGCATCAATTGCCAGCCTTTCCAACCTCATTTAGCCGAAAGTAAATGCGAACGCACAATAATAATGATAAGAATAGTAACAATACGAGTAGTGGTTGCAACGGAAACAATAACACGTATCAAACATACTGAGAGCGCTGACAATACCATGAGAATCCTTTGTCAGCCAGCCACTCTCTATTTCAATCTCTGTGGCCCGTACAGCGAGCATCATGAGCATCAGTTGTCTGACGTTTCAACCTGGAAGCCGTTCGCGCCGACATCATGAGCACAAGTTCACATTGCACGTCAGGCCCTTCGGCGCGAGCAAGCGAACATGATAGGCATCCACTGCCAGCCGCTTACACCGTTTACATATGTCAGAATCCGTTTCAACACATGCGCCCGGTGCGGCGAACATCACGAGCATCAGTCGTCTGATGTTTCAGTTTAGCCCGGCGGGTGACCGGGCATCATCAGCATCAGCTGCCATCCTTTTCAGCACATGCTGCCAGCACAGCAATCATCGTGGGGCATCGATTTGCCAGACCTTTGCCATGCCGGGTCAAGCCCGGCCGGTACAAGCGAACACGATAGGCATCGACTGCCAGCATGTTCAACTTCCCTCCGGTTGCATGTACATCACGAGCATCAGCTGCCATCCGCTTCAACACCTGTGGCCCGTATTTTGAGCATCAGTTGCCAGCTGCTTCAGCCCAACTTTGCGCCGGTATCATGAGCAAAAGTTTTTGCAGCTGACAGGTCGGGACAGCCTGCCTTCTGCTTCTTGTTCTTCTGTAGATCCCATGGTTTTGATCCTTAATCCGCATATGACCAGAATCGCCTCCGCCCTTAAAGGAAGCTAGAGGAAAGCCGAACTACGTGCAATCCTGCCCCTGCTTGTCACAGGCCGCATGCCAGCCCGCCTCTGCAGGCAACCGCATTCGTTCAGGGTTTCGGGCTTTTAGGGTTTAGGGTTTAGGGTGGCAAGGTCTACAGCAAGGTATGTCATAACAGCATTCCCGCCAGCGAACTCCAACGTACGTGCACCCACAGATCTGAAGGAGATGCTACTAGACACTGTGCTGGTTCGACTACCACTACAACAACATCAACAACATCAACAACTACTACTACTACTACCACCACTACTACTACTACTACTACTACTACTACTACTACTACTACTACTACTACTACTATATACTACTACTACTACTACTACTACTACTACTACTACTACTACTACTACTACTACTACTACTACTACTACTACTACTACTACTACTACTACTACCACTACTACTACTACTACTACTACTACTACTACTACTACTACTACTACTACTACTACTACTACTACTACTACTACTACTACACTACTACTACTACTACTACTACTACTACTACTACTACTACTACTACTACTACTACTACTACTACTACTACTACTACTACTACTACTACTACTACTACTACTACTACTACTACTACTACTACTACTACTACTACTATTCCTACTATTACTACTACTACTACCTCTGCTAGCCCGAGCACTGGCATAGCAGCAGCACCAGCACTCGTTTTCCTATCACTGCTGCACCACCAACCACGACTATCAACGTTACAATCTAGACAGTTCCTCTCGTAGTTTGACAACCCTCGGAAGACTCATTGCCGTCACAATCATACCAATAGCAAGTGTTGTCGTACGGCCGACTTGTGCAACTTTGATAATCGTCAAAACATTTAACAACCGAAAGTGCCAATAAGCGATGCGCTGGTCTCATTACACTGAGTTTCACCGACAATGGCATGATATGGTTGCGTTGTTTCTTGTTGTCTTTTGACCAATGAAGCGTCGACCCTCGGCTCAAAGCCAGAATCCAGTGTAGTCTTTAGAACTTGAGCTCCTGAACTCGAAGCTTGCACTCCACATCCCAAGGGTTTAGGGTTTAGGGTTTAGGGTCCCAAGCCGCAGCTCTGCACCGCTGCACCTAAAAAGCACCGTGCCGCAACAGTGGATTGCTAGTGTGAAACAAACCTGAGCCAGAACGGAACCTTCAAGCAAGCCCGATGGCCAAACACAAATCTCTGAATCCCAAACCGCGAAGCCCTGGAAGTTTTGAAGCCCTAAAACCCGGACCCGCACCCTGAAACCGCAAATTACATAACCTGAAGCCCTAAAACTCCAAAGCCCCAACACCCGAAAGCCTTAAATTTCCAAAAACTTAAAGCCCTGACACCCTACAGCCCTAAAGTCCTGAAGCCCTATCGCACGAATAACCCGAGGCCAGATTCTGCGCACCATCGCCGCCCATCTCGGTGCCATAGTCTTGGAACCTTCCGGCTCGTTGCAGGGCTTTGGGTGTTTTCAGTGTTTTCATGTTCTAGGGTTTAGGGTTGAGGGTTTGGGGTCTTTGGGTCCGTTGGGTTAGTCGAGAGTTCCATGCGGCGGGTTGAATCCTAGGCTCACACCAACTCCCAAAGCTGTATATGCTAGTAGAATCGAGCCCTCACGGGCTGGAGTTGGAATACATGCAGGGGAGGCCCTGCAGCCTAAACCGGAGGAGCACGGAGTACCTAGACTTATAAGACCCTGCTTTGAAGATCCATACAGTAGAAGCCAGAAAGTTGGAATATCATTATCGTAACCCCTTTAAGGTAAATTATAGGGGATCCTACCATTAATCCATATTCCAACTTTCTGGAGTTCCCTGTAAGGGCAAGAACCGAAGGAGCGTCATCGCAGTCTTTCTCAGCATCTTTCAGTCGTAGTTCAATTGTGCATGCTAGGTTGGGCTCTGGAATACAGCAGTTTCGATTCCGGGACGGGAGAGCCGTACTGTTACTATCAGCTTCGACACGGTTGTGCCAATGCTATTTGAGGAGTTAGGGCTGCGCAATGTCCGTTCCCGGAGCACTCTTCTTCCAGGCTCTTCGCAAAACACACATGGACATCGCTAGCTCTCTCGATGAGCTAACTCTGTAGGCTTCTAAAACATGCAGGAATCATGTGTAGGAAGTCTGCATATTCCGAGCTCTATCTTCCTAACCAGATGGCCGAACGCGAAGAGGACACCTGGGAGGTCGAGGAGCTTTCCACGGAGAGCGCCTCAGAAGAGGAGCCCGAAGAAAGCCCGGAGCAGGAGGCGGATGCTGCGGAGGAAGCTCAGCTTCCCCGGCAAGAAGAGATCGATCTTGCACCTTCTCAGGTGTTTTTCACCCACGACCACATCTCCTCCAAATTCCGGTCTGGCACCTTGATTGACGATGCAGTTCGCGACATTATCAACGGCGACAAGGCTTTCGATGATTTCCCTAGCATCTTGTGCACCAGGTTCCGTGAGAAACTGTTCTCTATTAACAACAGGCGACTATTTGTTGCTCGAGTCCTGGAACAGATGGGTTGTCTTCATTTGATTCACATTGTCGTCGTTGCCTTAGACGATCCGTACCTACAAAGAGAAGGGGATGGTGGGCTCACGAAGTGGGAAAGGTCTTTTTCTACGACAAACGGTGGCAAGTTCGTTCGTGTACGGAGTGACTTTTGGAAGTTTCAAGCACTGGCCATGCCGGAGAAGCCTATCAGAGCCCGAGGCGCAGCAAGGCAAGTCACAGCCCCGAGATCAGTTCTCATTTGGCAGGGAACTGCCGCCCTGAAAAAGAATGATGATCCCAATCCCCGCAAGAGACTGCAGGAGGCCAAATGGAAGTTGCAGCAGAGCTTGCCAAGCGATATCCTCGACCAGATCGGCAACACCTACTGCATTTCATGGGAGATCATAACTCACCCGCGCAGCTGCTGTGAAACTTACGCCAGCCTTGAACTGCCCAAACTTTCCGGAGGGCGTGCAAGCAATGCGTGAGGTAGTGGCACGTCGGTACAGCATGAAGAACCAGAAGACCGGCATTGAAAAGAAAAGCGTCTTGAGTGTGCAGGCGCCGCTCGACATGTCAAAGCAAGAGAAGCGTGCGGCAGAGAAGCAGAAGTCCATGGCCAAGAAAGATCGTGATAAACACAGACGCAGGTAGCCGGCAGCAGATTGTCATTTTTGGTTTCCACGGGGCGGAACTTCAGTGTTTCGCGGAACTTCAGTCCGTGACCGGAAGCGAGCTATAGTTTGTTTTTGCATCCTTGCCGTTTCTCCGACTGCAAAGCAGTGTTACGCAAGGAGAGATGACGAAACATTTGCAAAAACATGTTGCAGGCTGTATGACTGTATGGCCCTGGAGACCTGTAGAATCACTGTAGAATAGGTACCAGTGCAGTAGTGGTTCGTATAGGAAGCCGTTAAAGGCGCTAAATTTTGACTTGCAAACCCTAAACTCACCAAACCTTAAACCCCAAAATAAACAGCCTGAACCCCAAACTCTATACACCTCAAGCCTGAAGCTAAAAACCCATAAGACCCTAAACTAAAACCTCTAAACCCCGTGATAAACATAAAAAAGAGCAAATCCAGGCTTCGAGGGTGTGATCTCCAATTTTGTGAACGCGGGATCCCGCAGGGATTTACCCAAAACCTGGAGATGCCCAAGTTAGTGACCATGACCCCTGTTATATGGGGCCCTTAATTAATAAGTACATACCTAAAACGTTGTGGTGGTTCTTTATTATAACTATATTATATTGAGCCCCCAAACCCTCATTACATTATTAAGGCCCCTATATTAGCGACCATGATCCTTGTATTTTATCTGCGTGTCTCATTACTACCAAAGCACAGCACAGCACTTGCTGTTGCACACGATGCTAGAGTGCACGACATCCTGTGCATGTGTTGCGTTGAAGTCACACTGATCCAATCTGCGTCAATCCCAAGCCGTTCACATTAGCCCGAAAGCTCTCAGTTCAACGGAAACGCTGCAAAGTTTCAGCTAACGTCGGGCATCTTGGCCACCGAACACTGCTCCCACGCTGTACCACAGGCAAGTTTCAGCCTTCTCGATGGTTTCAAATCACATGAAGCACCTTGTTCGGGTGATTTTGTGCTCAAGTCAAGCACCCCCAGCCTTGCCCTCCGATGGGCGTCGAAGATTCTGCAGTCACTATGGCGGCAGTTGAAGAGGAGACGAAGTTGCAGCGCATTTTTGTTGCGTTAAAGGCGCGTACGTGTATAAACTCGGCCTCAGCCAGTTATTCTCAAAACATGGTTAGCAGCGTCGGCGAAAAGATTCGCACCAAACACAAGCCAAAAGCTTGAAACTATACGTCCAATAGAGGAGAATTTACATACATACATGCATACATACATACATACAGCCTTGCGTACTTATATGTCTGTGTACACACAAATGCATCTATGTACATATTACATTTATATGTATATAGTTACACGCAGGTATACGGGTTTTATGTATGTATGTATGTATGTATGTGTATATAATATATATATATATATATATATATATATATATATATATACGAACCCAGAAATGTATGTGCTATATACACGCACGCAGTCTCATACACATACACATACGCATACACACATATAGACATATACATGCATGTACATGCATATACATATGTCTGCTTCATTTCTCAGGAGCCACGCGTGCTGCCGCGTGTGCTGCCTTTCTACGGACATCGGAAAAGTGCCGACTTTGCGGAGATCCTCGGATCCCAGGAGAGCTTTAGTTGTTGGTTTTGTGGGTTTAGGGGTTTATGGTTTTAGGGATTTATGTCGAAAGTCTCCTTAGTTCGGGGTTTAGGGTTTAGGGTTTTAGGGTTTAGGGGTTAGGGGTTTAGGGTTTAGGGGTTTATGGTGTAGGGGTCGAGGGTTTCGGGTGTAGGGTTTTGTGGTCAAGGGTGTAGGGGTTTTAGGGTTTAGGGTCTATAAAGGGTGTATTAGGAGTTTAGGGGCTTAAGCTTTGGGGCGTAGGATTTCGTGGTCAAGGATTCTAGGGTAAGGGGGTCAGGGTTTAATTACGGGATTGAGAGGATTAGGGTTTCATTGGGGCTTAGGATTTAGGGAAGGCCTCCCGTAGCAGGCGTTGTCACATTTCATGCGGAATTTACATGTATATGCTTTGGGGCTTCAGTGGGCATGGACTTATCAAGTCATGGTATGGAATCGGGTGTTGTGATGTTTCGAACTTCATTTGGGGGCTTTGCTGGAGAAGGATCCTTCCGGGGCTTGCGCCTAGACCTAGTAGCAGAGTAGGTAACCCTGTCGCCTTTTTGGGGGAGTATAGTGCCCATGTGGGGGTTTCCGAATTTTGGGTACCCTATTTTGGGGTCCTCATAGTAAGGATCCTACTATTTAGGGTACTGCACTAGGGTCCCCTATTTTCGGAAACTCCCATGTACTCCCTGTGTAACCAACAGGTTAACCTTTAGTTCCCCATGATAGGTAGAGGGCTCGGGTCCGAGTTCAAGTTATGGAGAGCAGGCCCAGCGATCCCAATACCCCTCAATTACGCAATATACCTTAAACCATTATATTGGGGCTTCGACAATTTAAGGTATTACGTAGTATAGTCCTTAATTACGGGGTATTGGGTGCTCTGGGGGGTTCGGGAAGACCTTTTGGAGTGTCTTTGCGCTCTGTCCTAGGTTCAGCAACTTCTTCGAACTCCACAAGCCGCATGAATTCGTGCTTCCGCGATTCGCCCAGAGGGAAGGACTGGCGACACATGGAGCGAGAGGCCCTAAACCCTAAACTCGCAGGGAAATTATGCTACATTGTAATATGTTATATATATATATGTATAATATATCATGATATATTATGTTTGATTGTAGCGGGTTCTTGGTCCCTTGGAAGCCTCGAGCTCCACGCCGCTTGTAAATTTCAAAGGAGCTTTCGAAGAGTTGAACATGTGTAAGTCTACAGTCGAAAAGGTTTTAGGGCATTTGGGGTTTAGGGTTTAGGGCCTAGGGTTTGGAAAACTTCTCAGCTTTAAGCTAGATGCCCCGGAATGCTCGTGTCGCTTCTTCTGAGATCCTTGATTGATGCACGCTGCTTGTCGTATTTAACCTCGAAGTGTTTTAACTCAACAGGAGTCCTCCACGATTCCATTTCGTTCTGTTTGTATGTAACAGGCAAAGTAGCTTTTTCCAACCGAAGCATGCTGAGATTTCGCGAATGCCCTCCAGCCTGCCCCCTCTAAATGCCTCGTGCACTTCCTGTGATAGATTGTAACACGGCCATACTCCACAAGCTAGTAGAGTCATCACTCGAAGTGGTAGTGGCATCGTGAACGATTTGCTTTTGCTCATAAGACTCCCTAATTAAACCCTAAACACTAATTGGGAAGTAACAATAGCTCACTAGCACTTCTATGTCCCCTGTAAAGCCCTAGGAAGCTTCCCCAACCCTACCGAACCCGTCAACTCAAACTCCAGACCCGGATCAACCTGATCATTTCAATCATAAACCTTAAAAGAACCCTAGGGATCTAAGGACTCATATATTAAGGCTTTTGGGCCCAAAGACCATACTCAATAAGGCTTTTGGGCTATTTTGATCCCTAGGGGAAGACATAGACCGAGCAAAACCCCTAAGATCTCACACACTACGCATCACTACACCCTACAAGTCTCCAAACCCTAAACCCTAAACCCTAAGCCTTAACCCCTAACCCCTAAATTTTAAACCCTACATGAGCTCCTGGGGCTGCAGCGCAGGATTTCCGAAATCCTTCGAGTGCTGGTTCTCGGAGGCCCTTTGATGCTTCGTGCTGATTCCTTTTTTGTCACTGTCTTTTGTTTTGGGTTTACAGTAGAAGCCAAAAAGTTGGAAACCCCATAGCCTCGATCCCTAAGAGTATTGTATAGGGAATCCCAGCACTATTTGGCCTTAATCCGGTTTCCAACTTTATGGAGTTTACTATAGGGTCTCAAGCGGGCTTAGGGTTTAGGGCCTAGGGCCTAAGGGTTTAGGGTTTAGGGTTTAGGGTACTTTAGGGGTTTAGTCCACAGTGTTGTGCATTTTGTTCTCAACGTGGTGGGAGGCTACGGGATTCGCGGCGTTCTTGGTCGGCCACTTTGGCAGTTGTGGTTCTTCGGGCTGACAAGGTTTAGGGTTTAGGTTTGAGGGTTTAGGGTTTAGGGTTTTCGTACATGATCCAACTTAACTTATAGCTTACACGTTTCAGGGTTCTTCGTTTTGACTTGCAATGTAGAGCCCGGCTCTACGTTTCCAAATAGACACATAAATCAAAGAAGGGTACCTTAAACTGGGGGGGTCCTTACAATGGTGATAGTATGCTTTCAGTGTTCTCTATATTCTGGCAAAAATACTAGAATTGAATACATAAAACCTATAACCCGTATAAAATCCTACCCTTGCAACAGGAGCCCTATTTTACTTCTTAAGGCCCCTGCATTATAGAATGCAGTTAAGTTCGGATGTAGGGTTTAGGGTGTAGGGCTTACGGGTGTAACTCGGGTTGATCAAGGGTTTTCGACGCCTTACAGATGCTTAAACCCTAAATCCTAACCCTCAACCCTAAACCCTCAACCCTACACCCTAAACCCTTACCCCCTAGGATGCCCAGTAGTACCCTTATTCCTTTTTTGTAGTCCTAGGTTCCTTATAAAGTTACCCAATACCAAAAAGAGAGGCCTTTTTATTCTTAGGTTACTGGGTATCCTAGACCCTAACCCCTGCCAAACCCTAAACCCTTGAACCCTATAACCCTAAAGCCGATGGATCAGCTTGGAAAAGGAGAGACTTGCAAAACAGTAAACCCTAAACCCTAAGCCTTAAAAAAGTAAGCCCTAAACCTTCTTGCTTTGCGGTCTTTCTGTGAACTGCAGGCATCCATCATGGCTTGCAAAGCTGCCCTCTTTGGGGACAAAGCCACTGGGCCAACAGGGTTTAGGGTTTGTTGCCATACACCACGCTTAGTAGGTCGCAGCAGCATGAGCAAACCTTATCGCTGTGTGCTGACGGTAGTGGTTTGATCCTTCGTCGCAGCGGCAACGGCAGCAGCAGGAAGATGAGGAGGAGAAGGGCAGTCTTGGAAGTGGAAGTGGTGGTGGTGGCGGTAGTAGTGGGAGGAGGCGGTGGAGGGAGGAAGCAGCACTCGTCGTACGCGTCACAGCCGCCGTATAGTCGTCATCTTCCTCTTCCTCATTAGTCGTACTCTAATAGCAGAGCAGCAACAAGGAGCCCATAAACCCTAAACCCATAAACCCTAAACCCATAAACCCTAAACCCATAAACCCTAAACCCCTAAACCCCTAAACCCCTAAACCCTAAACCCTAAACTCATAAACCCTAAACCCCTAAACCCTAAACCCCTAAACCCTAAACCCCTAAACCCTAAACCCTAAACCCATAAACCCTAAAACCCTAAACCCTAAACCCTAAAACCCCTAAACCCTAAACCCTAAACCCTAAACCCCGAACTAAGGAGACTTTCGACAAGATCTTGAAAGCCCAAAGGCCCGGCCAGGCGAAAGCCTTGGGTCGTCAGGCAGGGGCGGACGTATGGGGGAGGGGGGGGGGGGGGGGGGTAGAGGGGGGTTTAGGGTTTATAGGGTTTAGGGTGTGGGGTTTAGGGTTTAGGGTTTATAGGGTTTAGGGTTTGGGGTTGAGGGTTTAGGGCTTATAGGGTTTAGGGTTTGGGGTTTGGGGTTTGGGGTTTAGGGTTTAGGGTTTAGGGGGGGTTGGAGTATAGAATAGTATATAGTATGCTAGCAATATGGTGTCGTAGCAGAATGTAGTTCAATAGAGTGATAGTATAACACAGTGCAGTATGGTATGGCTTTTATAGATACATACATATGTAGACATATAGTCCACGGCTTCTAGCGCCTGGGGTTTATGTTGCTTGGTGGCAGCCAAGCTTTGCGTACATGACACCGCAACGCACCCAGGAGTTGCACGAGAGCGACATACACGCAGTCAGCGCAGGTCGAGCGAAGGGAGCACAGAAATTACAACCACATGGCATAGTATAGAATAGTATGGTATAGTACAGCGGTATCGTAGTATTGTATGGTATATAGAACAGCATAGTATTTCATTATAGCATCGTACAGGGCCTGTTCATGCTTTGGCTCAGGGTTCAGAGTTTGCTGGAGCCCCATACTTGTCTGCATATTTTCATTGTACTAGGCCCTTAAAGGAACACTTATAGTAACCCTTATAGTAACGTTCAAAGGAACCCGAAACTTTTTAAGGAGCCCGTATAGAAACCCTCAAAGGAACCCATATGATACCCTTTAACAGGAACCCGTATAGAAACCCTTTAGAGGAACCCTGGTGATACCCTTTAAAGGAACCCTATTCGATTTCTTCGGGCAGGTCCAGGGCTTTGACGATAATGTGTGGCTGAAGCACGTGGCACCTTGGTGAGACAGTGAAGAGTGCGTTTGCGGTTTAGGGTATAGGGGCAGGTGAGATGGAGGTCTATATAAACGGTAATTAATATTATTCATGGGATTCCTTGCGGGGAACAAAGCCCCTAGCTTAGAGAGTAGCTTGCCTCTGCCAGACCCAGGACGCCTCCCCCCCGCCCTGCCCCCAACCTCAACCCAACTGATATCCCGAAACCCTCTCACAGATCTGTGTATATATGTACCTATATATGCCGGTCTATGCATATCTAAAGATACATGTGTCATCCCGAAGGTACCAAAATATCCAGTCCTCAAGGCCCCAAGGCTGTAGAAACCAGCTGAAGTAACCTTTAGCCCACGGAAATTTGAAGCCCCGAACCCCAGCAGCAGTATCTCCTGGTGTTTTTGTTTGGGACCAGTCAGTAACATAAGCATTGGTAAAACGAATCGCTCTTACATATCCGAGGTTCGTTGTTTGTTGGTGCACGTGTGTGCTTGCATGTTTATGTGTATGTATCTATGTGGAACGCAAAAAGACAGATAGCTAGATAGATAAACAGAAAGGCAGACAGATAGACACAGGCAGGTGCAGGTAGACGGCCAAACAAGCTGCAGATTAGTTGAGAGTTGGATGGATGGATAAATCATGGCCCGGTTTAGGGTTTTTAGGGTTTAGGGTTTAGGGTTTTAGGGTTTAGGGTCCATGTAGCTTCTTGTCATGATCCAGTTTTGGACCCCCGGGCTCTAAAATCCAGACTGGGCCGAAACATACAGCCATCCTCGCACAGAGATTGGGTTTCGGGTCGCCTCGAGGGTCCAAGTAGCTTAGCATCACATTAATATACCATCAAGACTACTACCCAAACCCTAAACCCTAAACTCCGAAGCGCCTGATGTTTACTCCCTGGCCCTGGGCCCTCAACCTTAGACCGTGTTAAGTCTCATGGTTGAAGGAGGAGACGGCTTACGAGGTCGTCTTGCAGAAGTTCAGCCCCTCAGCATCATTGGCAGAGGTCTGGTCTTACTGTAAGCTATAGGGAATGTGGCTTGCAAGCTCATAGGGTTTAGTTCGGGCTCATTTTCAGTCGAGAATCTGGAAGAAGAGTCATTGCAAAATCTCACGTGTTTCGGTGGCAGCATCCTGGCATGGATTGGCGATTGCCGGTTGAGGTTCTGGGGAGTTATGTCAAAGGTGGCCGCAATATTCGCCCTAACAGTTGATTTTGCAACCATAGTCAGCTGGCAGAAATCGTAGTGGTAGCTGTGAGAACCCCGAAATCCTGGGTCTTGGTCTGTGTTGCTTGAAAATCCTCATAGGAAAGCGTGCGGAACCCCTGTAGCAACCTTTCTAGAAGCCGTATGTTTAGGGGTTAAAGGCGCAGGGTTTCAGGAGGCTTTGTGTTTAGGCTTTAGATCTTAAGTTTTGAGCCCAACCACTTACGCCTTAAGCTAAGCCCCTCGCAACACCACGGTCCTGACTCTAAGAATGCCATCATGTTTAGAAGTTTAGAATGTTTTTGGGGGGTTGGGGTTTAGCGGTTTCGGGCTTAAATCGCCCAATACCCGTTCAAGACCCCTTGACGGCAGAATACAACGTAACTTGCAATATAAAGCTCCACATTTAACCCAATGGATATCAGTCCCATAGCGTCTCCAGACCTCTCAATTTCCCTTAAGTAAGGAATATACTTTAAGTTATAGTATGATCCCTTAAATGATGTAAGGTATACCCCGGAATCAAAGGATATTGGAAGGTCTGGGTACCCAAAATTCTACATCCCTAAACGCTAAACCCCTAAACCCTTAACCCTGCAATGGGCCCTTGAGGTATATAAAGGATTGGCTTCTCTTGGTGTTTTGCGGGGATGCCCATTTCAAGCACTGCACAGCTAGCTATGGCCTACTGAGGATCCGACACGCGGTTGGCGACAGTTCTGCTGAAGACTGGGAATGCTGTCATTGTGGAGGCTGCGTTAAGGTTCAGGGCCTGAAGGTAAGGGTCCTGCTTGGGCAGTCACGGGCCTAAGCATGTAGCACTAATTACGGCTTCAAGGGTTCGGGACACACACATACACAAACACATGCTGATAAACATCATCCCTAGAACCTTTGCCCTCTCCACTTGTAATAACAGCGGACCTGCAAATACATCTTGATCCCTAAATCCGATTTCCTGAACCCTACACCCTAAACTTGGCGTTCTTCTGGTTGGCTCTTTAGACTTTAACTTTTTGGGCTTCTATATGAACTATAATAAGGAGGCTAAAAGTTCAACTTTTAGGAGGGCTTCAGGTTTCAGCCAAGTAAACTCCAAGCGCTCTAAGCCCAAATCCTGGAGCTTTGAGGCCAGAGCGCGGGACCTAAAATCCTACATCCCCTGGCCGCCGGAAGCCCTGCACCTTGAACAAGTCTCGGTAGGAAAAACCCAAAGTCCTACGCCCTAAATCCCAACCCAGAGGGTCCAAGTACCCGAATAGTAGGGTTTTTGGGCCCAAAATCCATACTCTGAATGGTTTTTGGATCAAGAAACCCTGCTATTTGGGTACTTGGATTTTTAGGGCAAGTCCAAGCCCTAAACCCTGAACCGACACCCAAAGTCCCAAGCCCAAAGCCCTCAGGCTGCGCCGGACGATCGGCTATGGGGCGTGGGCCTTCCTACAAGCAGCTCGCACGGATGTTTATTCCAAACCCGACTTGCAGCCGAAGCTGCTACCGTTTTAGTATTCCTCACTATGGTTTCTGTATCTAACTCCTTAAAACGGCAGGTTTTTCGCGCCACAAGAAACTGTAAAGCCATTGTTCCCCTTCTATTGCTCTCCATTGCAGCACCCATCATCGAAGCTTGGTTGGTATGTAGCCTTCTTGTGTCCTGGGGTTGTTGGGGAAGTAAGCTCAGGCATTATGCCGAGGTTGGCAAGAACCGCAGATGTTGTGTAAGGGCTCACGAAGGGGTTTTGCTTTCGGGTTGTGCCAGGAGGGCAATAGTTTTGAGCAGCCTTCACCGACCTTCACACGCATGTATCGCAACGGTCGGCGCTGAACTGAGTAAGTGTGGGGGGCATTTGAGGGGGTGCAGCAAAACACACTCTTGTCAACATCGCAAGACATGTGGAGATGCACCCTGCATGTCGGAACGGGAAGTCCCTCTAACTCCTGTAATCCCCCGTAACCCTCCAGCCCCAAACCCCACACAACTTCACGCGTCGTTTCCGGGGCATCTATCCGGTCGGGGTCGTGCGTCAGCACCTGTCTCTCCCGCCCCCCCCCCCCCAACCGTTTCGGCCCGGCCGCAAACGCTGAAACCCTGAGAACCGAGTAAGTACACATGCTGAAACATTTACCAATACGGTTCTAGAAGGTTCCATAATTAAGTTATACAAAAATATCATCCCAAACGGCGGTTCTAAGCATTAAGGATACTCGTGGTGCCCTGTTCTGAAGCTGGCAGAGGGCGGGTGGGTTGTCGTGATCAGGTCCTATTTTCTTTGCTCATGTGAAAAATGCGTGGGTCCCACAATACCCTGAAACACAGATGGGGGGTTGACATGACCATAAACATGAAAAGCTTTGTAGAACTAGGTAGGCCTTTGGGACATTTTCTATTTTCCCTTATTGGGCTGAATAGGACCCTATTTACGAATATTTTTCAGAGGCTTTAAGGGGCCACGCTAGAGAACCATTATGAAACCTTCTTAGAACCCCTACAAGACCTGTACGGGCCCGTAAAGAACTGTTGTAGAAACTTTGTGGTTTACTTAGTCTGGAATCACCCTGAGGCCGGTAAGCCCTAAACTGAACCCTGACCCTTTCGTGTAAGCCCTAGGCTAAAACATGAACCCTGAACCCTTCGTGTACAACCGCGCGACAGGTGACCCACGAGTCTACGACCCAGAGCAGTGGCAGGGGCGGAACATCCTCGGCTTTGCGCTGATGAAGGCTGTGTCATTTTTACATTTTGGGTTTAGGGTTTAGGGGTTCAAGGGTAGGGGCTTTCAGGGGTAAAGAACTGGGGGTTTTAGAGCTTCGCAGTCTTGTTTTTGGGTTTGGAGCTTCAGAGTTTAGAGTTTTAAGCTTCTCGCTTTGGGGGTTTGGCGGCTCTGGCTTCCGGATCCAAGACAAGTTTTGAAGTGCTCTTCTAGGGTGCTCAGTAGTACCCTTATTCCCTTTTTGTAGTCCTAGGTTCCTTATAAAGTTACCCAATACCAAAAAGAGAGGCCTTTTTTTTCTTAGGTTACTGGGTATCCTAGAGTCACTGACCCCCATTGAATATAGTATTCGTTCGAGATCCCTCGATTCTGCAACCCAATGCCAATCAATCAATCAGTCAGTCCATCAATCAACCATTCAATCAACCAATCCACCAACCAATCAACCAACCAATCAATCAGACAAGCAAGCAAGCAACCAAGCAGTCAATTGATTGGCTACCTAAGAACATAACTACTTAAATCCACAGTTACTTAACGACGCATGTACGTCAACACGCAATTAGTTACTAATTCAACCAATAAATGTTCAATTACCTCAGTTGTTAATTTAATAGTAATTCAACTAACTCCTTAGTTAATAAATTGGGTAATTAACTAATTACCTGAATCATGAACGCATTGCTTACTTACTTACTTATTCACTTACTTACTTGCGTACTTACTTACCTAACTACCTACTTAATTGCTTTCAATCAGTTAACGTAGTTACTTAAGTTAGATATTTAAATCACTATCTGACTACCTAACTAGCTAACTAACCACCGAACTAACGAACTGACTAACCAGCCAACTAACCAACTAACTAAGGAAGTGAACGAATGAAAGCATCCATGGATGCATGCATGGACGGAGGGATGGAGGGATGGAGGGATGGAGGGATGGATGGATGGATGGATGAATCGGTTGAGTACTGCATTAATCATTAATCAAGTAAACAGTCAGCCAATCAATCAATCTATCTATATGTCGATCAAGCAAGCAAGCAAGCAAGCAAACAATCAGTTCATTAAACAACTATGTTGTTGATTGAATAAATACTTACTTGGTTATGTGTTAGATAATTACTTAATTGGTTAAGTTTTCAATGATTTCACGAAATAATTAACAGTTAGTTATTGATAACAGATTAAAAGTCACAGAGTTAATAAAATATTTATATGTAATCAGTTTTGCGTAATTAACTGGTTGATTAACTCGTTAATTAATTAGCTGATTTATCAACTAATTAATCAATCATTTGCTTACTTAGCGACTTCATTAATGGACTAACCAATTGGCACTAGAGTCTCAAGCATTTAATATTTTGTATGTACCCACATTCAACGCAGCGTCCTACAGTTCCTATGTCATACCCTTTGTACATACCTATACTACTATAGTTTCCATTGCAACCAATATTTTATTGACGTTGGTTGTTTATGAAAGAATCGAAAGCATAGAGTTTCTGAGCCAGAGGAGCTAGAATGGAGACTGTAGGAAAAGCTTAAACCCCCGCAACCACATAAAGCCCTAAACCATAAGCCCTGACCGTCCGAGAGGGATTGTAGTGTCTTTGCGGCATATGGGAGTTTCCGATTATAGGCGGAGCCTAATACAGCACCCTAAGTAGTAGGATCCTTATTATAAGGGCCCCCAAAATAAGGTACCCCTATTTTCGGTAACTCCCATATTCTGCATTTGGGTAGGAGGCCTCAGTCTTCAGACAATGGGTCTATTCCTGAATTGAGCAGTAGTTAGTAGCTACTGTGCAAAGCCTTTGACTCTAAATGCTTTCGCACCCTGCATGGAGCCCCGATAGGAAACTAACGTAACTCTATGGCCTATGGCACCCTTGTATGACCCGACACTTTGAGGGCCATTGTAGAGCATCCAGCTTGACCTGTTCAGTAAAACCCAGGCGCGCGAGGCACTGAAGTCGCCCGTGGTGGCGACGGACGAACCGAGCAAGGAAGCGTCATCTGAAAGCAGCAAGACGAGGAGGCAAAAGGAAGGGTTTAGGGTTCAGGGTAGTTCGGTTTATGGTGGAGGGTTTCGGGTTTGTAACTTCAGGGTTGTTCGCTTTATAGTCAATGGTCAATGGTGTAGGGTTTCAGGTTTACAGTTCTGTAGCACTGTCAGGGTCTTATAAGAGTGGTC